>WBMV01005347.1:516909-527002 GCA_013396655.1 Campylorhamphus procurvoides | reverse complement strand
CCCGCCCGCCCGCGCTGGCCACGCCCACCCCGCGCGCTCCCATTGGCCGCCCGCGCCGGCACCCTCGCTCCCATTGGCCAGTTCGAACCATCACGGCGCCTCGCAGGCCACGCCCACCCCGGCCCCCCCGGCCCCTCGCGGGTCCCCGCACGCGGCGGGGCGGGCTCGGCAGATTCGCCACGGGCCGCGGGGTCCCTCCCGCACCGCTCCCTCCCGCACCGCGCCCTCCCGCACGGCTAGGACGGGCCCATCGCGCCCCTCCGCACCGCTGACCGTTTATTTATTCATTTAGTTATTTATTCATATTTTTTTAAATTTTTTTCTGCGCGCGAAGGCGAGGCCCGGCCGCGCCGCTCGGCAGATTCGCCACGCGGGGCCCGCGCCGTTTTGGAGGGAAAAGGCGACCCGGTGACATTAATTTTTAATTTTGGGGGGGAAAAACCCGCAGGAAATCAGTTTGAGCAGCACATTTTACCCTGTGCCACGCAACAAGTCAAAAGAATGCACGGTCTGTGCAAAGCCCGCTGAGGATTTTGGGGTTTAAATTCCCTGGAAACCCCAAAATTGATCATTTTGTTTAGAAAAGGAGGTGCTTTAACCGTGGAGGAATTAAATGCATCCCCCAGGCATTCAAATGGCAGCTTCTACAGTAACAACTCGCTTGGACCTGTAAAGAGGCTCATCTTTCCATTTTATTAAAAATAGGGCTTAAAACCATATTTTGATATGTTGGGTTCTCCCAGAAGGCTGGTTGGACAACAGAAGTATGGTCAGCTTTATAGCAGTAATTATAATTCTGGATAATTTTGGATCATTGGAGTTTATTTCATGCCCTGCCTGAGCTCCACTTGCCTCCTTTGGAATTCTTGCCATTGCCTTGCCCAATCCAGCTGTGCCCTGTCCTTTGTGCCACCCCATATCCCCAAAAACCAAGCTGATCATGGCAAAAAAGAGGCCCTTGGAGCCACTGCCTGCACAGCCAGCCCAAAATAAAGGGAATTCTCGGGCCCTGGGGGGAAGGTGCAGGAACCACATCAAGGAATTCCTGGCTCCCTGCTCGCAGCTGGATGGATGGGATTAAAAGCCACCCTGCCTGACTCAGAGATGCCCGAGTTTTGCATGTTTATGGCCCAATAAACCCCAATAATTGCGGCTGTTTGGGTGGAAAGGGCTGTGTTTTCTGGCAGCTCGTTTGCAGTGCCCTCTGCCCATCCCTGTCGTGCCTATCGCGACTTAGGCAGCCAGGTTAGGGCAGCCCCTTTGTCATGGAATTCCTCCCGGACTTCAAAGGATCCAGGCTGGGAATACACAGCGGGCATCCCCCCGGGGACAGCCCTGCCAGGGGCAGTGACAGCTGAGCCCTGGCACCAGGGAATTCCAGTGGAATTCCAAGGGATTTCCCACCCCAGCCCCTCTGCCTTGGGTCAAACAGAACAGGAGTGACCCCCAAACCAGGGTGGATCATGTCATTGCATTAAATTTGTCATTATCTTCATGTTTTCCTATGGTTGCAACTCGTCACTTTGGTTATTTTATTCCACCGAGCAGCCCTGGGTGCAGTGGGGTTAATTTTCATTGGAAAAAAAACAAACCCAAAAGCTCAGGAAATTAATTTCAGCTGTAGATTTTATCATCAGCACTGATTTCATCAGCACCACTTTCCCTGTGCTGGTCAGCAGATGGATATCCAAAATCCATGCAAAGTCCACTGAAAATATTTGGGGTTTAGAAACCCCAAAATTAGTCATTTTGTTTAGAAAAGGGGCTGCTTTAACCATGGAAAAGTAAATGTATCCCCCAGGCATTCAAATGGCAGCTTCTACCATAACAACACACTTCTGCTCTACTATAGAGACTCATCCTTCCATTTCATTAAAAATAGGCCTTAAAACCATATTTTGTATGTTGGGTTCTCTCAGAAGGCTGGTCTGACAATACAAGTATGGTCAGCTTTATGGCAGTAATTATAATTATAGCATAATTGGAGTTTATTTCATGCCCTGCCTGAGCTCCACTTGCCTCCTTTGGAATTCTTGCCATTGCCTTGCCCAATCCAGCTGTGCCCTGTCCTTTGTGCCACCCCATATCCCCAAAAACCAAGCTGATCATGGCAAAAAAGAGGCCCTTGGAGCCACTGCCTGCACAGCCAGCCCAAAATAAAGGGAATTCTCGGGCCCTGGGGGGAAGGTGCAGGAACCACATCAAGGAATTCCTGGCTCCCTGCTCGCAGCTGGATGGATGGGATTAAAAGCCACCCTGCCTGACTCAGAGATTCCCAAATTTTGCATGTTTATGTCCTGCCTGTAGCTCAAGAGAGCTCCAAAACATGAAGGTGTTTCAGTGGAAAGGATCTAATTTGTTTGGCTGGTAACAGGGCAGTTCACAGTGTGTGTTTTATGCATTCCTGTTATTATTATTTTTAGTTTCAGCTCGTGAACCCATTTCTTAGGACTGTTGAGACAGGAAAACAACAACCACTAACCAAGTCACATCAATTTTTTATTTCAAACTGTTGCAATACTTCATTAGTTACTGACTGATGTGGATTAAACCTCCCAGCAGTTTTTCCTCTTTACATAAACATGATAATACTGCAGTTTGACAGGAATCAGGAGCCTGTCTCTAAAATCTGTGTAACAGCAAGCAATTAAAAAAATAGCTAAGTTTTGATATTGCTGAGTTATTTAAGACCTATAATCTGCTTTCAGATTCTCCTGTGTGGCCCCACAGTGTGCAGCCATCCACACAGAAAACACACCTTTAAACTTCCTGTGGTTTTGAGTGCCAGGACCACAAATTAAAGTCACAGAAAGGAAGAACAGCATGTGGATGAGAGGGAAATAGGGACAGAGTCACACAGAGGGTACAAAGTCAAGGCAGGGAAAAGAAACACCTTCATTTCCCAAACAGCTCGCTCCTGATGAAGGCACCAGTGAAGCAGAACAAAGACAAGGCTTTTCAGAGTCAGATTTGAAAGGTTCAGGGGTTTATCCACCTGCATGAACACGACTTAATCTGGTTTAAAATGTTTCCTGGGGTTTCTCTTTCTGCTGTTTTAAAAACAAGAATTATTTCAGCCCATGGCCACGTTCCTCCCACAGAAAGAGCATCTTTGAAGGGGGTTTTGGATCTGTTTCACAAGACTGAATCAAGGAGGGGGTTTGGGGTTTGGTTTGCCTTTTTATTTTAAGCCCCTTGTGCCCCAGAGAGATCTCTGCAAACGCACACATCTGCACAGGGAGATCCTTTTCCTGTCTGGCTGGGGTTTCACACGAGCTCAACCAACAGCTCTTCCTGCTGTGCAACTTGGGGGTTTTGTCATTTGTCTCCTGTGTCAGATGTTAACCAGCACAAGGGTGGAAAATAACCCTCCTCAGGGCACACACTGGGGCTGGAAACCACTGGGCAGAACAGAAATGCTGTAAAATAATAATAATAAAAGATCTTTTGGCTCTTTGCTTGACTTCCAGAGGCACTTGTGAAGGAGAAGGTGCAGGTCGAGAGGTGCAGGCACCAAAGAGGCACCGGCAGGAGTTAAAGTGACATGTAAAAGGGGTTTTTCTGCCCAGGAATTCCCTCCCAACCCAAACCACTCCATGAAATTGGGAATTTTCAGTGCCAAGCTGAACTGGGCAGTGGGTGGGTCCTGGGAAGGGATTTCTCCATCTTTAAGGCTCTAACTCTTGATCTCTTTGCCAAAACACTTTAAGGTGCACATACAGAAATCAATAAATAACACCTGAATCTCAGGAGTTTCAGGACAGATCATTTAAAAACTCAGGCACGTCTCCTCATGTTCCACAAAGAACTAGAAATATTTATAGGATTTAAACCCATTTTCTTTCTTTTTTTTAACACAATGAAGTAAAATTCAGCAAGACACTTCAATTTTGTTGCTGAACAGCTCTCCATGTTTCTACAGTGAAAAGTGGCACAGAAAAGGGTCTGTTTAAGCACTTTTAAACCCACATTTGGTAATATTTGCACCACACAATCCTAGCCCAGGTATTTCAGCTTCTAATTCAAACACTGGAATGCTACTTATAATTTTTTTACTGTTCACTTATCAATTCTTTTCAACTCCAGAGAATGAAAACTCAGGGGTTTTGTGCTTTCTGAAGGCAATTGGTTCCTGTTCTTGCCACCTTCTCCCCCCTCTGATGATACAGAATAAGAAAAGACAGGCAGGAGGAAGAATTTGCCAAAGAAAACCAGTCCTAATTCAGCAGGAATCAGGGCAGAGCAATTTATAGTCCTGTTTTCAAGGGACAAACGTCACTGAAGGCCATTTGCTGAAATCCAACCCTAACCCATGGGCAAGGTAATTCTGTAACATCACACACTGACATCCCAGAGTGCTGGAATATCTAAAATACACCAAACCCACACATCAGTTTAACCCCAGCCCTCCTGACATCTCTCCTGAGCTTGCACCACTTTTTGGGCAGCAGTTTTTCTCCACAACGACTACCTGGGGGGGCAGAAGGCACCAAAGAGAAGTGGGGAGTGGTTTCTTCATTTCCTTTTGTCCCAAAAAGTCTCCTCCTCTTCCCCCTTTCCCACTAAAAGCAGCAGGGGGGACTTTGAGGGAGCTGTTTCCTCCACCAGCCCTGCCACCAAATTCCCTGCTGGCTGCAGGAGAATGGTGGGAAAGCAATTGATGGGCAGTTGCAAAGCTGTTTGGGGTGGTGGGATACAGGGGGGGCTCAAAGTGAAAAGGACTGTTGTTGTGGCACACAAAGGGCTTTACAGCCTGTTCCTCATCCAGCTCTCCGTGCCCTAATAAAGGGGCAGCAGAACAGGATAATGGGGTCGTGCCAGAGGGGGAGTGAGGAGGAAGGACAGGAGGCAGCTGGGCAATTCCTGGCCAGAACTGGAGGTGTCTGCTGTGAAACACCCCAGTCAGGACACAGAGGCTGCACCATTTCCTAAATTCACCCAGCTCTGGTTCCATGGGCACCACGTTGATCCACACCCCCCTTCACGTCTTCAGGATGTTTAGTGGCAGTGATGGGATGTGTTGGTCCCTCCAGGAGAGACTCTGCAATTCCACAGTGTGGAGGGAAGAGTTGGAATTCCATGCTGGGAATCCATAGGCACAGGGAGACCTCCTGGACTCTGTGTGTGTGAGCCAAGGTCACTGCAAGGGGTGGTGGGGCTGGTGGCTCTGGCCATGGTGGGGGGGGATAAAGGTGCAACAATATTAAAAATACACCTCCAACAGCCTGGGACAGGCCAGCACAGGGCAGAAGGTGAAGTGCTCAGAATTCTAAAAAACAAATGTAATCCAAGCCATGTGCTTGGGCATGGACTGTGCTCCAGCAGAGCAGCAGAGCTCCAGCTACTCTGGAAAAAAAGAGGAATCTTTTCACTCCTCTTCTTCCCACTCCTCACTCAAGTCACTGTAGCAATGCTTTACTGAGAGAGAATACTCACTAAAGAGAGAACAGTCCATGAGCATGTAAAAAACCAGCCCAAACCCAGTGACAGCCACTTCAGGGAGAAATGATGATGACAATAAAAGGACCATCACTGCTGGACCCGAGCAGATGGCGTGTCAGGGGCTCTAACAACAAGCCCAGCCTGGTGGGGAGGTCTCTTTTAAGTTAATATAATCCCCACTCCCAGCAGTGGAGGAACTTCCATCACCCTTGGATGAGGACATCATCTTTTCAATCAGCACTCTGCAAGACAAACATTTGTGAGTTTGGTTTGTGGGGTTTGTTTTAACCAGCAGCTTTGGGCCACACAGCTCTTCAGCAGGGCAGAGGAGAAAGAGCAATTCAGCCCAGAATCAGGGAATCATGGAATGGTTTGGGTTGGAAGGGACCTTAATGATCATCTCATTCTACCCCCTGCCATGGGCAGGGACACCTTCCATAGCCCAGGTTGCTCCAAGCCCTGTCCAACCTGGCCTTGGACACTTCCAGGGATGGGGAGACCACAAACTCTCTGGGTAGGGAATTAACTCTTGGCTGTATCTCCAGGCACTGTTCCTACCTCATGGCCTCATTGATGTTCTTGTTTTCCTTGACAGATGTCTCCACCCATCCTGAAAAGCCATTTTCTTTGCTGAACCGATCCACTTCTTCTCTTGTCACTGCCCAGGGGGAAAGGTCACACTGTAAAACAGGAATCAGGCATTTCAGAATCCCAGAATGGTTTGGGTTGAAGGATTTTAAAGCTCATCCCATCCCACCCCCTGCCATGGGCAGGGACACCTTCCACTATCCCAGGTTGCTCAGAGTCCCATCCAACCTGCCCTTGAACCCTTCCAGGGATGGGGCAGCCACAGCTTCTCTGGGCACCCTGTGCCAGGGCCTGCCCACCCTCACAGGGAAGAATTTATTCCCAATTTTTCAGCTGGGAGAAACAGCCTGACTGTCTGTGTGCAGGCTGCTCAGCCCTGCACATCTCCCTGATCCTGGGCTGACAGAGCTCTCAGGGCAAGGTTCTCAGGGGGATGTTGCAAACAGCAGTTCATTTATCTCCTCTGTGCTGCTGCCACACCTCAGTCAAGCACGCCTGGAATGGAGCTCCAAACCCCATCCCAAGCTCCCAGCACGACAGGACAGTGCTGTGGTGACACTGCAGCCACCCTGGTGACCAGGGGGAGGCAGAGAGAGACCCTGACCTGCACACAGATTTCCCTAAAGCAGATAGGACTGTCACCTCAGGACAGAATCACAGGATCCTTGAGGTTGGAAAATCCCTCCAGGATCTCCCAGTCCACCCTGTGCCCGATGCCCACCTTGTCCCCCAGCCCAGAGCTCTGAGTGCCACGGCCAGTCCTGCCTTGGGCACCTCCAGGGGTGGGGACTCCAAACTTCCCTGGGCAGCCCCTTCCAAAGTCTGACCACCCTTTCCATGAAGAAATTCCTCCTGATGTCCAACCTGCCTCTGTCCTGTCACAGCCTGAGGCCATTCCCTCTGCTCCTGTCCCTGTTCCCTGGGAGCAGAGCCCGACCTTCCCTGTGTTCCCCCTCCTGTCAGGGAGCTGGAGAGAGCAATCAAAGGAAATAGTTATTGAGGGAAGTGTAATTTGTGGAGAAGTGGAGAAACAAAACCACTCTCCTGCCCACCCATCACGTTTTTGAGTCAGCTCCAGTTTTAGGCTCTCCCAAACGAGGCAAGTCTCAAACAATGTGGAAAGAGCTGCTGAGCCAGTGCTGGCACACGAGGAGCACAAAGGGAGTTTTTAAATGAAGGAAAAATACATCATTAAAAGGCAGCAATCAATCCACACAGGGAAACTTGGGGCTGCATCCAAATGGGAATGAGACATCCCTCCCTCCAGCAGCTCACACCACACACAGAAACACACACACCACACACACAGTCACACCCAGAGCTCCTCACCTTGTTGGCCAGCAGCAGGCAGGGCACAGGATTCCCATCTGGCAGCAGGAGCTTGCTGTCCAAATCCTGCTTCCACTTCTGGCTGTTGCTGAAGGTGCTGATGTTGGTGACATCAAACATGATGACACAGGCTGAGGCCTCCCTGTAGTACAGGCGGGTCATGGACGTGAAACGTTCCTGTCCTTTGGGATCAAAAGGCAAAATATTAACACCCCGAGCTCCTATTTTTAGATTTCTTCATGCAAATGATGTGTTTTATCATGGCCCATCGTTTCCTCTGCTGACACTAATGATCCTCACTTAAATAATGAGGAAGTCCAGGCACTCCAGTTTGCTCCAGTGAAGGGGCTGCAGCAAAGTGGGCAGCTCTGACTCCTGAGCCAGCACTCAAGTCATAAGGTCACAAAATCACAGAGTGGTTTGGGTTGGAAGGCACATTAAAGCTCATCCCATCCCACCCCCTGCCACGGGCAGGGACACCTTCCACTAGCCCAGGGTGCTCCAAGCCCTGTCCAACCTGGCCCTGAACACTTCCAGGGATGGAGCTGTCACAATATTTGCACTATTCCTGCTGTAACCTGGAGTCCCCTGAAGCCACCTGTATGTCCCCAATGCCCAGTTTGGGCATCCCCTTCTCTTGGGGCACAACAAGGGCATGGTGCCAGCCTGGCCCCCTTTGCTATCCACATCTCAGAACCCTTTTTGGGGCTGAAATTGAAACCAGTTTCTTTCTGCAATCCTCCTGCTGCCAACTTCTCCTTCCTGTTGCCTTTTTGGGGATCCCAGGCAGCTCTGCAGCAAAACCACAGCCCTGTTTTTCTCCTCCCTCCAGATCCAGAGGTGGCATTTTAGAGATGCTGCTGCCCTGGCCTGTCCTGGGGTCAGGGAATTTGGGAATCACAAGATTTGGAGCTGAGAAGTCACATACCCAGCTGCAGATGATCCTGTTCCCCATTCCCTCTGCTCCAGCTTTGAAATCCAAAGGAAATGCACAGCAGGAATTACTGTCTGCGCTGCTGAACTCACTGCAAATGGGCTTTTAATTAAATATTTAAATTACTATGGCAGGCTAGAGGCAGCCCTGTAAACCAGAACAGTCTGCCACTGGCTCCTGGGATTTATTCTGGCAGCAGAAGGAAAACAAAAAGAAAGGATGCGGGGGAAGAAGGGGGGAGGGAAAGGGAAAAGGCAAAGGGAAAAAGGCCAAGACATTGAGAACTTTAAATTCAGCTCCTGAGCATGTCCTGGTGCCTGTGAACACACCTGCAATGTCCCAGAGCTGCAGCCGCACCGTCTCCGACTCCGACCACTGAACCACCTTCAGAGCAAAATCCACTGGAGAATCCCAAAAAACACAAAGGAAACCTGATCAGGGCTGTTCTGCACCACGGGGCTTGTCCCTCCACAGCCTCTCCCCATCTCCCAGCACAGGACAAATCATGGGACCTTTCAGAATCCTGAACCACAGGGTTTGTAACCAGCACAAGTGCTGGATGGGGCTTGGAGCAAACTGGTCTCATGGAAGGTGTCCCTGCCCATGGCAGGGGGTGGAGCAAGAACAGCTTTGAGGTCCCTTCCATCATTCCATGATTTGATAGAAGGCTGCAGTGAGTCAAAAGGGGAAACCCTGTGCTCCTCAGATGATCATGTGTCAGGCTTTCACTGCAGGGGAAAACCTCTCTGGCGCCGCTGGCAGCCAGACCCAGCAGGGCTGGAACTTACCAAAACCAGGAACTAAGTTTAAAAAACAAAAAAGGAAAGAAAAAAGTCTGCAGCTCTTCCTGCTGGGAGTGACCCAGCGCTCTGCCCACTGGGAAGTGGCTCTCCAGTGTTTTCCACTTTCAATCCATCCCCTCTCGATTCATGAATAAGTTTTAAACAGACACGCTTGGACCCCCCTCCTTGGACTGTTTTGGGGGAGATTTCCAGAGTGAAGCCTTGGCAGCTCCTGCTCCTTCCAGGTTATTAATTGACACTGGTGTTGAACCACAGCCCCACCCAGCCTCCTCCTTACAGACCTCTCGCTGCTCCCTCGCCTTCCCCAGTTCCACCAACACCCCTGTGCTGGCTCCAGGCTGTTTAACCAACGCCAAACCAGCGCTGCTGCTGGTTGTGCTGGGAAGAGCCGAGCCTGGAACCTCGCCCTGTCCAGGTTACAGCTCCCGAGGCTGGGAATTCCCAGGGAAATGAGCTCAGGGAAGAGGGGCTGGGAGCTGCTGCGGGTGATGCCCAATAAACCAGGGATGGGAGGTTGATCCTTTCCCAAATTCCCGTTCCCACGGCTGCGAACCGGGGACAGACCCGGTGAATAAGCCAGTGCTGGTCCTGGGGAGGGCATCGGGACCCCCGAGAAGGCATCGGGACCCCAGGGATGGCATCGGGACCCCGGGGATGGCATCGGGACCCTGGGGAGGGCATGGGGACCCGAGGGAGGGTACCGGGACCCTCGAGAGAGCATCGGGACCCCAGGGAGGGCATCAGAACCCCAGGAAGGGCTTCAGATCCCCAAGAAGGGCACATGGGGACCCCAGGGATGGCATCGGGAACCCGGGGAGGGCACAGGGACCCCCGGGGTTGGGACTGGGACCCTCGGGCNTGCGAACCGGGGACAGACCCGGTGGAGAGGCCAGGGCTGGTCCTGGGGAGGGCATCGGGACCCCCGAGAGGGCATCGGGACCCCGGGAATGGCATTGGAAACCTGGGGAGGGCACACGGACCCGAGGGAAGGCACCGA
>WBMV01005347.1:477767-516181 GCA_013396655.1 Campylorhamphus procurvoides | reverse complement strand
CACATACCCAGCTGCAGATGATCCTGTTCCCCCATTCCCTCTGCTCCAGCTTTGAAATCCAAAGGAAATGCACAGCAGGAATTACTGTCTGTGCTGCTGAGCTCATTGCAAATGGGCTTTTAATTAAATATTTAAATTACTATGGCAGGCTAGAGGCAGCCCTGTAAACCAGAACAGTCTGCCACAGGCTCCTGGGATTTATTCTGGCAGCAGAAGGAAAACAAAAAGAAAGGATGCGGGGGAAGAAGGGGGGAGGGAAAGGGAAAAGGCAAAGGGAAAGGGAAAAGGCAAAGGGAAAAAGGCCAAGACATTGAGAACTTTAAATTCAGCTCCTGAGCATGTCCTGGTGCCTGTGAACACACCTGCAATGTCCCAGAGCTGCAGCCGCACCGTCTCCGACTCCGACCACTGAACCACCTTCAGAGCAAAATCCACTGGAGAATCCCAAAAAACACAAAGGAAACCTGATCAGGGCTGTTCTGCACCACGGGGCTTGTCCCTCCACAGCCTCTCCCCATCTCCCAGCACAGGACAAATCATGGGACCTTTCAGAATCCTGAACCACAGGGTTTGTAACCAGCACAAGTGCTGGATGGGGCTTGGAGCAAACTGGTCTCATGGAAGGTGTCCCTGCCCATGGCAGGGGGTGGAGCAAGAACAGCTTTGAGGTCCCTTCCATCATTCCATGATTTGATAGAAGGCTGCAGTGAGTCAAAAGGGGAAACCCTGTGCTCCTCAGATGATCATGTGTCAGGCTTTCACTGCAGGGGAAAACCTCTCTGGCGCCGCTGGCAGCCAGACCCAGCAGGGCTGGAACTTACCAAAACCAGGAACTAAGTTTAAAAAAACAAAAAAGGAAAGAAAAAAGTCTGCAGCTCTTCCTGCTGGGAGTGACCCAGCGCTCTGCCCACTGGGAAGTGGCTCTCCAGTGTTTTCCACTTTCAATCCATCCCCTCTCGATTCATGAATAAGTTTTAAACAGACACGCTTGGACCCCCCTCCTTGGACTGTTTTGGGGGAGATTTCCAGAGTGAAGCCTTGGCAGCTCCTGCTCCTTCCAGGTTATTAATTGACACTGGTGTTGAACCACAGCCCCACCCAGCCTCCTCCTCACAGACCTCTCGCTGCTCCCTCGCCTTCCCCAGCTCCACCAACACCCCCGTGCTGGCTCCAGGCTGTTTAACCAACGCCAAACCAGCGCTGCTGCTGGTTGTGCTGGGAAGAGCCGAGCCTGGAACCTCGCCCTGTCCAGGTTACAGCTCCCGGGGCTGGGAATTCCCAGGGAAATGAGCTCAGGGAAGAGGGGCTGGGAGCTGCTGCGGGTGATGCCCAATAAACCAGGGATGGGAGGTTGATCCTTTCCCAAATTCCCGTTCCCACGGCTGCGAACCGGGGACAGACCCGGTGAATAAGCCAGTGCTGGTCCTGGGGAGGGCATCGGGACCCCCGAGAAGGCATCGGGACCCCAGGGATGGCATCGGGACCCCGGGGATGGCATCGGGACCCTGGGGAGGGCATGGGGACCCGAGGGAGGGTACCGGGACCCTCGAGAGAGCATCGGAGGACCCCAGAAAGGGCATCGGGACTCCAGAGATGGCACTGGGACCCGACGGGAGGCACAAGGTCCCCCGGGATGGCACCTGGACCCCGAGGGACGACACTGGGACCCCGAGAGATGGCACCGGGACCCCGAGGGATGGCACCTGGACCCCCTGTACCCCCCCCGGGGAGGGCCGGGCCCCGCTCACCGCCCACGGTGGATTTGTAGTGCCGATTGAAGCTGTCGTTCGNCTGTCGTGCGCGTAGCGCGGCACCAGCGAGGTCTCCCCCCCCGTGGCGTCCCCGACCACCAGCACCTTGAACATGCGATCGCGCTGCCCCATCCCGGCCCGGCCCGGCCCCGCCGGTCATGTGAGGGTCATGTGGGGCAGCGCCGGAGCCCAGCGGGGCTGCCGGGACCTGTAGTTCCTGCGATGGAACCGGCCCTGCCTNCTGGCACCTGGACCCCCTGTACCCCCCCCGGGGAGGGCCGGGCCCCGCTCACCGCCCACGGTGGATTTGTAGTGCCGATTGAAGCTGTCGTTCGCGTAGCGCTGCACCAGCGAGGTCTTCCCCACCGTGGCGTCCCCGACCACCAGCACCTTGAACATGCGATCGCGCTGCCCCATCCCGGCCCGGCCCGGCCCCGCCGGTCATGTGAGGGTCATGTGGGGCAGCGCCGGAGCCCAGCGGGGCTGCCGGGACCTGTAGTTCCTGCGATGGAACCGGCCCTGCCTGCCGCGGGCACAGCCCTCAGCATCCCCTGCATCCAGCCCTGAGCATCCCCTGCATCCCTGGATCCACACCTGTGCATCCCCTGCATCCCTGAGCATCCTCTGCATCCCTGGACCCAGCCCTGAGCATCCCCTGCATCCCTGCATCCATCCCTGTGCATCCCCTGCATCCCCGCATCCATCCCTGTGCATCCCCTGCATCCCCATCCCTGTGCATTCCCTGGATCCATCCCTGTGCATCCCCTGCACCCCCAGATTCAGCCCCAGCCCTAGCCCTCTTCATTCCCTGCACCCCCAGATCCAACTCTACATCCCCAGCCCCAGCCCTGTGCCTTTCCTGCACCCCCAGATCCAGCCACATCCACAACCAGCCCCAGGAAAAGCCAACAGAACCCCCCCAGCCCAGGAGACCAGGTAAAGGCATGATCCATGAGTATCACCCTGATACTCAGTGGCTGCTCCCCCATCTCTGCATTGCCAGGGCTTTGTTTGGGGATTCTGCACCACCATCCTTGTTTGGGTGAGNTGGGACGGAGCGGGCCCGGCCTGCCGCGGGCACAGCCCTCAGCATTCCCTGCATCCCTGGACCGAGCCCGGAGCATCCCCCGCATCCCTGGACCGAGCCCTGAGCATCCCCTGCATCCCTGGACCAAGCCCTGAGCATCCCCCGCATCCCTGCATCCATCCCTGCGCATCCCCTGCATCCCCATCCCTGTGCATTCCCTGGATCCATCCCTGTGCATCCCCTGCACCCCCAGATTCAGCCCCAGCCCTAGCCCTCTTCATTCCCTGCACCCCCAGATCCAACTCTACATCCCCAGCCCCAGCCCTGTGCCTTTCCTGCACCCCCAGATCCAGCCACATCCACAACCAGCCCCAGGAAAAGCCAACAGAACCCCCCCAGCCCAGGAGACCAGGTTAAGGCATGATCCATGAGTATCACCCTGATACTCAGTGGCTGCTCCCCCATCTCTGCATTGCCAGGGCTTTGTTTGGGGATTCTGCACCACCATCCTTGTTTGGGTGAGCTGGAGGCACAGCCCTGCAGGGAAACAGTCCCCACCAGCACCTCCCACAGCTGGGGAGGATGGCAAACCATCAATTCCTGCAATCCAGGGGCTCAGGGTGCCCCCAAACTGCTTTGTCCCACAAAGCTTAATCAACAGGCACAGGCAGAGGCCACGTGAGAGCAGCACTCGGGTTCAGCATCCAGAGCAAACACCCAGATTCCTGCTGGGAGCCTCCCAGGACCCAACCAAGGCCAGGTCGAGGTAATCTGGCACTTTCACTAATCCCAGTTTGCTTCATGCCCAGCAATTTATTTGATTTTCGTAACTTTCCTCCCCCTGGGTATCAAAAGAGCTTGAGAGTGAGCTAAAATAAGCTGTAAAACGTGAGAGGGACCTTTAACCAAGCAGAGGCATAAGGAGGAAACACCCCACAGTCCACATAAATAAATGTCATCTTTATTTAACCAAATATAATTTATCAGTTAAGTTGACATCTGTCAGTTATAGGAACTATAAATAATAAAGAGAGTCTTTTTTCCTTTAATAAAAGAATAGACCAGGATTTTCATCTGCAGGCAGCTGTAGAGTAGGCATGCATTTGAGTGCAACCAGTGGGAAGAGGTTTTTCCATCAATATTCCTCAGTTTTAAATGGGATTCTTCCCTGACCATTCCCCAAACACACCCTTAGACCATATACAACATATGGACCCCCAGCCCAGCAGCTCCCACCCCCTTGGGGTCTCTGCACTGCACAGGAGACCCCGAGGGGCAGATTCTTCCTCTCTTTTTGGGGAAGTGAAGAGTGATGTGACACCTAAAAGACCACAAGAGTTTCTCTCTATATACATAAAAGCTGAAGTGTTAATGGAAGGAAGTCTCGTATCTATTCCTCAACATCAGGCAGAGAAATCAGATGAGCAGCAGAGAATATTCCAGAATTCTCCAGGCTGAGAGTTCAGCACAGCAGCGTTGGGGTTTGTTTTTGAGCTCAGCTTTGGCCAAATGAGATCTGTGAGGAGTCACCAGGGCAGAGAGAGGAGAGTCAGAGCTGCTCCCACACAGGACATGGTGCAGAGGAGAAAGAGAAACGAGCCTGATGTTGGATTAGCAAGGGAGAAAGGGGAAAATCATCTCAAAACTATGCCACCTGCCCTTCTGAGGGGCTGAGAGGGAGCTGCGCCTGCTGACCTGTTTTCCAGCTGGTGCCTGTGCAGAGAGAGGAACCCCAAGGCTGAACGTGGATGTCCTTCTCTAACTCACACCAAGAGCCTAAAGCTCCCCAGCCTGGAACACCTCAGGGTCAGCTGGGAGAGGTACTGGGTGGTTTCTGGTGCATCAGCAGCACTCAAGACACTGAAAGCAAATCTGAACACAAAAATAGGAGCTATTTTCCCATCCATCCCTCCAGGAAAGTCAACAGCACTGAACAGACTGCCCACACCAGCACGAAGGAGAGGCTGCAAAGAGCATCCATGAGGGCTCCAGAAGATACTCCAGTGGAGCACTGGCAGGTGGAAGGGGGATGATGGATGGGGAGAAGCACAGAGGAGCTGAACTCAGCTCACAAGAGGCAGAACAAGCAGTCTGAGATGCTGTTGGATGGTTGGCAAAAGGGACACTAAATCTGCCAGCAGAGACCAGCCTGCTCATGGCCAGGCTTGGGGGCTTTGCAGTCCTCAGTCCTGAGATCCCTCACTTCCCTGTGGGCACACAGGACCCTTCCTCACCATCTTCACTCCTCCCTCTCCCAGAGACTCATCCTTTGGGTGTTGGGCACAGGGTGGAGCTTCAGAGGGCCAACACAAGGCAGGAGGGCAGCAGGGCAGAGAAGGCAGGAGATACCCCGTGCCCTCACCCATGAGGTTGTACTTCACTGGAAGGTGCCAGTTCAGCAAAATAAACCTGAACTTGACCTCCAGGATTTAAAAACGCTTATGAAGCGGAAAAGGAGCCCTTCACCTCGAGTGAGTGGGGCAGGGTGGGCTCCTGGCAGGGTCTCACTGATCAGGAACTGCACTGTAACCTTGGTTCAGCCATAGCTACTACGGAATTGCACTTGGTGATTGTCTCATTACACTTTTTATTTTCTCCTTCCTAAAACTAGATAAGATTTTCTGTACAAACTCGGCTTGAAATATAAACCACGTAAAATTCCCATTGAAAATAATGAGAATCTGGTATTAAAGATGAAGTCTCAAGAGAGACAGGGAGAGGAAGCAAGGAAGAGGAAATGTGGAGGAAAAGAAGCAACAGGAAATGAAAGGAGGAGGAGAGCTGTGGGAAGGGGGAGCAGGGAGAGCTAATCCCCCACATCGGAGTCCCGGTCCCCGATGAGCCAGAGGATGCGGAAGCTGAGAGCCAGGAGCCCTGTGCCAATCAGGTCCCCCAGTGCTGTTAAGTATGGGATGGAGAAGTTGTCAGGGTCGAGGTCCCTACCCCACATCCAGTGCACCATCCAGTCAGCAATGTAGAGAAGAATAAGCACCTGGGAGGCAGGAAGGAAAGAGCCACGTCAGCCACGGATCCTGACCTCTGCAATCCCAGTCTTCGTGGAGGGAGCATCAGCTGGGCAGGGCAGGCTCAGTGAAGCACAGACATCCCCAAGAAGGGAGCTGGTGAGGGCTCAGAGCCACCCTCCTAAGTGCTGCACTCCAGGCATTTAATGCTGCTGCATCCCCAAAGCAACAAGGACAGCACAACAAGGAGCTGTCGAGTTTCAGTGGGTCCCTGAGCATCCAAACCCTCTGTATCCCAAACAGCCTCAGCCTGCCCTTCTTTATCTTCATGTCACCACCCAGTTTAGGCCCAGAGGGAGAACACTGGAACCCCGCCAGCAAAACGTGTAAATTCTGCATCTCAGTTTTCAGATCTAGTTGGAACAAGTTTGAGGAGACACAGGGCAGAGAGGGGACTCAAAGCACACAGGCTGCTCAGGCAAGGACAGCAACACCTGGCTTCCAGAAATAAAACAGTAACTTTTGGCTTCTTCTAAAAAAAGAAGTAATTTTAAAAGTAACTTTTCAGGCCAGCAGCTGGAACTGCCACAGCAGGATGTTCTCCCCCATCTGCTCCAGTGCAGCAAAAGGCTTGTGTCAGCATCTAAAGACAGAAGGAATCTCCAGGGGATCCTCTCAAGCCTTTGGTGTGGGACAAGGATCTGAAGTGCCATAGAATTGTTGCTCTGGTGTCTCTGGGGCTGGGAGGGTCCTGCTCAGAACACAGAGGACTCCAAGAGCCAGCACATGGTGGTCCATTCAGTGCCCTCTCTGGCTCCAGTGCTCCCAAGCTGCTCCCTTTGCAGAGCCCCTCGGAGTGCCCAGGCCCACCAGCAGGAATTGCCAGCCCAAATTTAGCCTGCTGAGTGACAGCACCCTGCTCTCCTTCTGATGGATGCCCTGACTCATTTCCTCGTGGGGCTGGGTGTTGGTTTTAAGGGACACTGAGGGCAGATTTCTGTGTGTCCCTCAAAACAGCCATCACCCCACAGCTCCTGGGAGGAGACTGGGAGCCACAGAGATGGCAGGTCCCTGCCCTACAGAGAAGCAGGATAAGGTGTGTGTTCCCTGCAAATTCCACATCCTGTTTTCTTCACCAGGGGCTTTAAAATTGGTAAATCACCTCATAGGACAGATTAATACACAAGAGGCAAACACCTCTGCTACCAGGAGGGCTTAAAAGAGACAAAAGACAGACTCAAAACTTGCCAAGAATGGCAGGAAGGAATAATTGTGTGTCCAGGTGTCAACAAAGGGGTTATTCAGTTCTACCAGGAATCCCTTTCCCAAGAATAGAAATATCTCCTCCAGGGAAAGAGTTTATTGCTGTGTTTCCCACTCAAGTGACATGGCAGTGCCCCCTCTCCCAATCTGAGGGGCTCCACTCACCTGGAGCAGTGCAGCTGTCATGTAGAACACGATGAAGATGAGGGTGAGTGTGGTGTGTCCACCCTGCATGGAGCTGATGGTGTAGAGGAAAACCAAGTGTCCAGGCACCACCAGGAAGAAGAGCACACGGGCAGAGCGGGAGTTCACATCTGTGAGGGGACAGAGATGGGCATCAGGCTGGGGACTGGCCTGAACACACAACTCTGCAGCTTACCTGGGCTCTGCCCCACCACTGCCTCCAACAGGCTTGGGCCACCCTTCCCTGGGACAGTGCTCAGCCCAGCCAGCAAGTGCAGCCACTGCTGCTGCCACAAGTCAATCTGTTTCACCATCTGTGTGAGATACCTGAGCTGCAGAAAGTGCTGCAAGGGCTGGGGCACTTCCAAGAGGCCGCTTTGGAACTCTCTCCAGGCATCCCACTCATGTGCAGGTAGGTGGAGATACGGCTGGCCTGCACTGCCACCAGGTTGCCACCCACACCTGCAGGTCAGGAGAGAGAGCAAGGTGATGTCTCAAACACTTGGAAGAGCTATTTTCAACAACCAGCAGATCTAGAATTGCCAGGTGCTGGGATAATGTAGGGCAATTCTATTTTTGATCCAAATTCCACTTCTGCAGGATGTAAGGAGCTCAGACAAAGCACACTGTTCTCTGGCTTCCCTTCAGACCCCTCAGTAAAACAGATGCAATTCTATTAGTGCAGCTTGGGTTGGAAGAAATATGTGAAACAAAAATGATGAGTCAGACACCAAAACAGACACAGGAAGTTTAAAACTACTATTTTTCACGAGGCTTAATGAAACTGTGAAACAGCACAAGAGGCACTGGCTCAGTATTAACTCCATTTCTTGCAAAAAGTAATAAAAAACAGTTTCCCTGGTTAATTAGGCAGAAAGGAGGTCAGAGGTTTATACCAGAAGCAATCAGATTTCCTGGCTCTGAGGTGCAAATACAAATCTTTATGTTGCCAAGTGCCACAAGGCAAATGTTTTGGAAGATGGGGGTGTCCCACCAGACAGAAATCAGGAAATGAAGGGGTCCTTGGAAAGGTGTCTTTTAGGGAATACCCTCCCAGGCCAGTCACCCTTCAGTGAAAGGCTGGCACTGGGGGAGCCACAGTAAAGCTTGAGTCAAACACATTGTCTCCCTGGCATCCAGAAGAGTCAGTGTCCTTAAACTGCTTGAAATAAGACACACAGGATAATTCCACTGTTTGCCAAGAGCCTCCAAGAGCTGCAGCACCAAGCAGAGTGGAAATGACTCACCATTGATCACTGGTGTGAAAACAGCCATGCCAGCAAAGTTTGGATCCGAGACCGTCCTGTCCAAAATCAACCCCCCAACGCTGCAGGGGGAAGATGGAAGAGGTCAGGGCTGAAATACTCCCCTGAGGAGAGTCTGTGTGTGTTTGGGGACAGGAACCCTCCCACCTGCTGATGGCCATGGCGATGACAACGGGCTCCCAGCTGGAACAAAGCACCTCCCAGGTGGCAGAATCCTTCCTGGCAATGAAGATCCAGATGGGCAGCAGGGCCAAGAACAAGGCACACACCAGGGCATTCACGTAGAATTTGCTCTCTGCAAGGAGAAATAAGCAGAGATATCAAGGACACATCCCACTGCAGTGAGGCAGGTGCTGCTTCAGCCAAGCTCAGCGAGCCTGTCTACTGACTGCTGGAGTTGGGAATGCCAGGAAGGGCAGGGAAACTGGGCCAGTGCAGCCTCAGCTCTGCAGGACATGGGCCTTCTTTCTCCTGGTGTACCCACAAAGTGGGGAGTTGTACTCACAGGGGTGCCAGAACAACATCCCAGGTCACAAGGCTGCGAGTACCACACTTTGGTCTGTTTATCAACAGATCCCAGTGAGATCTCCTCCATTTCAACTGCCCATTCTCACTTCCTGCTCCTGGGCAAGATCTCCCAGTGTTGCTTCACCTCTGGATGAACCTGGCTGAGTCACATCCCCTGCATCCCAGCCCCAGGGAAGGAAGGCGCAGGGGAAGGAGGAGGAAGTGGAGAGTCTACAGCTGCAGCCCTGCACTGAGGATCCCCAGCTGGTGCTGACAGCACAGCAGATGAAATCCAAACCTTCCTTCTCCCAGTGCTTCAGCTACAGACAAACCCCTGGCACCTGGAAGGGGCACAACCTCTCCCTTACTACTTTACCTGGCGAGAAGGAAGTGTGCAGGTCCCTGCCAAGACTGTCTGCAGCTACAAGGCACTAAGAAGGTCCATTTCCTTCCCTTATCAGTCTGACTAGGTCTCACTAACTGAGGTGGCTCCAGACCAGGAATCCTACATATCCCAAGAACAGAAAGGGCAAAGGAAGAGGGTAATATGAGTGGGAGAGGCAGCAGCACATGGGAGAAGGACCAGGGAGAGACAAAGGCCTTTTGTTGCTCCTCACCCAGGTCCTTGTACAAGCCACAGCTGATTCCTGAAAGCAGAGCCAGGGTGACAAGATCCCCCAGGCTGGCAGCAATTGGTGTGGCCACGTTATCAGGATTGATCCCCATCTTCCTGGATCCGATGATGACCCCAATCATAATCATTCCTACAGCCAAAAAGAAGAAGAAAGCAGGATGAGGCCAAAGGGAGCTGAGCATTTTAGGGAGAGGTGCAGGAAGGGCATTCAGCACGTGTCTCTCACCCAGAACAAGGGAAGCAACGAAGGCAGTGGCCACACTGCTGGCACAGAGCAGGACAGCATGGTAAAGGCTGAAGTGCCCGTCTGGGATCCATCCGAACACCACGGCTGCAATCGAGGCCAGGAAGCCAACCACGGTAGCCTGAACCTGAAAATGGAAACTAGAGGGTCACCAAGAGAGAAGTCCCAGTCCCAGGGTGAGGAAGGAAGTTACCCAGAGCAGCTGGAGGGGTCCAAGGTCAGGAAGGACAGGGCTTGGAGCAACCTGGGCTAGTGGAAGGTGTCCCTGCCCATGCCAGGGGGTGGAATGAGATGAGCTACAAGGTTCCTTCCAACCCAAACCATTCCATGATTTATTCTATGATTCTAAGAGGGCCCCATGTCAGGTGGATTAGAATCCAGCAGGGAAACACCAAGTCTAACCTGTAGGGCAGACATGACTATGGGACAAAAAGGAGCTACTTGCCTCCCCATTAGATAAAGAATATTGACAGTCAATAGCAAACCCTGGCATTTAAATCTTCTACATTTGCCAGAGTTGAGCTTGCACCAGCTACCAATATTCCATTTCCTTCTCCTTTCCCTTTTTCTTACCAGTAGCAGAGCCATATTTCCTGTTATCATCTTCCAGAACTCTTTGGGTGTGTCCATTTGGCCAATATTAGCCTGTAAAAGGACATGCAACATCATTAAAGACTGACAGCACTTTGCACATGCTAACAGTCAAATTCCTGCCTTCAGTTCTGCAAAGTGTGCCAGGAGCAGGAGAGGATGGTGACCTCAAATCCTCAGGTCTTAGGAGAGTAATTCACAGAAAGGGGGAGTGTGTGTTTGTGTGCAGGTGTGAGTGGACAGCTGGGGCACAGGATATGAGTGTCCCTTACACCCTGGGTAACTACAGCACCTCTTCTGAAGGATACTCTGGTTTTGTACTCCCAGAAAGCAGTTCCCAGTTCCAGCTTCAGCACCTTCTCCTTCCCAGCTGCAGGAACGGGCTGACTCTCCTTTGTGAGGGGTTTGAAGGGAGTGTGAAGGGGAATCAACACCAATCAAACAGCTGATGGAAATCTTGCAAAAGCACCCAGATCTCTGGAGCTGTGCAGTCACATACTGCTACCCATTTATTTACCAAATTCACTCCCCTGCTGATCCAGCCAAGCCTGGCCCAGGCCCAGCTGGGTCACACTGCCCCTCGGGTCAGCCAGGCAGGAGGGAAACAGGGGTCCCAGGTCAGCTGTGTGCCCCTGCTCTGACAGAGAGCAGCCAGAGCAGCACGTGGGCAGGGGAAGCTGGCAGCAGAGACTCCTGCTGCAGTTAAAAGCTAAGTAAACAAGGCCAGTGCCACGTGGGGATGGACGAGCGGGAAGCAGCCATGACACAGAGTCACCTGGCACCGCTGCAGCGGCAGGAGATGCTGATCAGGATAACCAGGAGAGATGGAAAGTTGCTTTAATTCCCCAGAGTACAACCCAAAATAGCCCAGTGGTTGGCTGGTCACTGCAGAGCATGAGCTCTGCTCTCCCCTACCACCTTCTGGGGCTCCAGGGCATGTTGGAAGGATGGATAAGCAGAGCCTATAAGCTTCTATCCAATTGTATTATTAGAACCTGATGAAGAGGAAGCAAGGGAGAGGCTCAAACACTGAAGTGGTAAATGTGCCTTGGAGCTGTTGGCTGAGAGCACCAAACTCAAACTTGTGCACAACAATGCAGCAGCAATTTCCTCCTCTCAGGTTTCCTTGCTGGTCTCCAGCAAAGGAAAACAAGAAAACAAGGAGTTAGTGATTAACTAATCCCTCTGCTCTCCTTGCTGCATGTGCTTGAGAGCTGCCAGCTCAATTCAGCCAGCACTGGGATGCCCCCATCTCTGGATTGAATTATTCTGGGCAGTTTAGAGGAGAGAAGGAATGGGGGAAAACCAACAAAAAGTTGACTGAAGCAGCACATCCAGCACAGGAATTTGAGCTTCATATGAAGCCTGACCTTAAAATTCCAGCCACAGGGCAATTAGGTTGGGATTAACATAACCTAGCTGTAGTTACTGCCAATGGGATTTAAATCTTTTAACTAATGGGAGAGTTTTGCTTCTCAGTTGTGAAAGGAATTTCTGAGGTACCTTAATGCAGCACTAATTAGCAACCCACAGTCTGAGAAACACCGTGGGCTGCTTTCCTGTGGAGAGGGCATGGGATCCACACCAGGAAGCTCCAGTCAGAGGGAAGCTCCCTCCACACAGCTGCACGTGGGACCCCATGGGGAGGGATGGATGAACAGGGCAGGGGGGAAAAGGAAAGCCCAAAAGGTTGTTCTGTCCCACCGTGCAGAGACGTTGCTTGATGATCTTGGAGGTGTTTTACAGCCTGTGATGCCATAGTTTTAAGGAGGCAGAGTGCAAGGCTTTGGGATCCATGTGGAGGGCAGCCAGGCCAAAGAGAAGCAGAGGCCAAAGCTGGTGGGTGCTCTCTGTGCTGGTGTCCTTGTGATCCTCCTGCAGCCACCAGAGCAGATGGGGCAAAGTTTTGCATTCCTGACTTTCTGCAGTCTCAGTTCTCTGCCAAGCCAGCCCTAACACTTCTCTGTGCCACATTCTGCCTTCATCCCAGGAGAGCCAAGCACTCACCCTGCCCAGCCCATGCTCAGAAAGTGCAAGCTGGCCAAGGCCAAGAGGGAGAAGGGCCTGTGTCTGGGACAGCAAGGATCCTGTCATGATCCCAACAATAGAGAGGGAATAAAACAAAGGGATTTGTTTCCCAGAGTGAAGGGGCAAACAAAGCTCAGCCTCTGTCCCTGCAAGCCCTGGCACTGGAGCACAGCTGGGCCAGGGGCAGTGTGGAGCCTCCCAGCAGCTTTGTCCTCCCCACAGTGCCCGGGGAGAGGAGCCCAGCACGGAAGGGAAGCAGCCACAGCCCAGCTTTTGCCAGGCAGTGCTGGCACAGCCATTCCCAGGGCAGCTCAGGGCCCTGCTCCTTCAGGGAACAAAGAGCAAGGGCTGGATGCAAAAAGGAGGTGGTCCCCATGGTCAGCAGGAATCATCAGGCCAAGCCAAGGGCTAGTCCAGGGAAATGCTGTTTGCCTTCCTGCACCCCAGGAACAACTTTGGCCCCTGTAGAACACAATGCTCACGTGCCACTGGCTTGGGATGGGAGCAGAACCCTCAGGATTCATACCCTCAGGGAGCTGCTGCAGGGGGCACAGGAGGGGCTGTGGTGACAGAGGTTGCCTGAGCAGCCCAAAATGTTGGCTCTGGAATGCACCAGAAACCTTGGGCCTCAGAGGCCAACAGGAAGCTCCTGAGGAGCAAAATGTCACAGCTGGAATCTCCCCATTGCTCAAGATGGAAGAAGAAGAGAGGACCTGGGAGAGCAGATACAGAGACCTGTTAACTCTGCTGTGCTTTCTCCTGCAGCAAGCAGGAGGGGAAAGCTGAGAGAAGGGAATGTGCCAAAGAGGAGGCTGCTGCTGCCACCCAGGCAGGCAGTTTTCCATCCCTGCATCTCAGTGAGCACTTCCCAAGCAGCTCTCTCAAGCCAAGGTACATCAGCTCCTCTGCACTGTCAAAGCCAAGAGCAGGCTGGCTGCTGAAGGACTCTCCTCAGCAGCTCACAGCACAGAGGAGTCAAAAGCTTGGCAGCAGGCAGCTAACACTTCCTAGATGTAAAATTCCAAGCTCCCATCATGGGGAGCACAGGAACATCAGGCAGTCACTCGCTGTCATGCTCAAGCAGAAGATGCCTTGCAGCAGGAAGGAGTGTTATTGTCCCTGTCAGGAGAGGATGCTGGTCTCTCTCCAGCAGCTCCAGAGACAAAAGTGCTGTGTTTTAGGGGCAGTTAAACACAAAGCAATTAATTTACAGCTGGACTAACACAGTGCTCTGAGGAGCTCACAGAGCCTGCCCCATCCCTCACAGGGAGCTCAATGTTCCACAGGAATATGACTGAACTGGAGCAAGAGATCTCCATCACTTCAAGAGCCTGTCAATGCCTCTGCAAGCTCTCAGTGCAAGGTCCCCTGTGCTTTAGCCTTTGCTGTACACTCCTCTCCAGGCTCTCTCCTCCCCAGCCCTCCTCACCCTGGCTCCTTCCAGCCTGCTCTGGTGACATTCCTTCACCCAGCTCACACCATGCCTCCAGGCCCCCGAGCAGCCAGCACAAGGAAGTGAACTGTCAGCAAAGCTTAAGCAGCATTAAACCTTCAAATCCAATCAGTCCAGCGGGATGGAAACACCTTCCCAGCACACTGAACTCCAGGCTCTGGTGTCTGTGGTCACTGACACAGAGGTATTTCTTCCCAAAGCCAGTATCCTGCTCCCTCCCTCAGCTCCCTGGATACTCACAGCTGTGGACAGGCGGGATGCCAGAGTCATCTCCAGGTTCCCCTTCAGGCCCAGCAGTGCAGGTACTAAGATAAACAAATTAGTCACGTTTTTGAAGACGTCCCAGTGCTGCAAGATTAAAACACAGAGAGACCATTAAATCTAATCATGCCTGATACAAACCCTTGCTCTGGACTGAGTGTCTGGACTTCCTCATCACCTCTGATACCTGGCATTGCCCTGAGCAGCCATCCCAGTCCCCTTCCTGCTGCCACACTTGGAATTTTGCAGTGATTTTACAATTTTTGACATTTATTTAGCAATGACCACATGTTCCTGCTGAGCTTAAAAACCAGCTCTGAGCTGGCAATTTTCAGTGAAAAATCCCCCAAAGATTCACCACTGACAAAATGTTTACACACAGAGAGGCCGAAATAGGGAAAGAGGAAGAGACTTTGCCCAATATTTGCAATTTTTGGCAGAATCTGAAGTTTGGTCAGGCTCACCTGAGAGCTATTCCTGCATGTGTGTCTTACAAATACATTCTGGAGCAAAGCACTGCTGCTCCCTGATCCAAAAACCAGCCCACTGTGGCCACCTGTCCCTGCTACCTCACCTGGCACCCACATTACAGGTATTTCCTAACTCCTCTGGTTCTCCAGTCAAGTCCCCTCCCCTGGGATGAGGGAGGGAGGCAGCCACAGTTATGTAGGAAAAAACAAAGGGTAATTGCATGGTAAGCAGCCTTACAGAAGAGCAGCTGGCTTCCAGGAAAACACAAAACCGCTCCAAAAAACCCCACAACCGCATTTAAAAAAACCCTCAAACCTCACTGCCCCTTTCAGTATCGTCATGGATGTTTTGCAAGAAGGGCCTGTGTCCAAAATAACTCCTGCTTCCCACACTGCCTGGCTGCCACGCTGCTTAAAGGACACTGAGCAGGGCTGGAATCACACTCCCAGCAGCTGGTGCTGTGCTGACACATTAAACATCACAGCTCTGCAGCTTTACCTGTAAATGTGACCTGGGAAAAGTCACCTGTGAGAGGCTCCACCTCTCACAGTGCTTCCCTTGGCAGTGTCAGACTGCCAGGCTCACCAGGGACAGGGATTTCTTTCTAGGACAAGGAAGACTGTCAGCCAATACCTTACAGCAAATACAAGTCACTCTACCTACGTGACTAATACCTTCCTGTGGGGAAAGATTTCAGTTATTTATTTTTCCATCCCTCAGCTCTGAGCCAACAAGTTCCAGTTTCCTGGTAGGTCCTTTGCAATTCAAACTGCACTCACTTGAGAGAACACTGGAGAGGAAAGTGTGATCACAGGAGGCAGGTGCTCGAGATGGATTAACTGGGACCACTTTTTCTCAAAGGGAAAAAGTGTTTTCTAGTCAATAAAAAATCCCTTAATGTTTCTGACAGCAATGTGAGAGTGGTGAAGCCCTGGCACAGGTTGCCCAGAGAAGCTGTGGCTGCCCCATCCCTGGAAGTGTCCAAGGCCAGGTTGGACAGGGCTTGGAGCAACCTGGGCTAGTGTGGAAGGTGTCCCTGCCCATGGCAGGGATGGAACTGGATGATCATCTGGGTCCCTTTCCCACCCAAACCATTCTGGGATGCTGTGACAAGCTGGCCACACTCTCCATCTCCCAGGTGCACAGATAAAAGCTGCTCAGCTACTTCAGGCATAAACACAACCCTCTCTCTGCTCCTGAGGACTCCAGTCTCCAGGGGAAGCCACCGTTCCTGGAAGTGTTCAAGGAAGGACTGGCAGCAGCATTCAGTGTTTTGGGCTGGGTGACAGGGTGGGGATTTGGCCCAGGTTGGACTCCATGTCTCAGAGGTCTTTTCCAGCCTCAGTGATTCTGTGTGACTTGAATGGAGTGTTCACTGCTGAGCAGGGCAGGGCAGAACAGTCTGAAACAGTCTTCATCCAACAGAGCCTCACGCCAGGCTGTGCTTCCTTTAAGACACATCCAGGCGAGCCTGGCTCTCCCCAGTCTATTTTTAGGCAGTCACTGTGATTATTTTGCTGTGTGTTGTACGGGTGAATCCTTTGCTACAACTTCCCTCAGCAGCATCCAGAACTCAATCAGCGAGCACCACGCTCCCACTTCCCAGCAGGACGGGCTGGGTGTCACCAGAATCACTTAATGAGAGGAACATTGTCATTAGTCAGACCATGGGCTGGAGTGCTAAAGTTTCCTGGCTCCAGTTTCTGCCTCCAGACCTCACAGAGGCAGGATCAGGCAAGAGCCAGCACCAGTTCAAACGCTTTCTTACCTTGCCCCAACCCTGGCTTTGTAAATTAACCTTTAAGGGGAGGCTGCACTGCCAAATGGTGCCAGAAGCAGCTGTAACTGGAGGCTGCTAAAGCAGCGCCCTGAGCAAGACAGGGCTGCTCCTGGAGAAAGGAATAAAAGCCATCTTTGGGGAAGAAAAACAAGGAGATTTCTGCAGACCTCAGCAGCTTGCTCACTGCAAAGAGCAGGACCCATGGGCTCCTGCCAACTTTCTTAATATAAGATGTTATACAACACTGGGCCATGGGCATTTCGTACAGCTCCAAGGCCTCCATGGCTCCTGCAGGGAACAAAGATCCCTGTGGAGATGTGTGCCCATGATATGGCTCCATGGGGACAACCAGAGCCAGGCTGTTTAGGGAAGACAAAAAAAAGGGGAAGAGAAGAGGAAATAAGACTATAAGTTCAGGATATCAAGCTGTTAAACCCGCTTTGTGCCTGTAACAGCCCCTCGGAGGAGTACAGAAATAGCCTGTTTTCAGGGAAGCAAACACAGCACACAGGATCCTTCAGGATCATCCACTCTGCTCCATGCAAAGGGGCACTGGGCAGTGAGGGGGCTCTGGCTGCCTTCCAGCAGGGCTGTGGGAGGGAATTACAGGCACCTCCAGCACCACCCCCCTGCCCTCTGTGGAGGGGGAGCACAGGGGCTATCATATACATATATATTATAGATGTATATATAACACACAATCTGGGTTTTACTTCACCTTTGTTTTCTACTAAGCCACAGCCCCTTTGAACACAGATCTACCCAGACACAGCAGATCCTGGTCTCTCCCATGCAGCACCAAAGGGGTGAGAACAGACCCTGGCCTGCCAGAGGTTCTGGAAGAAACACCAACCCCCAGGTGCTGTTCTGCAGCTCCCTCTGGTCTCACTGCCTTTCAGAAGCTCTGCACCTGCAGACAGGTATTCCCAGGGAACAGTTGCCCCTCAGCTGTGCCACTTCAGCCCCTGGGAGTGAAGTCAAGGCTCACAGGCCATGAGGAAGAGCTGGTTTCACTCAGATCACAGCAGGGTGGTGATTCACGGCTCAGGGGAGGGGCTGCTGCAGGTCGGAGCTAATTCTGCCTTGGTGCAGCTGCTTCTCCCAGCATTCTCCCTCCAAAATGCCAAGGAATGGGCAGCCCTAACAGGAACCCAGGGCTGGCACTCCCTGACACCCATCCTGGAGGGGGTCAGGTAGGGGAAAGGAGCAGACTCCCTCATCCATAGAAATCCTGGCCATCCAAAGAACCTCCAGGGAGCAGACAAGCCTGGAAAACAAAAACTGGGCTCTGCTGGAAAAGGGGACTATGCCAACAGTCCTGCACTGTACACACAAACCAGCTGGTGCACTCACATGTACCTGGCCTGGAGTGTCTCCAGTCCCAAAGGGAGCAGAGGCAAATCCTCCTCCTGAGAGGCACATTCACAGGGACACGTTAATGGGACAGCATGGCCAAAGGCCAGGGCTGCTTGTTTTCACAGTGGGGAGACCAATTACAGCTGGCTGATTAGTCCAGTTATCCAAAACAGAGGACATGGAGTGTATGGAGCCCCCACAGCCAGTGCCAACCATGGCTGCATCCAAAGCAATGGGACTCCAGTGACCCACTCCACATGCCTCCTCCTTTCATCCAAGGCTCTGAGCCTTTGGAAGCCAGTTATCAGGATCAGCTTCCCAAGCCAAGACCACACGTTTCCCATCCCCCTTTCCCACCCTATGATGCCTCATTTAATCCCAAGGCTAAAGGGAGTTAGAGTTGTTGGCAGGCAAAGCTGCACAGCCACACGCTGAGCTGCTGTGGGACGCAGCAATTACAAAGCTTTATTTCTAATGGCCATTAAAAAAAAGGCAGAACACAGGGCTCAGCCGCAGTATCCCAGCCCTGCCTGCTCTCCTCCAGCAAAAACTTTAGGTTGGGTTCAAATCCCTGGCTCTGGGGATCTTCCAGAAAAGCCATGCATGAGTTTACAGGGAGCTTGCAAAGGGAAACATGCTTTTTGTGAAAATGATTCCGCTAAATCTCTCTCTCCCGGATTAGTTTAGCATATCCAGCCTTTCCTGTTTTGAGTCACTTCACAGCTCTCCCCACAGCCAAGAGAGCCTGTAAGGATGACCAGAGTGCAAAGGCATGCAGGGAAATTGCTGTTACGGGCAGGACAGCACGAGGAGTGTCAGCTTGACCACCCACAAATCCAAAAACACCCTCTGACTTACCCTGGCACAGGGCTGGGGAGGGGATGATCCGAACTGCCAGCAACACACAGGACTGACACTCAAGCCTTTCTCTGCCAACACTTGAGGGCTTGTTTACCTCACTTGAGCAAACAGAGGAGCTTCAAGCAGAGCATTCTTGGTTGACCACAGCTCCAAAATGGCTGCCTCCCCCATCCAAAGGGTTTCATAAACCTCCACTGCACAGAGGAGCGAGTTCTGTGCCTCAGCTACTGGTTTGGGCTGGGCATCAGATAGCTCTGCCCAGCCTGTCTTTCAGGGCAGAGGAGAAGAGGTGAAGCAACTCATCTGCTGCCAGATGCACATGCTTAGACAACGTGTTAGAGACCAGCACAGGAGCCACAGCTTCCAAAGGCACAATTGCCACATATAAATATAAACAGCCAGGCTGTCAGGTTCCCACGGCATCACCTGCCAATATAACATGTTGGTTTTCATCCAGAGGTAATTGCTGGCCTTTCCAAAGGATCACCTCCACACATCTCTCAGGAGGAACCACTCCTTTAGCCCTCTCACCCCCACCCACTGCCAGGAGCACGAGGAGGTGGTGAAGGGGCACTTGGCCTTCAGGCTTCAGAATGAGCCCCACACAGGTGTCCAGTACACACTGTGACAGGACAATCATTAACCTGGCTGGCACGAGCCTGGTGTGCTGGAACAGCACAGCAAACACCCAAGATGGAAAAGGGACACTCGTGGAACCAGTGACTGGGGCTGGGATGTCACCAGCACCATCGGGCCTCAGTTCAAGGTGTGATGCAGAGTGGTCTCAGGTGCCACACTGTGCCAGTTGCCATCTCCTCTGCGGAGCCACAGCTGTGCAGGGGTGCCCTCAGCCTCTCCTTCCCTCATTCCACACATCACTGAGGTCTCCCCATCTCCCACTCCCCAGCCAGCACATGAGGGAACTGGTCTCCTTCCCTCCCCACTGCCATCTGCTGAACTGGCCTTGGCATTCCAGTCCCTCCTGGCTTGGGATAAAACCATGGCCTACAGAGACAGGATTCAGAGCCCAGTGCCATCAATCCTACCTGCACAATGTCCAGCACCATTCCAGCAGCAACTGTCCCAAAGCCTGCCAGGAGGAAAGGGAAGAGGACTTGCAGCCCAATGGAAAAGGAGGTCTCTTTGAGGGGCGAGGCTGGCTCAGGACTCTGGTTTGTGCTGGTGTCATCACTTTCATTGCTCTGGCTGCCGTTTTCCAGCAGGGCATCATCTTCTCGCACCCCTTTGGCGTTGGCACGGCACTCCAACACCACTGCTTCTACCCCGTTCCCATCAGGTCCCAGGAAATCTGAGGGCTCCACCAGCTGCCCCCGCTCCGGGCTGGTGAGATGGTCCACAGGCACAGCCCCGTTGGCCTGGTGGGTCTCCTTCTGCTCAGGCTTGGAAGACATGCTGCAGAGAGGCTACCCTGACCCTTGGCTTGGTGGGCCTACAGCCAGCAGCTGTTCCACAAGGGATCTTCTGCCAGGAGCTTATACAAATGGCCTTTCCGGCATCTAGGAGCGACCTCTCCTCTCCCTGCTCGCCTGCCTTGGAGTGCAGAGCCTGCTCCTGCAGCAGAGATCCCCATCAAGCAAAGTCCAGGAATGGGGGACACCAACCAGTGAGCGAGCAGGAACTGGGAAGGACAGCCAGTTCCCTGTGGTTCTCCTCCTCTCCAGCGCTGTGTGGTACAGCAGCAGCCACCAAGACAGGTGCCAAGCTTTCCTTCTTTGATGTGTGACACTTCAGCACATCTTTTTGCAGGTTTTCTCTCAGCAGCACAGCTGCTGTGATGGGGCACCCAAGGCAGGGAGAAAACCAGATGAAATAAGGAACACCGAGGCTTTTAAAAGGATGATGAAACAGAGGACTGGCTTTTCGAGATGATCCAATCCAGAAAAGCTCTTCTTGCTTTCAGGGCTTTCTCACTTTCTCCAATGGCACTGTGCCCCTGTAGAATTCCAGTCTGAGGACTCCTGTGGGTTTTTTTGCTCTGTTTCAGCCTGGTTTGTGCTCTCTGCCAACACAGCAGCCAATTCCAGCAAGCCCCAAGTCACTGCCGTCCTCCTCTCTTAAAGGAATTTCTCACCCGAGAGCATGAGGCAACGAGAGCTCTTACTTCGAGCACCAGCAGGTCCCCAGTTAAGGTCACTCAGGGAGCTGGGCAGGCTGCAGGGTGGGCTCTGGCATTCGAGCAGCCCTGGATTTAACGCGGCTTTCCAAGAGCCCGCCTTTCACCTGGAACACAGGGGAGGAAAACAGGCATTCATTGCTCTGTGCCCACGGCAGCACAGCAGAGCTCCTTCCCTCCCCTCCAGCGTTCTGCTGAAGGCTCAGCCCTCCCTGTACCGCGGACTGTCCCTCGGCTCCTCTTCCCCCTTCGGANTCCCCCATCTCTCCCATCTCTCCCCAGCCCATCTCTCTCCCCTCACCTCCGCTCCTCTCCCCGGCCCGCGCTCCCCGCTCTGCCCGGCCGGGCCCGGCGCGCGCCGCCCTGACATCACCGCCCGCCAATGGTGGCCCTGCCCAGCGCGCCGCGCCGCGCTCCCATTGGCTGCGGGCGCGTGACGTCACGCAAGGCCACGCCCCATGCGCGNGAGAGGGGCTGCCCCGGCAGGTCCCGGCGCTGCGGCATCCCCCGTGTGCCCGCGGGGCCGCCGCTGCCTCAGCGCTCCCTCAGCGCTCCCAGGGCTCCCCTCAGCGCTCCTTTACGGCACCCCCTCATCGTTCCCCTCAGGGTTCCCTCAGCTCTCCCCTCACGGCTCCCTCACCGTTCCCTCCCGCGCTCCCCTCACGGTCTCCCCTCACATTCCCCCCGATCTCTCCCTCATCTCCCCCCTCACGTTCCACCCGCTCTCCCCTCACATTCCCCCACCTCTCCCCTCACACTCCCCCATCTCTCCCATCTCTCCCCAGCCCATCTCTCTCCCCTCACCTCCGCTCCTCTCCCCGGCCCGCGCTCCCCGCTCTGCCCGGCCGGGCCCGGCGCGCGCCGCCCTGACATCACCGCCCGCCAATGGTGGCCCTGCCCAGCGCGCCGCGCCGCGCTCCCATTGGCTGCGGGCGCGTGACGTCACGCAAGGCCACGCCCCATGCGCGGCGAGCGGCGGGGCGGGGCAATGAAGGCCACGCCCTATTTCGCGGTGTGGGGGCGTGGCCTGAGGTCACGTGGCGGGAGGCGTTTCATCTGTCTGTCCATCCATCCATTTGTCCATCTGTCTCTCCATCCATCTCTTCATCCATCCATTTGTCCATCTATTCGTCCATCCATCCATCCATCCATCTATTCATCCATCCATCCATACGTCTGTCCATCTGTCCGTCTGTCCATCTGTCCGTCTGTCCATCTGTCCGTCTGTCCATCCATCCATCCACCCATGCATCCATCTGTCCACTCATCCATCCATCCATCCATCCATCCATCCATCCATCCATCCATCCATCCATCCATCCATCCCACTGTTCTGCCATCTGTCCCCCTATCCCACCATCCCTATCCCTACCCCACCATCCCTCCACTCCCCGCAGGACTTTCCCTGTTCCCACCTGGGGCGCAATGCTGGAAGCAAAAACTTCCCCTTCTCCTTCCTCCTCCTGCTCTGCTGAGCCAGGGGAGCCCCTCTGAGCTGTGCAGGTCCTGTTCTGTCCCCCTGGGGAGAGGGGGCTCACAGGTCACCCCGTGTCCACTGGGGTGGCCACATCCCACCACAAGGATGCTTCCAGTATCCCCACATCCAAGGAAACATGGCTGGACCCAGGCCTGGGAGCACCAGCACGGTACAAATGGTACCCACTGACTTTCAGGTCTCTGCCAGATGGATGGAGGTCAGAAAAAAATCAGGAATATTGTCACGTACACACTTTGCCTCTGTTTACACCAAACTGTCTGACAACAAATACATAAAAAGCATAAAGATTCCTGCTACAGAGGTCAGTTCCTCATTGCTCAGTAGAATTCCGTGTTCTTGAATGACACCAGCTCTTCTGATTCATGTTTTCCTTTTATTCACCCCCCCTTTTATTTTTTTTTTTACTAGTGGAACTTATGAGCAGTTGTTGTTTTTTCCTTCCTGCCTTTCCTTTCCTCCCAGGAAACAGTCAGCAGCAAGTTATTACTCAGGGTGATGACGTGACCCCCAGCTCCAGGCCTTGGAGACAGGTTTTGGGCCAATGAGGGTGGCTGTGACACAACCACCCATGGAAAGGGAGGAGGGAGGGCAGCACAGGAACCACATTCCCCCCTGGACACAGGGAGTCCAGTGTCACTGGAGTTGGGGACTTCATTGCTTAGGGAAACGAAGGCAGTCATGGGAATGGCAGCAGGAGATCCATTGTGACCTGAAGCTGTGGGCTCTGCTGCTTCATTTCTGTCTGCTCTCATTAAAAATTGAGCAAGGGGAGGCTTTTTCCTGAAATATTTGTGGCTTTGGGAGAAGAGGGTGACTGGAACACATGGAGCAGAGCAGGATAGGTCATTACAGAAAGCAGCACAAAGGTGGCTCTGGTGAGGGACAGAGTGACAGGACAAGAGTGATGGTTTTAAACTGGCAGAGGGCAGGGTTAGGTGGGATATTGGGAAGAAATCCTTCCCTGGGAGGGTGGGCAGGCCCTGGCACAGGTTGCCCAGAGAAGCTGTGGCTGCCCCAGCCCTGGAAGTGTCCAAGGCCAGCTTGGATGGGGCTTGGAGCAACCTGGGACAGTGGAGGGTGTCCCTGCCCATGGCAGGGGGTGGAACCAGATGATATTTAAGTTCCCTTCCAACCCAAACCATCCTGGGATTCTGTGATTTCAAGGGCTGAGGAGCCTCCTTCCTCCAAATAAACCTGGGTAAGCTCTCCTTCCACCTGCATCTTTCCTTCCTGACTCGGAAAATCCTCATCTGCCCCAGGTCAGCCATTCTTCCCTCACCTCCCCAAAAACAAGGCACACCAAACTGTGACCTTGTTGACCACCAGCCCAGCTGCAGGCTCAGGAAGTGTGGAGACAAAAGCTGCCTGAGACAAGAAAACAGAAATAGATAAAATCCCCACCAGCGCAGAGATCAGAGAGGCAGAGGATGAAAGGGCAGGAAATTGGTTTCCAATTGCAGGTACCAAAGGCAGCAAAGTGTTTGGAAAGGGAAGGGTTCACCACTTGAGTTATGCTGGGTCAGGGAATGCCATGCCCATGTGTTTTACAGCAGCCAGTGATTTTGGCACTGTCAAACTCAGGAACAGCCTCTGAGGCCACAGTGGGTATGGGGTGACTCCCCCTTTCACAGAACCCAGCAAAAAAAAAGGGTTTGGCCACAGTCACTCAAAAAATCCTCTAATTCAGAACTGACAGTACCCTGAGAGGTGCCTTTGCTCCTGTTCTAGCTCCACCACTGTCTGTCACAGATGTAAATGGAGTCCCAGCTGCCTTTGACCAAGGATCCTGAAGGAACTGAGTTCGTAATTGTAAACAGGAATTCCAACAGGCAAACTCAAAGACTGAACAGGTTACCCCTTCAGATGTCAGTCCAGAGCAAAAGCAGCTCACGAGGGCAGGCAGCAAGGTCAGAGGCTCACCCTGATCTGGGAGAAGAAATGCAGATCCAGAAAGTTCTGTTTTGCCAGCCTGAAAGCAAACAAACCCATTACCACCCTTTTTTTTTTCAAGGTCCACATGACCAGTGCTCCCAGCTGTGTTCCTGTGTCACCCACGTGCTGTGACAAACAGGGGTCAGCCCCAGTCAGGTACCTCCCCTGGGATCTGGCAGAGAGGAGCTGAAAGGTCCAGGTTTCCTGTGCTCCACAAGGCCAGTGGTTCCGGTGAGATAGCAGGGACATGGACACCTGTCATGGAGGCACTGAGGATGTGCCTCACATTTTGGGTTTGTTCCAGAGATGAGCTATGAGTTCATTTATATTCAGAAATTAGACTGATGCTGAAGGCTGGTCAGAGCAGAGACTGGCATTAAAAAATGTATAAATGAAAGTCATCTCAACTCCCCTCTGTTTCACAGAATAGCTGGGGTTGGAAGGGGTGTCTGGAGACCATCCAATCTCATGTAGGTTTGGAATGTCATCTCCAGAGAGGAAGATTCCCCACTGTCCCTAGGCAGCCTGTTCCAGTGCTCTGCCACCTCCATGGAAAGAACTTTCCTACTCCATGAAGACCCTCTCACTTCCCAAAATCCCAAAGAGATCACTGTCAGTCACTGAGCAGAGGGTCACTGCCCTGAGCTAGAAGGAGCTTTTTGTGGTGTCTGGGTTAAATACCTGACCTGCAGCAAGGCCCCTCCATGGGGCCACCTTCCTACTGCAGCATCAGGCACAGCGTTCAAGTGATCTGAGTCTTTGTAGGGCTACAATAAACCATACAAGTGGTTGGATTAAAAATATAAAATAAAATGCATTAAAAGCATCCTGTGAAATGCTACATGTTCCTTCTACACCCCACTGCCCAGCCCATGCCCAGCTCCTGGGTAAATCCTGGCTTTTCCCTTTGTCCCCTGCCCCCTGCACTAACTAACTGTGGTCATTTTCCTTCCTGCTGAGAGCTGAGTGCAGCTTCCTCTGGGGCCCACCACCCCAGCCCTGAAATGAGCTCAGTGATGTGCTCGGAGCAGGGCAGGGCCCTCCCTTCCCCACCATGCTGAGCTCTTTATCTGCACCACCCGCTGCCCCGGGAAGTGGGGCCGGAAAGCTGAGCTAAAACCCTGCACGACAAACCTGATGTCACACAGCCTACCCTGAGCTGCTCAGCTGGGGAAAACAACCCCTCAGGCAGCACTTCTGTACCACCCCAGGCTTGCCATGGGCACTGAGAGGTTGGTGTGGAAGTCCCAGTGCTGTACAGACACCTCATAGGTCAGAGCAGTGCAGTTTTCTTTAAAGGGTTGTTGCAAGAGCTTCGATTTGGGGACTGAAAGAACAAACGTGACCGTGAAAGTTTCAGAGCACCAAGTGGATGAGGGTTGAACACATGGGAAGGAATCTCTGCAGGGTTCAGCCTGACAGCAGCTTGAAGACCACTGAAGAGCAGAGAATGAAGGGTCACAGGCTGAGCTACAGGTGAGGAATTCTCCTCTGGAACAGCAGGTTGTGGCTGAGCAGCCTCCAGATTCCTCAGTGCATGTCTTGTTCTACAGCACTAGGAAGGGGAGGTTTTTCACAACACCTGCTTGAGAAAATGGATTTCACCAGCTCCGTGGAACATCAAATAAAATGGCAAAGGAGGAGCCCAGAATGCAAGTGTCAAATGCAAAGCTGGAGGAAACAACTTTGCAAACACCTTCTTCCTGCTCCTCCAGCTCTGTGCCTGAACTCCCCACTCAGGCCTGAAAATAAGCCAAGCCCTGTTAGACACAGGCCAGCAACAGATCTTTCTTTAGAAAATGTAGGTGTGAAATGTGACCTTTTCTCCATCGTGTAGCAGGCCCACATGTCCCCTCAGCTGGCCCACAGGCTGGGATGGCTGGACAACTGCAGATGCATTAGAGTTGTCAGAAGAATGGCAGCTTCATGGACTTGGGGAAAAGCAGAGAAAAAAGGAAGTTGCTATAGATGTAACAGAGAAAAATGTTAACACATGGACTAATAGAGTGTTCAGATCATATCCATTAGTGTGACACCAAGTTACCTGTCTTCAGAAAATCTGGCTTTTCCTTCTCTGATGAGTCAGAGGTAATTGCTCTCCATGCTCAAAGCACAGTGACTCATTACAACAAAAAAAGAATAGCTTCAAGAGTTATTAATCTGTGTTTTCATGGAGTACTTGGCATTAGCAAGGAACTATTCACTTCATGCAAGTTGTAGGTGGTCTTAGCAGGAAAGGCCAGCACATCATCCATGTACTGCTATTGATATGATGGCACAAAGATTTCCCAAAGCACTCAGGGTAAGGGACATTCCTAGAAAACAGTCAAATAGGGTGGAAAGAGAGCTGTTCTGTCAGGAGAGGTGTGCAGACACCAAACCATGGAGTGCCCCTTCAGACCCGTGTCAGACAAGCACAACATGGCAGCCAAAGTGATAAAATGAAGAAGTTTAAGGACACAAAGGCAGAGCTGCTGTGTGGAAAGAAAAGCACAGACAGTTCTCACAAGTGACTGGGGAAAATGGGCAGAGGTGGGTAATGTGCTTTTGCCCCACTGGATCGTGCAGGACACAGTCTGTTCCAAGCACTGGGGCTCAGTGGGCTCAGGAGGCAGCACAGCTCTGCTGGACACGTCCTCGATGCAGAGGCACCACACGGTTTCAGCACTGGCTGATGAGCAGCACTTAATGAGGCTCTGCAGGGAAATCTCATGGCACACATTTGCACAGTACCTGCCAAACCCAGCCCTGCCTCCCCTGTAGTGTTTGCCCTTCACTTCTTCTGCAGCAAAATGAACCTTCAGATGAATGTCCTTTAAGGAAACAATCCTCACCAAAGCACAGAGAGGAGGGGTTTTTGATTGGTGACAGGAGATTACAGATTACAAAGGATGCTCTGTCTTTAGGACTCATTTGCTGCTACAACAGGCAAAAGACCCCTACTTCCACACCACAACAGCATGACCCAGGGTAGGATTTTCACAATCTGAGACTCATGACAGTCATGTTTTCCCATTTCCCCAGCCTGTCGAGGTCCCTCTGGCTGGCAGCACAACCATCAGGTGTTAAACAATATTGACCCTGGACTGCCACAACCAAAGCAAAGGCTTTAGACTCGGTTTTACAGAGATCTGCCAGTGAAAAACACCCAGCAACAAAACCCTCCCTCCGCCTCCCTCACCCGGGGCTGTGTTTAATTCTGTGCTGTGCCCTGACACATCACTTTTTGCTGTGCTGCAACAGGAGTTTGCAAGAGGAATGACACCTTCACAATGGAGCCACAGACACGTGGCTGAACAAAGCACTGACATTGGGGCACACACATAAAGTGCAGCAAACCATAAAAGATGCAACTATTTACTGCCCAATAATGCCTGAACAGAGTTAGCTCATTTTGTATAGAAAAGGGAGCAGCAGGGAGGGTGCAAAGATTAAAGCTGGCTGGAAAATATGTGGGTTTGTTTTGATGGAAACTTTATGAATTGCTCTAGTGTAGAATCAGGTGTGGAAATGACTTCACTGCAATTATACAGTTACGTAAGAAGACTAAATAAAAATCAGGAAAAAAAATCTGAATTCCTTGTTTTATTAGATGAAAACATCAATCTTGTTTCAATATTTAGTAGGTAATACAGTTGTAGCCCTCTGGCCACAATGATAAGATCACATTGCAAATAAGAGAATGGTGAACGGAAAGAGCAGGAATCACAGTTCCATCAGTGTTTTTCAGGATACATCTCAGTGTATTTCCTATACATTCCAGTACATTTTACAGTATGAATTTGGAGCAGAACCACCACCCATTCCAGTGCATAACTCAAGTCCTGAAAGAGACACACATCCCTGCAGCAGGAGATATGTGAATGTGTGTCAGTGCTACAAAGCAGCTTTCACCTAGGCTTTTCTTTGGCTAACATCAGCTTATTAATTATTTATTTGTTTAATTAATACTGGTAACCCCAACTAAGGAGACTGTCAAGGCCAAAAGAATGCTTAACCCTGTAGTGCTATCAAAGAAAGGCAAGAAGTGCAAGATGAAAGAGAGTCAACATCAGTGGCCTGTTTACCCCAGGAGCTGAGGCAGTAGAAGTGCAAACTGCAGGGGCAGTGAAGGAACAAACCTTCCACTGAACTGGAAGAAACTGCAGGGCTTCACATCTTTCACAATCAAGTTCTCAGAGGAGCAAACGAGGAACATACAGTACAGGAACTGATTCAGTGAAAAGAGAAAATGCATGAGCAGACAACACTGGTTTCTCATGTAAAGCTGCAATCCCTTATTCTGACACCCAGCTGCTCAACATACCCTGAGCCACACCAAAAAGACTGGGAGGGAAAGAAGAATCACTAAAAAGACAGGAAGAAGGTTTTCAGCACCTCATCAGTTAGAGCAACATAGCCACAACTTCTGGAGCTCAGTAGTTTAAAAGAGAGTCAGAGATCAGTGCATTCATGGGAGGGCTTGGCAGTGGGGAGTTAACACTGACCCTGGCTGAGAGCATCCCCTGGGGAAGCAGCCTGGGAGAATCCCCGGGGGAAACAGTGCAACAAACCCTTAGTGTGACTCTACCAATGACAAGAAACCTTCAACCACCTCACAAACCTTTCACAGGAGCTGCTGACAGACATTTCATTTGTGAAAAATCAATTAACTGTATAAAATGAGCTTGCCAAAAGCCCACAGGATGATTCACCTCTTAGTGGTGAGTGACTGCTGATTATAGCTTAGATTTTTAAGTGACTACCAATTTCAGAGTCCATCTTAAAGTCAGTGCTGGAAGATTAATATCAGATCAAGGGCTGCATGTCAGACCAGGGAGGAGCAGAGATCAGGGTTATTTGCTGTGTTTTATCCAGGTTCTGTGGCAAACCCCAGGCTTTCCTAAAGCAGCAACCAGCAGTTTTCCCATCTGTATGTAAACCAGGCTATAGAACCCCCAAATCCCAGCTGTGGCTGATACACAGCACCCAGGGGCACCCTCAGCCCAGCCCCCTGTGTGCCCCAGTGCAGCTCAGCAGCTGCTCCTGAAGGGGTGCTGCTCACAGCTCGTGGGTGCTGCTGTGGGGCTCAGGAAGAGTGTCCATGTCACAGTTCTTAATCAGTTGAAAGAGGAACTCAACCTGTTTCTCATAATTCTCAATGGAGATTCTCTCATTCAACCCATGGATCCTGGAAGAAAAAGAGGAATGTTTTTTTATTTCATTGTGATTTGTGATCCACCTGCAGGTACCCAGCATCCTACTTGCCTGTTTGCTTCATAAAGCAATGTACAACATAAAAATACAGGAATATACAGCAAATCCTGCACTAGAACCAAATCAAATTTACTCACTCTAAGGCTCAGAACCCAAAAACTAAGAGCGTGGTGTATGTGGAAAAAATAAAAATCCTAACAGTATTCCAGCTCTCTTTCTATTTCTTGGCCAGTTATGTCACTATCTCATACAGCCAGAACACTCTTCTGCATCATCTACACTTCAATAAAATTACACAATACATGCTAAATAAACAAACAATCTCATGCATGATGAGGTTGTTATCACTTTACTTCAGGAAACCTGATTTCCAGCTTTAAGGAGCAAATCAATTCAGAGTAGAACACATCCAAAAATATGGATAAATCTGCTGGACAAGGCCAACTACCAGAACAACAGCTTTCACACTCCTGCACCAAAGTGAACTCCATGGCATTGCTGAACTACAAAAAGAAACATCTAAATGAGTCCTGGCTGCACCTGAAGGAACAAATCCAGGGCTGACACTCTCCCAGTGTAATTTCCACCCCTATTAGAGCAGCACCCAAATCTGCAGGAAATGGGTGGCCTGACAGAATGTGAGGCCACACCACCAGCACGCCAAGGTACACAAGGCTGGGTTTCCTCCTGCCTGATGCACATGGGTGTCCTCTTTCCCAGGTCCCCAGCCCAGCAGCTGCCCATGAGCAGCAGAGCTCAGTACCTGGGCAGATCATCTGCCTTCAGGAGCAGCGGGTTGAAGCGGTAAATGGCGTTGGTGACGTTGGTGAAGTGCCTGCTGTCCGTGTTTCCAATGCACGTGCCTGGAAAACAAACCTCAGGCTCACTCTGCATCACAGCAGCAATTTAATGACCCACATTTTCCCCAGGAGAAAGGAAAGGCATCTGATAACAGCTCTGTATAAGCACTGCCTGCACCCAAAGCAGCATCACTGGAAACAGTGGGCTGGTACATCCTGGAAGGACATTGTCTCCTCCAGGAGCAGGAGCTGAAAGTGCAGCTCAATCTGAGAACAGCCATGACTCTCAGCCTCTCCAAAAATTTAAGCTTCAAAGTGCAGTCCAGCAAATACCACTAGGAAGGAGCTGCAAGAAAGGGAAGGGGCTGGGATCATAAATAACAATACAGAAAAGAAGGAATGGCTTTGCCAGCTATGAAAACAATGAAAGAAGAACTATAGCAAGAAGACCTCCTCCTCTCCCTCACAATTCTTTTCTTCCCTGAAGAGATTCCTTTGTATGTGCAGAGAGTCCAATTCAAGGCTCATTGTTTCTGTCAGTTTCCTGTTTGCTTTTTTACTTCCACTATTAAAAAACAACATTAAAACTTTTAAAGCCTAAAGAGGGAACAGAAAAAAAAAAGAGGAAAAACCAGCTGTTTCCAGTAGTTAACAGCTGGGGTGGAGAGGCACACAGCAAATGGAAACAGGTCTGCTGGGAGAAGGGGGAGAGAAAAGCAGGGCAGAAGCTGGAGAGGAAACAGTCATCATGTGCCTGCTATTACCTGGGACTACACTGTCAACTTCTGGGAAAGTATCCAGGATGGTTTTTTGAAAAATATGGACTGCAAATGTCTGCTCATCCCAAGGACTGATGGGGAGTGGATCAAAGGCCTCTACTACATCAATCTTCACTCTGTCATCAGCAATGGTGTTTCTAACTGTCTCTAGCACCTGTGGGTAAAACAGAGATTAAATAAGCACGAGAAATGAGAAAGCATCCCTCAGAGACATCAGCAGATGTTCTGCTTACCAGAAAACATTTGTCTGTGAACTGTCAATTGTGGCTGCAAATGCAGATGATAGTTAAGACTGAAACTGTGTGTCAGTCTCTCTTCCTCTTACTCAGTGGGTGGCTGATACTTCAGCTGAATTTTTCAACCCCAGTGCAATCACTGCCTCAAGATATGCCTGGACTGCTTCAGTCCTGAAATGCAGGGGGCCAACCTGCTGCTCTTGGAAGTTATGTCATCCAAATCATCCAGAAAAAGCTTCCAGAAAGAGAAACTTCCAGCAAGAGCTTGGGAGGGGCAGATGCTTTGTCCTGACACCACTTCACAGCTGGGCTGGACTGGCACTACTGAAGTGTGCAAGATTCCCACACTCTCACAGGTCACAAACCTCAATCCTCCCATTCCACAATCCCACAGGATCCAGGTGCTCTTTGGCACAAAGGAGCTCAGAGCTCTGAACTGCAGTGGGGGGCAGTGGGTACCTCAGCAGCCGTCTCGGCCGAGTGGATCCGGAAATTCACCGTGGCTTTGGCAGAAGAAGGGATGACATTTACCTGGAAAAGGGAAGGGCCAAAACTTAAAAGGAAGTTACAAACTGACTAAAATGCCAACTGCAAACTCAGACACTCAAACAACTCCAGGTCTCAGCCTCATGCCTCAGTGTTGTATCTCTTTCTGTATCTCAGTAAGTGTTGTATCTCTTTCTGTATTAAAATACTGTAAATCTCATCTAAAATGCAGATAAATACACGAAAAAATATTCACTAATTCAACAAAAATGAAGTTAGCTCTTATATAGAAGTTTTTATCTCCTTCAGAACTTTATACTGAGGAATTCTGAACAAAGAGAAACCCGGGTGTCAGTTCTCTTCTGGCCACTCCGTGTCACTGTTCAGCCACTGCATCTTGTTTTCTTGTCCAGTGATGCTTTCAGTACCAGATTTTCTCAGGGACACACCAAACAGCCTGCTTATTTGCCACGGTGACAGTATTTTTGGACAGATACACCTCCTTATCAGGGCAAGACCTGGCTGTATCAGCCAGAAGCTATTATCTCTCAGTCCAAGGTGCACACTAATGCTGCTTAAGGCAAACACCAGACCTGTCCTACAAACACAAAACCCCACCTGGGCCAGGGAAGTGTTTATGACTGTGAGTTTCAAATCCTGTCATTGACACTTTGTTGGATTACAAAGAAAAGACTCTTTCTTGTCTGTCCTAAAACATTAATAAACTTAGCAGTGCTTGACAGAGATCAGGTACTTCTGAAAGGAAGTGATTTTCAACTGTAGCCAAAGCCAAGTATTGTGAAGTAAGAATGAGGTTGGTGGTGACACCACAGTGTCCATACTGATCTTATAAATGGATATAAATAGCTGGAAATCAAATGTCCTGATTGTCTCATCATATTACATGGAGAAAAATCCAAATGGAACTACCTTGATTCCTGCATTAAACATGGTGACTGCAGTCGTTGTTCGAATCAAGGCGTTGGTCGAAGGTTTCAAGGCAAGAACTCTTAAAAAAGGAAAGAAACAAACAAAATTTTCCGAAGAAGTTTAATATTCCTAAAATACAGGCATCACAATTCAACAGGCAATGAGCTGAATGATGGCTTGTTCAATTAGCAAAGTGCTTATTAACAGTAAACCACTGAACTGTCTCAACTATAAAAAGATACAACTGATTTCCTGCAAGGACTAGAAATGGCTTCATCTTTCAAGGGTGAGAGGCTGGGGGTGTTTACCAAGGATCTGTTTTCTTACCTGCTGACAATAGGTGAAAACAGCCACAGATTGCTCATGATGAGATTGAGAGGAAACCTGAACTAAGGGGAAGAAATAAAGCCACAAATCAGAAAGTTTCCAGTGCTCAAGAGCACAGTGGAGTCACTTGGCTACAGCAGAAACAATTCCAGCAGAAACAACTAGCTGAGAGGAAGGCCAGCTTGAGTCTTCTCCTTTCCAGGACCTAACTGTGCTCTAAATTTATAAGCTGGGTTACCTTTCACTTATTAATATGAAAATCTGGGAATGGAATCAAGCTTCTTTCCTCACCTCTGCTGCAAGGTGCTCCATAGTCATGAGCTCTGGCCCATGGCCAAACAGGTTGCGCAAGGGATTCTGCTCCAGTCTACAAAACAAAGAGCACTTGGAATTTAAAAGAATCTCTGACTGTTATTGCTCCAGAATGTTGACAGGAATTGGATTTCTGAATTACATTTGAGATGCAATCACACTTTCCTCTCATGGTGAGTGAATCTGTGAGCACAGCTCCACAGATCCCTGGCCATTCCAGTCACATACAAGGACTTTCTCTGAAAAAATCCCAAAGCCTGACTCCTATAAATACCTGGAAATCTAGGAAAATATCTCACCAAATCCCACCATGTCTGGACATAGCAGCTTTTTCTGAAATATATATTTATTAGCCAATTTGGTATCTACACAGACATGGAAGGGGTGATTTATGCAGTCACATTATGACTCTACACGGTGTTTATTGGCTTGGAGAATTACCAGCTGAGGTAGCAGGTATGTGCAGGAATAAATTCCAGAGGAATCCTGCCACCCAAACAGAGGAATCTCTATTGCCACAGAGTAAATTAGGGCAGACAGCACTTGTCTTGCTTTCAAAGAATCAACTGACACCAGGAACAGCTGAAGTGAAAAGACACTGCAGACACCTGGCAATTGTCCCTTCGCTGGGAGTTGTATTTCTACACTTCAGAGTGAGTGACAAACTGCAATTTCAAATATACTGACAGGAATTTGAAAAAGACTCTAAATACAAAGATTAAAAGAGTCACATATCAGTGACTTAGGAGTCTGCTTGACTGTCTTTGATGCTGGATGACAGGGCAACTCTCACCTGGACATGGCTGCTGCAAGAATGCCAATACTTGTCTCCTTTGGAGGGAAGGATGAATGTCCTGGCTCTTTTTCCACAGTGAAATTCAGTGTCATTGAACCTTTTTCTGTGACAGCAATTCTGCTCACAGATAAATAAATAAATAAATAAATAAACAAATAAATGACTCATGCAACTCCAAACACACATGCACAGATTATAGATAAAAGTAACTACTCTGCATAGCTTTAGTATCATAAAAAACACCCAAAAAGCAACAACAATAAATCATTATCACAGTATTTAGATGTCTGGAGGACTGATGTCTTGGCTCCTTCTCCAGTGAGCACAACTCTGCAGCACAGAATTAAAATGTGTGCAAGGGCTAAGTGGAACATTCTGCCTCTGTCAGCACAGCTGTGATGGACAGCAAGCAAAGGCTGAAGGTCCTTGGCTTGCACTTTGTGCCACTGCTGCAGCTTTAGTAACACCAACACCACCACATGCCTTGAAAACATCCTGTAGTGACATTAGCAAGGTCATTTATCATAATTAATTACTGAAAATTAATCACTTTCAGCATGAGCATTTATGTTCTCCTTACAGAGCCACTGGCTTCTTCACTCCTGCAATGATCCCATCCAGTACTGCACTTCCCTCATCCAGCAGGAAGGAGAGTTTCACTCCTCTGGCTTCCAGCAGAGCTGCAATTTTCATTGCTCCCTTCCGACCAGACACCTGGGAGAGTCCAGACAGAGCAATTGTTCAGATGAAGCCATGCCACTGGGAGGAATTCTTGCTGCTGACAGTGCCAGGGCTACAACACAAAGAATGCAGGAAAGGCCCTGGTGAACAGCTCAAGAGCAGCCTGTTAATACGAGATTCTCCCAGCAAAATTGGCCATTCCAATGGCCTGGTAGCAGATGGGTTTACACCTCTCCCTCATTCACCAGTCACTCAATGTTGCTTGATTTCCTACTGGTTCTTAGACACTGATATCTCAGAGCTGTAAACTCCACAGATTAGCAATTTTAAACATATTCTTTTTAACTACTAACAATTCTTTGTCTATTTTGAAAACACATAAACAAACTCACCTCACCTGTCTCTCTGTACCATTAAGTGGAACATTTTTGTTAGTTCTTTCTGATCATTTGGAACCACATGAATCTTAACCCAGCTTTCCATGTCCTATATGTACTCCAAAATGTGACTGCTGCTGCATCTTCCCTGCAGAAAGAATTTAAGCTACCACCCCACCGTGTTCTTTTCTCTTTCCTCATCACACCAAACCCTTTGTCAACGTCACTTAAAGCCAAACAATCAATATATAACTCTGACACAGTATCTACCCACAGAACCAAGAAAAACAGGAAGGACGTTCCAGCTAAACAATGTTTAAAAACTAAAGCCTTGTTACCTACATGAACAAGGCAAACAATTTGTTGTTTCAGTGAAATGAAAGGAAATACCTCTTCATCGTGTCCAATACCAACATAGAAAGATCGGCGGGGTCTGTAATTTCTCCTCAGCAGAAATTCCAGAGCTTGCAAAATCCCCTGCAGGAAAAGCAGAACGTGCTGTACCATCCTTGTGTATTAATAAAGAGGATAAATGTAAAAAAATGCAGTGTGATGTGAGAGAAATGTGATACTTTCACAGCCCTTAAGGAGACTTTGTCCTGTGCACAGCTGAGCTTTGATTTCTATGGCTCCTACTGAGGATATTCCCATTCCCTGGGAATATTTTAAATATGGCATTTAACCAAACACATCTGCATCTGTGAATGTGTTCTTCTGATCCTTCTAAGAGCTTTAACTCTGCTTTCTTCAGTAATCATGGTCCCTCCATCTCTAGGAAAAGCTGGGAGAACACTGCAAGGCTTAGGAATTTATCACCAGCTAATTTAAAGATGGGCAAGAGAGACAACACACAGAATTTCAAGACAACACATTCCTCCAATTTACCCTTTCCAGGCTTTCATCTTTCTGAAATGACATTACCAAGGGGACATACTATGGCAGAGTTTTTGTTATCCAGCGTTCCTCGTCCATAGATGAAACCTTCGTGTTCTGCAGCTGAGAAGGGAGGGAAATCCCAGCCCTCGGGGGGAGCAGGCACAACATCCATGTGTGCAAGCAGCATGTAGGGCAGCAGCTCAGGGGCAGAGCCCTGAACAGTAAAGAGATGGCTGTAGTGCCCAACAATTTCATGTTGGATGAACTTTGAAGAAAATACGGCTGGGAAGACTGTTGGGAGAAAAAGAAAAACACATGTCAAAGAAAAATTAGCAATAATGTCCAGTTTTATTACTGTGTATTCCATGGAGTCATCACCTACTTATCTTCAGGGGAGCACTGCAAATAAGACTGATCACAAGAGACAACAGAAGTTCTTACACTCTATCTCACTTTGTATTTAAAGCTTTCCTAAGCAAACCAGGAATTCTTGTTCACCAGTGCTGGAGCAATGAGATGGGACTATCAAAAAATATGCTGAAACAGCAGCAGTCATCCTCTTTTTTTTTTTTTAAATGGTATTTAAGCATCTCGAGGATGAAAAACCACCATTGCAAAAAGTTGTTGAAACCTTCTCTATTCAAGCTTTGGCCACTGACATCCCAAAAATACACTGCTGCAGAAAGAACACATGTATGCCATTTCTGAGAGGTCTTTCTTCAGGAAAAACACACTAAAACTCTGTTCCATTATATTCAGGAACCATATATACTCTTCAATTTGTTTCTGAAAATGAAATCAAGCAGAAGAGATTGCTGAGAATGGAAGTTTAGTACCTTTTTGAATGTAACTCCCAAATTCTGCCATGGCTGTGGTATTCAAGTCCTCTGGGGATACAGACACAGTTGGGATTTTAATGGCACCTTCAATGAAACACAAACCAGAAATCACTCAGCATTAAATAAAAGAATACTTGAATTGCATTTCAAAAGGGGAAGTATATTTATGCTCCTGAGTATCTTCCAGGCTTTAAACACTATTTCACAGCACAGCACGAGCTGCCACTATCAGAAAAGACTGATGTGCTGCAGCTGAGCTGTGCAGCCACCAGGATTTCCTAACACTTCAGCCAAGGTATTTCTGTAGATAATTTGACTCCACTTTTCATCCTGAAGTGTTGAATGATATCATTAGAAATGCTACTGTCCAGGAGCAGCTGCAATTTGCTTGGGTGATCTGATTCCTCACAGTCATAAACTACTCTGGCAGCTGAACAAGCAGCTTAGTTGGCAGTTCAAGGTTCTTTCTCAATAGTAAGTTGTGTTGTGATGGCAAGAGTTTTATTACACACTCAGACTGCTCCGACTATTAAAATATATAAACACACAGGTCTTTTGTTGGTACTTTTAGTCTGCTCTGTCATGTAAACAGGCTCAGACACAGCTGCTCTCCAATATCCAGTCACTGTCCTGCAGAATGTGGATTTAACTTAGTGCCAGTCCCAGCTGCCTTTACAAACAGCATCTGTCAGGTGAGGTTACAGATTCTTCTGAGGTCATGTTATTCAACAATTAACACAAAAATCTATTGTGACCCTTCATTTTCCCATTAAAACAGTATGTAAACACAATTTGCTAGGCAATAAATCCTACAAGCCAGCAAGGTATGAGAGTTACACACCCAAGCCCCACTGGAGCACGCAGGGCTATCGCTCCATGCCAGGCTGTGGTCCTGCACACTGCCAGCCCTCCTGAGATCTAAACCACTCCAATCTCCTGTGTCAGGCAGCACAAACACAGCACAGCAGGGCTGCCAGGGGTGAGGAAGAGGGGAGAAAATCCCACAGGGATTTACCCTGTGGACAAAGGGCTGGCAAACCCCTCAGAGGGACCTGGTGCTTTCTGCGTGTCTGAGCAGGGAACGGTGGAGAGAATCAGCATGGGGAGAAGAGTTGCTTCAGGAGAATCCCAGGATCACTGAGCTTGGAAAAGACCACTAAGGACATCGAGTCCAACCCCATCCCCACCTTGTCTGCCAGCCCAGAGCACTGAATGCCACCTCCAGTCATTCCTTGGGCACCTCCAGGGCTGGGCACTCCAAACCTCCCTGGGCAGCCCCTTCCAAGGCCTGACCACCCTTTCCATGAGGAAATTCCTCCTGATATCCCACCTGCCCCTGCCCTGGCACAGCCTGAGGCCGTTCCCTCTCCTCCTGTCGCTGTTCCCTGGGAGCAGAGTCCAACCTGGCTACAACCTATTCCAAGGAGAGCCAGAAGGTGCCCCCTGAGCCTCCTTTTCTCCAGGCTGAGCCCCCCCAGCTCCCTCAGCCCCTCCTGCTGCTCCAGCCCTTTCCCAGTTCCGTTCCATTCCCTTCCCTGGTCACTCTCCAGCCCCTCAGTGCCTGAACGACCAGAAAT
>WBMV01005347.1:448424-475741 GCA_013396655.1 Campylorhamphus procurvoides | reverse complement strand
TGTTCCCTGGGAGCAGAGTCCAACCTGGCTACAACCTATTCCAAGGAGAGCCAGAAGGTGCCCCCTGAGCCTCCTTTTCTCCAGGCTGAGCCCCCCCAGCTCCCTCAGCCCCTCCTGCTGCTCCAGCCCTTTCCCAGTTCCGTTCCATTCCCTTCCCTGGTCACTCTCCAGCCCCTCAGTGCCTGAATGACCAGAAATAACAGCACACAAAACACCAANGAGACGGGCGTGCCGCTCAGCCAATCGCCGCCCGCCGTGCCCGCGCCGCGGCCAATGGGAGGAGGCGGTGGGCGGGTTGGTCCCGCCCCCTGCGCGAGGGGTGATGGGAGTTGTAGTTTGGGGCGGGCATGGGGGGTCCCTCGGGTTCCATGGGGTCACAGAGATGCGGGATGGTTTGTTTCAAGGACCTTAAACATCATCTTTTTCCACACCACAAACCATCCCAGGACTCCAAATACCAGATGGGAACAGCCACGGAAATCCTCCTCTCAAACCAGCAGGAGCAGATGATTGTTCACACATTCTTTATTATCAAAAAAAAAGAGAACGAAACCAATATTAAATTAAATAAATTACAAACATTTCTGAGCTGGTTATACATCATGCATTTACCAAGGAAGGCTTCAGAGCCATTACACATCAACTTCACTGTTATTTTAGAGCAATAAAGGGGCATTGGAAGCTAAAAATGTTCAGGGTGAATTTGAGCTTCCATGGAAATGAAGCCTTTGGCCACCTTGTGCTGATATTACATTTATCACCAGAATTGACCCATGGCTACAGAAATGAGGTTTCTTTCTGCCTGGGTTGTAAGATTTCAGAGCAGTCACTGCTGCTCCCCAGCCATCTCTCTTGGCATCCCGTCCTTTACACTTTTAGGACCTCCAAAAAGTACAGTCTCTGTTTTAGGCACAATCTGTTGCTCCGAGGCTTCCTGTGTTTGGCCTGAAATCAGCCTCCTGCAATGAATCCTGAATGAAGAGCTGGAAATTGGAATTTCCCTCTTTTAATGTGTTGCCATCTCAGAGATACAGAAATAAGGATTAGGACAGTTTCTTGTTTCGCTGCACCAACCTCTTTGTTGCTTTTTTTTTTCAAAGGAGCACTCAGGCAGTAACAAAAGACCATGAGTAATCACCCTCAAAGATAATTTAAGAGACTTAATCTCTTGATTTTACCTTGTAGAACAAGGTAGACATGGTTCTGGAGAGATCACTGCTGTCGGAGATTAAAATAAGGAATAACCATTAGCTAGTGGGTTTTTCCTCTTGGAAACTACCCTCTTTTGGGTTTATTATTCTCTCCTGCACCACATAATCAGGAACTGAGGTAGAGAAATGGGGACTTAGTTAATGAGATGTTCCAGAAAACCAAATGGGCAGGGGGTCCTGATGTAGTTTCCTTTAGTGGCTGTCTAGCTAAGATGGTTCATGAAGCTCTATTTTCCTTGAAAATGAGGCATCTGGGAGCTGTAGGAAAAACCCACATTCTCTTCCCAGAAAGCCTTCAGCAATCTGCTGGTGAATCAGCTCAACAATGTCAATGTACTTCAAAACTGGATGTTAAAGCTTGCTCATGTTTCTAATATCTTAGAGTAATAAAATAGAAATAACAGTTTAAAATATAATTTACTTTCATTATTAAGGCCCCTCTTTATTTATTTTTTTGGCATTCATGGGAAGATCACAGACTGCCCAGATTTACTTCCATATTATTCAGATCTTGTTGGTGACTCCTACATTTTATCCCAGTGCTGGAAATATTTTGTAGGAAGATTTGAAATTCAAACAAAAAAATTACTTGGTAATGGCAATGGAAGATATACAAGTATGTGTCAAATTTTAGTTCCAGTGCTCTGGATCAGTGACATAATGAAAAATGTGCAGGAAGGGCTTCCTTCCCTGTCCCTGAATTTGCTATTTGTGATCAAAATTATTTGGGGGAAACACCTTTCCCCATAGCACTCATCCATATTCTGGATTGGAGCTTTAGTTGCTGCAGTCAACAATGAGATGGGAAGGCTCAGAACTCCCTTGGGATTCATGTTTTCATGCCATTCACAGTCTAAGAGCCTTCTCTGAAGCACTGTTTGGTCAGTAGAAAGGTCCCTAAAAAACTTCAGAGGGGATTTGAACTGGACCCTGGGTCTGTTGGACACCTACTCAACCCACGGGGCAGGCAGGACAATATATGCATGTAACAAGGAGTTCTTATTCCTGATTACAAGCACATCCTGATAGCAAATAAACCCCACATAATTCAGAAATTAGCCCTTCTGAGAGAGAGTACCAAGGTCTTTGGGGTGTCAGAAACAGCACTGGTTTGAGGCACTGGTTTTTGAGGCAGTGGTTTTTGGGACGCTGGGTCACAGAGAGAGGGGAGCAGGGGGTGGTGGAAGAGGGGCCACAGCAGGGGCACAGGTGGTGCTACACAGACAGGCAGGGAAATTCGGGGGGCTGCTCTTCCAGCCCCCCCGAGGGTCAGTGCACATCGTAGAACAACGTTACCTGGCAAAGCTGCACTTTGCAGGAGCTGCTTTTGCTGGTGAATCAAAGCCTGAAAGGCTTTTAATATTTGCTCCTATTTCACTTCATCAGGAAGAGAGGCAGGAGGGGAAAGAAAGAATGAGGATGCCCAAATTACGTAATGCCAATATGGGCAGAAGGGTGCCATTGTGTGAGACAAAGGAGAGCACTTGGCACTGGTGAGTAATTGTCCCCTGGGTTAAGGCACCTGCCTGTAAATGAACTCGCTTCTCCTCTGATCCATGAGATGGCATTTCCTGAGTTCCTGCTTCCGTAGGTTGCTGTTGCCTGCTCCAGAGTCCACTGCTCTGAACACCACAATCAGAGCAGGAAGGAGGGAGTGAGGAGTTTATCAGTTCAAGAGGTGTGAGGGCCTCTTGCTTTGCAAACCTGTTGTATCCCCAGGTCTTCACAAAAGGATTTGAGAGGAGAGTCTGTTTGGGAGGGTTTGCCCACGCACTGATGCTCCCTGTGCTCACAGAGCTGTCTGGGTCTCTGAGTGGAACATGCTCCCAAACATCTCCTAAAAGGCACAGAAGACATGCAGGGTTAGGGCTGGTGCCATGGCCCAGACCCACCAACACAGCTCAGCATTGTTCAGTCACACAGAGAAACACCACAGAAACCCCAGCCCTTCCACCCCTCTCCATGAGGGAAAGCTGGTGGGGGGAGGTTGCTGTTTCCAGCTGTGCATGGATAGCATGGCAAAGATAAACACTGGAACTCACCTCCTCCAAGTTCTTGTACTCTGCATTGTTTTCATCCACAGATTCATCATAGATGGACAGCTCTGTCTGGTTTGGCCTCTGCAGGAAAAAATTGAATCCCCAAATTAGCAGAGTGCAGGGTCAAAAGGAATAAAAATAGTGACTAACCCAGGCTGAAAGCATCACACGTGCTGCAGTGGAAATGCCCAGGAGGAGGGGCACAGAAGGAATCCTGCTCCATTTGTTTATCTCCTGTGACTAAGCTGGCATTTCCATACATATCACTGTGCCCAGATATGAGATACCTTAACTTGTGCTTGTGAGATAACTGGCTCCCACTGCCCTGATTCCCACTAAATTACCACTCAATAAACCAGCCCATCTGGGGAAAGAGCCTGTCTGACCCTGTGCCATCAGAATGTGCCACATTCCTGCCTTGGCCTTTTCTTCTCCCACCAAGGGAGCATTCCTGGATGCTGGGAATATTCCAGGACACGTGAATCTGCTTCGACTTCATTTCCAAAGGCCAAATCCTGCCTTTGTGTGCAGCTGCCTGTTCCACCCAGCACCAAACTGGGGCCACAGTGCTGGAACAGCTCTTCTGGCTTCTCCAGGGTGGGACAACATTCATCTCTGAGCCAAGGGTTTGCATAAGACATTTTCACTTCCCAATTCCCATGGGAATCCATTCAGTCAGTGGGTGCTTGGCCCGTACATGCCAAGTGGGACACGAAATGTTTTGTTTGATTTAGACATTTACTGCTTGAGATAAACAAGAAGCTTTATTAGTTGCAGTAGCAATTTGTTATTGTTCCTTTGTGCTGATGCAGCCTGTAAACCTGAGAAGTACAGTCCTGTGACCTTGGAAAGTCTGTGGTGCAAATTTACCTCCTCCAAGATGGGTGGGTGGACGACTTCTTTGATATTTGCCAGTGCAAACAAAACAGCATCGTGGATGGTCAAGAAAATGTGACTTTGGTCCAGGCCTCCTTCCTCGAAGACTCCACCTGTGCTGATGTCATTGTACACCTGGGCTGGGGAAAGGGAAAACATGTGGACAAGGGGAAAAGGCAAGGAGGAAGCCTTTGAAGGTGTGTGTGACTGGCAGTGGCCTCTGAGCTAAGGGAAGAAGCAGGTTTGCTGCAGAAATGAGTGTAGGGATCTATTTTGCTCCTTGTTTTTTGAGACATTCCAGCTGTATCACTTCCCCAGTGAAAGGACCAGTTTCACACCTAGAGAACAGTGTTTTTCTTTCCTTCCTTCTGTTCTCTCCTTTTCTCTGTTCTGGTTTGGTCCAACAAAAAGCTGACAGCTCAGAGGATTTGTATAAAGAGCACAAAAAGATCTCCTGTCTGTCAGGAGCTCAGAGATGGGGGAAGATCACATGGAAATATGTCCTTTGTGGATTCTTACCATGCACGTTTGCCAAGAACACTTTAATCCCAATCTTCTGGTAACTGGAACACAACTAGAAGGGATGAGAGGGGAGAGAAAGGATTAATAAGACGGCTTCTCCAGCTTTGTGCTAATGCATAAAGTCTTATATCAAGGCTTTACATGTCCTGGGGATGCTGAAGGAGAAAAGCCACACAAACCTTCTGCTGAGGAGAGTAAACATCTTCATATGAGCTACCCAAGAGAACAGAAGGTACCTGTAGCTTTGCAGTGTTTCTAGCACAGAACTAACCTTGCTCAGAGCTTTTGTGCCCATGAGGTCGACAAAACACACTCCACTCATGTCCAGGATGATGGTGTGAAAGCTGATGTAGGGCGGTGCTGTCACCACAGGGTCAACATCTGTCCTGGGCATGACACTGAAAGTGCTGCCCTGCAGAGTCCTGGTGCTGCCCAGCTCCCTGGAGACGGGCACTTGCCCAGCACCGTTGGCAGGTGGGTGGAAGGTGACGTAGGAGATGCTGGCACCATTGGCAGTCGTCTGGTTGTTATTGGTATCTGTTGGAGAGGTGCTTTCAAAGTCCTTCTGGAGCTCTTGCAAAGACAAGGTCTAGAGCAAAGCAGAAATGCAAAGTCAGGGCAGGGCACCACTGCCAGCACAGGCAGAGATGTGACAGGGGAAGGCATCTGTATCCACTGGCATGAGGTGTTTTAATTGTTTTAATCTGGGCTGACTCCAGCCTGGTGCTAGACTGAATGTCCCCTGGGGCTGAGTTCGTTAGATTAATTTTGCATGATTCATGTTCACATGCTGCAAAACTGCTCAGCCTTGCAAACCAAATGTAGCTGGGATCACTGGGAGATGCTTCAGAAGGGCACTTTGGGACTGAAATGCTGACAGAGGTGCATCCCCAGACAAAGAGGGCAGGTCTGCTTTCTACCAAATTGGTCAACATGTTTCCATTCTAGCCATCTCTACAGCTTTCTCGTGCCCAGCCACTCCCAGTTCTCCTGTATCCTAAGGTTTTGGCTGTGGGGAGGAATGGACACATGGGTGGGAAGGAAAGGAAAGGAGGTGAGAGGTGATGAATGTGGCCAGAAGACCGTGCAGAAAATCCTGTGTCAGGAGGAGCTGTTTGATGGGACTTGGGGTCTTACCCATCACACAGGAACCTGACCTGAGTTACCTTGTTCTGCTTCAATAAGAATTTCGGGAGCTTTTTTGGTGGCTGTGCTGTCCCCTTCTCCTGCCGTTTCAGATACTTCTTCCTGGCCAAGTACACTTTCCCAGGATCCACCCCAGTCTGTGGGAAGGAGAGAGTTTTCTTTGAAAAAGTCTGTTCAGCCCCATAGTCAGGGGCTGTTGTTTCTTCCCTGATATTTCCCAGCCTGTGGCACCAGTTGTACAGCGGAGTGAGATGATCCTGATGACAACCAAACATCTTCAGGAACTCAGGGCACCTGCACATGCAGGGAGGAAAGATTTGCAGTAGCAGGATGGCCCTGTTTTGGCAGAGCCTGGAGGAGGATATCTGCCAGGATTCAGGCATGACCTCTAAAATGAGCTCCACAAACAGTCCTGAAGACCAGGGAGAGGAGAATGGGAGAGTAGAGGATGGATGTGACCATGTTTCATGGCTTAATTATCTCCATGCAGCAAGGGGCATTTGGGATTGGCTGCAGGCACAGGTGTGTTAGGGCATTGCTCACCTTGGCTATAATCTTCTCACGGAATATCTCGGAGTTGGCAAAATACAGCGGCGAGCAGTAGGTCACAATTTTAATCCCATTAACTTCATGTACCTGCAACAGAGACAAGAGCTCAGAGCAGGCCTGGGTGTAGCAGTGGCAAAGAACAGCACTTTGAGCATGCTTTGGCTTCACCCTACCTTGTTGTAGGCTTTAGGGTTCTTGTAGATGTCAGTGGAAGTCACTTGGCCCAGGGCAGAGCCATTCCGGCTGCAGAAAAGAGGGGATCAGCATTAGAATAAATGTTGCAGGGGAAGGAAACTGCTTTGGTTCCCATTCCATGGCAGGCTTTGAAAATCTACTTCATGAAAATACTTAGATATTTCATCCCTGCAGAGTCTCCAGGGCAAAAAAAATAAAAAAGAGTCAGCAGTTTGAGATCCCAGACTGGGAAATATTAATAAGGGGCTTTGATGGATTAAGAAATGGTGTGAAAGCTTCACGCCAGCCCCTGAACACACACAGGGCTCGCTCTTTGGATGAGCAGAGCTTTCTGCTGGGAACTATGTGGGGTGATTTTCGTGCTGGAGCAAATACCTCGAGGCTTCCCCTTGCCTTGGGATGTGCAGGGGAGTGGGAATGCAGGCAGTAAATTAGCGCCTGCCATTCCTGTTTGCACATTCCGGGGAGGACACCTGCACTCCCCCGGGCTCCTGCCGCGCGTTCCTTCGAGACACGGGCCAGAGGTCACCTATAAACCCCTTTATTCTGCCCCTGGGAGGGTTGGTGGCTCCTGTGGCTCTTGGGGCTGCACCAGTACTCACAACTGGGTATGGAACACCACGACCAGCACGGAGAATCCCACGCCCACCGCGACTCCGTAGGGAAGGCTCAGGAAGAAAGCGGAGAGGAAGCTCACCAGCCACACCAGCTGCAGGAAGAGAGCATGGCAGGTCATGTTACTCTACCAAGGATGGATGGAAAATGGCCCTGTGCTGATAACCTGAACTCCCAAACCCTCATGGGATCAATAGACTGAGACCTGAATTCTCCAGAACCTGAATTCTCTGTTTTTTTGCGTGTTTTCATGTGGAACATCCTTGCTGGGAAGTTTGCCAGGAGCCCCAGTTTTTCAGGCGTAAAAGCAGCCGGTGCATTTCTTCACGGCTGCACGAACACACTGCTCATTCCATCCAAAAAAGATCAGCCTGACTAGCCCAGGAAAGGCTCCTGCAGATCACACCATCTGCTGCTCTGTGGCTGCTCCCAGCCCCAAGGAGCTCCTGCTGGCAGTCAGAGCATTTCAGAAGGGATCAGCATCTCCCTGAAAACCTCCTGAGCACCTGCTATAAATGGCCTGAACACAGAGCAGATCTGATGGCCAAGTACAACAGAGCATCCCAAAACCTGCTTCACCTCCAGCTCAGAGCTAGGACATCTGTCATTCTTATGTGTTAGTGCTTGAGCAGCTCCCTCCATACGAAATGAGTCCTGCCCCAGCACATAAATGTGCCCTCTGAGAATCATTATCAGGTTATTTTAATCTCATCCTCACGACTAATAAGACCTAACTTTGACCTTGGACAAATCAGGGTAAGTTTAATGACTTCAGCATCCTGGATTGTGAATATAAATGCCCAGGAAGGGCTTCCCTCCATCCGGGCTTCATGCTCTGTCTGTGGAATTAGTTGTCCTGAAACACAACCAGCCTTAAGGTGATGAACACCAATGGTCTGACAACACCCAGAAACATTGATCCCCATTTTGGGACAGGACACAGAATCTAGTTCAAATTCCAAGGAGATTAAGGTCAGGGGAATCCCATTCACTGCATTGGCATCTGCCTGGTCCTCACGCTCCCTGCACCAACCATCTCCACTCAGTCCACATCCCCTCAGGTGTCTGCCAGGCTTTGGGTTGGGGTCTCTGAAGCCCGTGGGGTCAGTCAGTGCACCCCCCTAGTAAAGGGCAGTAACTTCACTGCCCTCACATGAACTGTCAGAGCTGTCAGACCTTCCATCCTACCCAGCAGGACCCATTCAGAGATGTGCTCAAACTGCCAACTCATCCCTCCTCCAGCACCTGTTTGAACAGTATTTTGGGAAAGCTCTTAAAGACTCAGGTCAGCCCCTCTGGAGTCCTGATGCCTCGGATAAGGTGGTTTGTCGGGACCTGACAGGATATTGGCTCAGTGTCCACACACACCTCTCAGCCGTGGGAGTCCTGTTCAAACAGTGTCTTTTTATGTCAGACATTTCCAAATTCCGTTCTCACTCCCCCGCACCCCCTGCCTGGGTTTATACATCAACCAGAGCCTGGAGTCCTTATCACTGTGAAGGGCTCTCCTCACCCTGGAGGGCTATTGTGTGAGTTTTTAAGTCATGACTCCCAGATATTGAGCAGGGCCGGTTTGGCTAGTTCTGGGCAAACAGGCTCCCGCAGTTGATTGGCATTTAAACACAGCAGGTAAGAGTTCAGGCTGCTCTGATATGTGCTCTGAGCACCAGGGTGCTCAGCTGGGCAGGACAGGCTCCTCAGGGTGGTGAGAGGTTGCAAGCACCACCACAATGGGAGAGAGAGAAACCCACCTCCTGCAAGGGATTCATACCCCTAAATGCCCCCCAAAACCTGCTGGAGTCTCACCTGCTCATCCTGCCCTGGCCCCACACAGCCCTGGGCTGAGCTGCCAGGTGAGGCAGGTGATGCCTCCCAACACCCCAGGCACTCACACAGTCCAGCTTGCTCTTCTTCCACAGGTAGAAGGGATCAGCCAGTTGCTTGAGGGAGTTCTTCAGGTTCACTGCAATGAGGGCTCCGAGGACAGACTGCAAAGGAGAGGGGGTGGTGTCAGCCAGGATGTGGATGTGCCACGTTTGGCACCAGATGCTTTCTGCAGCATCTGCCTTCCTTGGTGCAGATCCCGAGATGGGGAGATGGGGAAGGCTGATGCTCACTAAGGTCTTGCATTAATCTAAGCAGAGTAATTTGGACTATTGTCCGACTATAATTTAGATTGTTATTTAGACTTATATTTGCCCAGAAAAACTGTGTCTGTCCCATTGCTGGAGGGTCATGTTGGACAGGGCTTGGAGCAAGCTGGTCTAGTGGAAGGTGTCCCTGCCCATGGCAGAGTGTGGAATGAGCTTTAACGGCCCTTCCAACCCAAACCATTCTACAATTCTATGATTCTTTCTTCCAGAGCCTCAGTGCAGACAGGTTCCCAGGCCAGGAACAGCCTCCCCTGTGCAGCAGGGCTTTCTTGGAGCCAGCCTGTGCCTTTGCTTGGGTGTGTAGAGCCTGTGTCGCAATGGCCGTGCTGCTTGCACAGCTGTTTGTGTTACCTTTGGAAGAGGTTCCAGGTAGATTCCCAGGGACAACATGGTCACCATAACCACCAAGGCCACAAAGAAACTTGCCATCTGCAAAAAGGAAAGAAATCACTCCAGCAAACAGCAGGGTCTTCCTAAACCCCCCTTGGGATCTTTCCCCTCCTGCTGCTGCAGCCAAGGGCACAACTGGTCACTGCAGTATTTTATGTGAGCAGATGATTGCTTCTGAAAATAGGCAGGCTTTTGCAGATCTCACAGATAACCCCAAACTTCCCTCACTGGTAGCTCTGAGAACCAGACTGGGAATGCAGATTGACAGCTCTACATCTGTGACCAATCCAAGAAACCACTCAGGAACAAAATGGGGTTGGGGAGGAAGGAAATTCTGCTTTAACAACAGCAACATGAAGCACTCATATGTGAAGCTTCTCCAGAACCTGCACAGCCACGTCAGGCTGGCAGCTCAAGGGTTTGGGCTCCAGGAGGGTCATGGAGGGAAGAGAGGAGGAGGAGGAGGAGGAGGAGGAGATACTAACTTGGGATTTCGCTCCTGCCCCATCCACAGCGAGTGTGACAGAGAGAGCACAGCAGATCACGTGGATTTTGAAGAAGGATCCAAAGAAGTTGCTGCAGCCCAGGGCCAACATTTCCTGTGGAGATGTGGAATATGGTCATCAGCACAGCTGCCCATCCTGCCAGTGACTGTGAGTGGCCAGGCAGGAGAGCAGGTGCCTGGGTCTGGGGTCTGTGTGGCCAGGGAAGGGTCCCTGCACTGTGTCCCAGACCCTTTCCTTTCAGTAAGGGCTGGGACGGGCTCTGCTATAGCAGGGAAACCTGGAAGCACAATTCCACATAAACACCTTGTCATCTGTTGACACACTAAGGGCAGGGCTCCATGTGGTATGTGTGGCTGTTATTGAAAGCTGCCACTGTGCCAGTGATGACAAAAGAGGATTATTTAATGTCCTGCCTCCCACAGTATCTAGGTGACACACCAGGAATCCAGGTCTTTCTCTGCTCACTGAGAAATGCATGTGCCTCGTTGTGCTTCAACAACCTGCCAACACACTGTCTGTGCCAGCAGATCCCTCGGGTCTGGAGGCAGGGCAAGACAAAGAGCTGAGCCTAAGGCTCCCTTCCCTTTAGCTGGCTCTCTGCAGCCCATGGGGGACGTGTCTGCTGTGTCCTTTTGCCCCTCACATGGCTCCCTGCCACGCCAGCCTGCCAGCAGAGCAGAGCAGAGCAGCACGTCTGCCTCGAGCACAGCACGTTTGAATGCTTTTCCCATTCATGCCATGAGGTTTTCCCTTCATGCCCCAGAGCAAAAGGAACAGCCCCTGACTGCTCCTCCCAGCCCCACAGAGCCCCTGGCTGCTCCTCCCAGCCCCAGCATCACCTGGTTGGGGTCCACATCATAGCCATGCTTGGCTGCCAGTGTCCTCCCCATGGCCAGGTTGATCACGTAGCCTACGATGGCCAAGGAGAAAGCGGTGCCAATCATGTCCTTCCACTTGCTCACCAGGGGCAGGGTGGGCTCTGGGAACCTGCAGTGGGAGCAGAGGGGAGAGGCAGCTGTGACACGAGTGTCTGTGGGCTGGGGAGGTGGGTGAGGAGCTGGTGTGTTCAGGAATGACATAACCCATGTCTCCACTGTGCATAGCTCGAGTGGATGGGGGTGGTTGTGTAACAGTGGAGCCTGGCAGTCCTGGAAGGGGACTGTCACACAACAGGGAAGAGTGAGGTGTTTTCCAGGTTGCAGGAGGAGGAGGAGGAAGGAAAATTGTCTGGAAGATGAGTCAGAGGTGCACATGCACTTACCCCATGCTGATCTTCCCGACTATTGGCATGCCATACTTCTCGGGCATGTCAAAGCTGCCAGAGATTGCAGTTGCAACTATTACCTGAAAGGTCAGAGAATAAAGAGCAGTAAGCAGGGAGAGCTGAGCTGGCTCAGACCACTCATCTTGCTGTGCCCCCAGAGCTGACAGAATAGAATCAGCACCAAATTTGGGCTAGGAAAGGAGGGAATGGTCCCAGCAAAGCTATGTTCCTCATCCTGAGCATCACCAGGATGCAGGTACAGCCTAACAGGGATGAGCTGGGCATCAGGGGTGTCCTTCATGAGGATGGCCTAATTTCTGACACCAGGCCATGTGGGGGCATGTCATATTCACTGTGTAGATGCTCCACATGATGGGACTGCTGTGAGCAGCAGTGTCCCAGGGCTGTAAGGTGAGGGGAGGGTCCAAGGGACAGCCTGGGTGTCACTTACAATGATGATCTCCATGGGGATGGGCATCCGGATCTTCTTCATGTACTTTAGGTTAAGCTCCTTGACAATGATCAGGAGCACAGCACTGGCTAAAGCATAGACCAGGGCAGCCAAGTTGGTTTGGGGCAGACCTTTACAAATGTCAATGAATGTCTGGAGGGGAGAGAAGAGGAGAAGGTGTCACACAGAACCAGAGACTCTGGACAACATGGACAGCACAATGGAGAGCACTTGTTACCATAATCACAGCAAACACCCTGAGATGTGATGACAGAAGTGTGAGAAACCCTCTGCTGAGGGACCAGCCACCAGCCCTGGGCCTGTGCTGGTGGTTAAATGCAGTTCTGGCTGCATCACTGGAGGGTGCATCCACGGAAGGTACAGGAAATCCCAGGAATGGGCAAACCTGCTCATGGGGTGTTTCCTTTGCTAACAATTGTAAAGACAAAACAATACAGCTCTTCTTCTCCCCAAATCCCAGACCCATTTCATTATTTCTCATTAGAAACTCACAGACTTGGGTAATACCCTGTAGACAGCAGACCCTGCTGCAGACAGACCCTGAGTGTGCAGGGCTGGGCTGAGGGATCTATTCCCCTTCCCTCTGCCCTGCCCTGCTCTCCGAGCCCCCCTTGCCCTCAGAGGGGTGGCACTGATGCCCGAGGTGTGGTGGAAGGTGTGTGCCCAGAGCACCCACTTACGTAGACGATAGCTAAGGGCCCGGTGTAAGACGGGACTGTCAAGCCGAAGACGTACTTGAGCACGGAGATGAGGATCTGCAGCCCTGCTGCCGTCATGAAGCCCCTGATGAAGGACTCGGAGAGGTAGATGGCAACGAAGCCGAACTGCACAAAGCCCAGGCACAACTAGGGTGGGACAGATGAGGTCTTATTAGAACTGTGACAGCCCGAAATGATGAGGTGCAGAGCTGAAGAAGTGTTGGACAGGCTGCTCCCACACAGCCATGGCATGGGCTGGGCTGGGCAGGCAGTCCTGGAGCAGGGATGGGGAGAAGAAAGATATCCTGGAGCAGGGATGGGAACAGGAGAGCTGTCCTGGCGCAGGGATGGGAACAGGAGAGCTGTCCTGGAGCAGGGATGGGGAGAGGAGAGCTGTCCTGGACCAGAGATGGGGAGAGGAGAGCTGTCCTGGAGCAGGGATAGGAACAGGAGAGCTGTCCTGGAGCAGGGATGGGAACAGGAGAGCTGCAGGGTGTCATCACTGCCTTCCATCCTGCCCTCACCCTTGGCTGGTCCACATGGAGAATTTCACACCGAGACCAAAGTGAGGGTGGGATACCCTCAAACCTCTGTTTTGAGAAGGGGGACCTCTTCCAGCATCTGCTATCACCACGTCTGCTCCAGGAAGAGCTTGGCTGACTCTGGGTGGGCCAGAGGACACAGCAGAGGGGGTGCAGTGAGTCCCTACCTGTATGATGGCTGTCAGGCAGGCTAAGGTGGCAGAGATCTCCAGCCTGGCCGCCTCCAGGGCTGTGGTGTTCACACTGGTCTCATTGGTAGTGTGGTTGAAGTACTGGAAGTCCGACTCTGGAGCCAAGTCATTGCAGACGTTGCCAACAATAATGCTGATGACAGCAAAGGTACCTGCAGCACAGCACAGTGAGGTCAGTTCTCCAGAGAGCGTCCTGTCCTCGAAGGCAGTGGGGCAGGTTGGGCTGTGCAGTCACCCAGACTGTCACCAGCCCCACAGTGGGATGTGGAAGGGGTTCAATGGGGTGAGATCCTGCTGTGCAGCCAGAATGGGGGATCCCATAAACCCCTGACAGACCAAACATCTCCATTCTGGGACACATGGAGGATTCCCAGCCCGTATTTAACTGGTTTGTGCACAAAATTGCGCTGCAGACTCTTACCTGGCACCATCTGATGGATTCCCCCAAGGAAGAAGTATGTTACCAAAGGGAAGAAGGAGGAGTAGAGCCCATTGACAGGAGGCAGATTGGCCAGGAGAGCGAAGGCCATCCCTGGAAAACACAAGGGAAATGGGCACTGCAAGGAAATATAGGGACAACCAGGTTGGAGGTAGAGCTTGGGTTCAGCAGTAAAGGCAGGTAATCCCCCCAAACTGGGCATCAGCATCATCTGCAGACCTTGGACTGGCAAACCGTTATCCCCTTTTGGACATGCAGAAAATCAGCATTTTCTCACCTTGTGGCACTTGAATTGTCCCCGCACTGAGCCCGCCAAGGACATCAGGCAAAACATAGTCCTTAATTTTGTACTTGGGAAGCCACACGAGTATTGGGAACAGGCGGAAGAGGGTGAGTTTGAATCTGGTAGCTGAACATCTAGAGGAGATAGGAAAAATAAAAGCAAGTAAGTAAAGAATGAAGGATTTAGCTCCCCAATATCCTACTCCTTTTTAGACAGGGGATAGGTGAGCTGTGAGGAGGAAACACAGCTCATACGTTCATGGACAGCTGCAGAGAGCCAAAGATGAACTCTTTCAGGTGTTTGATCACAAAAACCCTCCAAGTGTGTCTGGAAAAAGAAGATTGTTGCTGGGTTGACACATACAACATGTCACTTTTCTTCTTGCTAACATGCATGTTCTCTCTTTCCTTTATTACTGCTTCCTTTTTCTACTGAATGAAGATAGATTTCTAAGAAAGGTATCAGCAGTTATTAACCTTTATTTGCATAATTATACATGTCTCTATTTAAAGTGGCATTGGTTTTAATCAGACAGCTGATAAAAGGAAATTGGAGGTGAAAAGCTTAAAAAAAAAAGGCACACACCAATACCTACATCACGAGTTGTGCTTTTATCACTGTTAAAAAAACCCTTGGGAAACAAAACCCCAAATCCCAAAAGCACTCAGTGCAAACTGTTTTGCTGATTTGCCTTCCAACCCAACCCAAGTGAAGAATCACCAGTTTCACTCACTTGAGTACAATTTGCATTTCTCCCATGCCTTGCATCCATCAAACCCCTGAAGATCACGGAGAAACCTTCCAGGATAAAAACTGGACCTCCATCCCCAGGTCTGATTTATACCCCAGCTCCAGACTGGTTTGCATTTAGCCCAGTTATAGCATTCTGTGTTACCTGAAAAGGCTTCTCAGCTTTTCCCCAATGGGGTAACTTCTGGTTTTCTTCTCAAACTCCTCGTCGAAGAGGCTGACGGAGTACGCGGGGCGTTCGACGACATAGCGAGGCCTGGTGTGGTTCATCTCTGGATCATTGAGATTTTTCCCAGAAAAGAACAAAAAGCAGAGCCAAGAATGTGACTGGAGCTGGCCCCACCTGCGCTATAACAGACCGGACACCTCCAGCGTCTGGGAGCCCTCCCCGAATTTCTCCACCCTAAATAGTTTCCCCGTGGCGCAGAGGCAGGTCCTGGGAGTGGCTTCTCCTGCTCCAAGGGCTGCTGCTCCCCGGCACAGGAGCTTTCCCAGCTCCTTGGAGGTGATGCTGGGGAGTGATGCCATGCAGAGGAGACCCAGCCGTCCTGGCTTGCCTGGCAGGCGGGCAGGGGTGTTAATCCTGGCTCTGCCTCTTTGCCTCGGGCAGGTGACCTTTGTCATGCCTCAGTTTCACAATCCTTGGGGTTGGTTGGCAAGACTTTGCAAGGCTGGGCAGCCCTGGCATGGTTTGCAGTGGTAGGTGCTGGCACCATGATCAAAGGCTGCTCTGGTCCAAGGTGTTCCTGCCACACTGCCCAGTCCCATCAGCATTCCAGAGCCTTCCCAATCCTCTCCTGCCCTGAGAGGCTGTGGATGAGTCCTTGGTTTACTCTAGGAAGTGATGTGCGGAGAGATAACTGTTGCTAATTCATTTCAGTGATGAAGATGCCAAAACATCTGGGCAGACTAGTCCTGTCCCGTATCTGGGTCTCACCAGGGAGATGATGAACTCCAGAGAACCCTTATTTTACTATTACCAGCCATACCTGGGAAGAGGAGAGAACATCCCAAACTGGCCGGGCTGGGAGGGGAGGGAGGAAGTGGTCAGATATAAAACAAGGATCTTGGTAATTATTTGTGGTTTGGCGTGTATCTAAGTGGGTCATTGCCCAACGCAGGAGCAGAGGAGGGGGTGGAAAAAACTGGTGATTCAGGGAGGAGAATGTATCAAGGAAAAACATCCAGGTTGTTGAATGTACCAGAACCTCCTCTTCCCTGGAGTCAGAGCACACCTTGACACCGAGTTTGGTGGCACCGGGATGAGCAAATGTCCATCCCTGGGACTGATGTCAGCCCTCTCTAATGAGCAGTGCCTCGGAGTGGGGGCTGGAATACATGAGCACTATGCCCAGCAGACCAGGGCAGGAAGGAAAGTATGATGCAGGCAGCCGAAACTTTGGGGAGGATTTAGGTCAACAGGATCATTATGCAAATGGCAGCTAATGGGTTTAGAAAGGGAGGTCATCAACTCCACTCCTTTAGAGATAACAGGGACAGGCAAGTGTCCTTTGCTGTAAAACAGCTCTGGCAATGGGAAGTTTCTGATTCCAGGCTCTGATCTGGGGCTCGGGGGGACCCCAGACCAGGGCAGTGAAGGGACAGCTCCGAGAGAGAGGAGACACATCCCTTGTCCCGCACTACAAGGTGCCTGAGCCAGTGCCCTCTGCAGGAATGCCCACACTGGCATCCCTGCTGCTCCACTTCACCTGGGCATACCTTTCCAAGAGCAAAGACAAGCTTTACCTTTGGAGGATTGGAGCAGGCTGAGAATAAGCAGTGCCCCAGGCTCTTCCCAGTCCCCATGCTCATGCCAAAAGCCTGTCTGATAAACAGTTATTCAGTTTTCCCATATCAGAGTGCATGTCTTCTCCCTGCCTTCCAAATCCAACTGCTGAGCAGGTTCCCAGCCTGTCTCCCAGCCCCACAGCTCTGCTCTGAATTTCGAGTTCTCCCTCATGAATATTTTGTAGCCCAGGTCCAGACTCAGCAACAGCTTCTCAGGGGTGATAAACCCACCTGAGTTTGTGGTGCAGGAAGCCTCCCTGAGCTCTATTTCCCAGCTCCATCCCTGGCCACCAGACAGAGCCAACCAGCCAATTAGATCCCAGCTCTCTAATGAATTTCCCCCGCTGAGAGAAAGTGCTGGCAATCAGCAAAAATAATAAACAAAGCATGTATAGATGGAAAAATATCCCCATGATTAAATTCCATCTTAAACAAACAGGCTAATGATGTCAGCATCTCGGACAGAGTCAAGTTCTTGACTTGGCTTATCACTGGCCTTGCCCTAGATCAAACAGCAGCTCGAACCTTTGAGATTTTGGAATTAAAGAGCACGAGCTGTGTGACTGCTCCTTGAACAAAAGGCAAAGCCGGCTGTCCTGGTGTTGGTGGGATAAGAGCACAGCAAGCTGCTGAGCTGGTTTGAATCCTGCAGCTGGGGCAGGACCCCAGAGCACTGCAAGGAGTGTGGAGGGAAAAGCAGAGTGCCAGGCACTTGCTGCATTTCAGAGACCAGGTTTTTCAAGATTTCTGTTCCACTGTGGGCATCAAAATAAAGGACAAAGTCAGGGGGGAAATCTCCAAGTGCAGAGCCCATGTCCCAAGCTTTTCAGGAAGGCCATTCATGCAGTGTTGGCTGGAGTGGGTGATGCTCAGAAATGTAAAGTCTGACCTTACTAAGTCTACTGGGACCTTGTGACACACTAAGTACATAAATGTGATGTGATACTTGGAGCAAACAACAAATGAAACCAGAACTACTTCACTCCAACAATGTGATGTGGGTGAATAATATTGTCCCAGCAGGTCGTGAGCCAAGTGTCCCACAGGTCCCAACCTGGCCAATCCCAGCCCTGCCAGTCCCAAACCAGTCAAGGACCTTTTTCCTCAGAGTTCATCTTGCAAACACACTTACTAAGCTCTTATCTTCTGTCCCTGTGTTGGTGATAGCTGTGTTTGGGAAGAGGAAAGTCACATTGAGGTTCCTGGCTGCTGTTGATAGGAGGCATTGGCACCAAGCCACCTTCCTGTCCTGATGTAGGCACAGAACAGGCACTCCAGTTCAAGGAGTGAGTCAAGATTTGGTGGGAAAGCCACCTGATCACTGCTTTTTGTGTGATAGAAGGGTCCAAACTGACCCCAGCGCAAAAGGTGGGCATTCAGGGAATGCCTCTGCTGCATTTTAGGGAGAAAAAAGATCAGAGCTCTTTAAATAATGTTTCCTCCTTTGCCTGCCCCCTCTCCATCCCCCTTCTCCTTGCACAAGACGATGCACACCCAGCCCTCCGTGCTGATTGCTGAGGTTCAGAGGTCTGCTCTCTTCCAAATCCTGGGTGAATCTTCATCCAAAACACCTCCCTCCCAGCCCCATTGCCCAAGAAAGGGTCATAAAAGCAACTCTCCCCTACCCCAGGAGACAAGGTCTGCCAGGAAAAGGCAAGCACAGGTGCAAGGGTTTGGTTGCAACACCAGAACAAGGTCTTGACTCCTGTTTCCCTGAATCGGTGCCTTCAGCACTGTGTCCACCACGACTCCCACCTCCCTGCTCCCTGCAGGTGCCATGGGAGCCCTGGGGCAACCCAGGGAAAGGGACTGTGTCTTAAGGGTCAGGAGAGGAAAGCATCACCTCCTGCCCTGAAACCTGCATGGCACGGGCATGGGCAGGGTGGCTGCAGTGCCAGGCTCTGTGGTGCCAGGTGTTGCAGTGCCAGAAGTTGAGATGGCAGGTATTTCAGTGCCAGGCTCTGCAGCTCTGGGTGCTGCAATGGCAGGTATTTCAGTGCCAGGCTCTGCAGCTCTGGATGCTGCAATGGCAGGTATTTCAGTGCCAGGCTCTGCAGCTCTGGATGCTGCAGTGCCAGGTGCTCCCCCCTGACTGAACCCTACCTCACCCTCTTCCCACACACCCACATCCCTCTCCCTTTCATGCCTCTTGTGTCCAGCAGGGCTCAAAAAGCACCCAGGCAGGAGGGAAAGGAGGTTTCTGCTGTCAGTCAGTCAGTCAGTCAGTTCAGGTATTTCAGAAGGATGTTGTATAATTCACAGAGGATCCACCCCTGTGCTCCCAGATATTTCACTCCCTCCGACCTCCTGGCATCAGGCACATGCCAGGACTGAGACCAGCTGATGGACCACACCAGGAACTCCCCACCAAGGGACCCCTGGCACGTTCATTCAGGTTAGAGTCTTCACCTGGGCTGCTTGGGCACAAATTTGTTGCTTACACATTGATCCATTTAATTTTGTTTTACCTTTTGGCTCTGGGTGGTCAGAGCCTTCATCTACAAGTGAACTGGTTCAGGAAGAAAACACCTCACAGCTGGTAAAGCCAGACCTGTGGAACCACATTTCTGGCATGAGTATATTGGTAAAAACATCTTTGCTTGGTAATCTGGGCAGGGGGAAGAGGCAGGAGCAGGGAAGCAATGGTTGTGTTCAGGGGTCTGATGCCACGCACTGGGCACACACATTTGTCCTTGGGTATTTAACCTTTTCTTAACCTTTGGCTGTTGGAATAGAAAAGGCTGATGCTAGGAGAGCATGTAAATCAGCCATGAAAGATATCCTATCCTCAAAACAGCTTTAAGCCCCAGAAAAGGCAAAGTGCCAGAATCCATAAAGTTCCATGAAGAACCATCATGATGGCTGGTGGAATAGAAGCCAGAGGGAGAGGGAGAGTGTGAAGGAGGCAGAGAGGTGCCAGGAGGTGCTGATGAGCCCTGCCACACCTTGGGGAAGCCCAGAGGGGCTGTGTGCCACAGTGCAGGGCCGGGAGGAGACATCCCTGCTTCCCTCCAGCTCCCACCTCCCATCCCTCCGCACCTCGGCTTTACCGTCCCCCTCGGCATCTGCCCTGCCATTCCTCTGCTCCTGCCACGGAGCAGCCAGGCACTGAATCACTGCTTTCTTTCTGCTCAGATTAAATATTTGGAGTGTTCAATAGGTGATTTCCATCAGGCAGATGGCCCTTTTCTTGCTGGGAGTGACCCAGCCCAGCGCAGGCAGCGGGCAGGAGCTGGGCCGGTGCCAATGTTTGATGTACCACTTCACACGAGTTTCTAACCAAACTAGCTCTCTGCTTGGTAACCAGAATAATAAAATCTGCAGACATCTGCCAGCTACTGAAGGTGAAGCCAAAGTGTTTGGCTCGAAGGGTGTTTATTAAGTAAAATGTTTATATTTAGCAGTGCTTTGTAAGGTGGTTGTGGGTGAGCAAATGGTGTGGGCACGGGGGGCTCTGCCCTGCACTGGCACAGGGGCACAGAGCCCAGATTGGGCCCACTTTGGCTGGGATTTGTTTGATTAACCCGCTTGTTCCCAACCCCACCCCAGCTCTCCGTTACTCTGTGGCTGCTTCCAAGGAAAGGCTGGGCTGGGGTGAGGCCGTGGGCACATGGCCTGGGGTGCTGCACTTTGGGATGAGCCCATCCCAGTGCTCCCAAAGCCACCAGCACCCCTGTCCCGCTGTCCCCCTGGGGTGTCCCCTTGCTGAGTGTGGCAGAGCCATTGATGGGATGATCAGGCTGCCAGTTCCTTCAGGTGCCTGATCTTAACACCATCTCAGCCTGTCCCCTGGGCAGGGCTGTGTCCATCCTCCCTTCCCGCTCCCTCAGCATCCAGAGTAGTTGGGTTGGGGAGGAGAAAAGGTCAGAAAGGGCATTTAAAAGGAGAATTGAAGCTTGGTTGTCCCTCACTGCCACAGTCTCTGCTCTCCACATGCCTCTGGCCCAGAGCTTGCCCTCCACCTTTGAAGAGCAGGTGGCCAATGCAAATCCAAAGAAATTAAAAAGTTTGCAGACTACAGCATTGTTGCAGTGCCTGCAAACACCGATCCACATGCTCCCTGCCCCTGTGGATTTGCTCCTGGAGAAGGAAAAACACCTCTGAGGTCACCCTGTCCATCCCGTCCCAGAGGTAAAGGATGGGACAGCATTTCTGTACTGGGAATATCTGACCTGGAGCAGAAATACTGGGTGACCAGCAACAAATGTCACCCCAAGGACTTATCTTCAAGGAAAAGAAGGACAGGTCCCCAGCTCCAGGTTTCAGCCTGATTACAAATAAGGTGTGGACAAATTTTATCAGGGCAGAACAGAAAGCATCCCAGTTGCGTGAATTTCTGACGTGGAGAAATCATGAGGGGATATTTCCTCTTTCTTGTATATGAAGGAGCCTTCCAAACTGGACTGAACATCCCATGAGACGGCTCTGGGAGAAGCTGGACACCCTGCACTCAGTCTGACAGGTCCCAGCCTGGGAACACTTCTTATTCCTGACCTTAAAATTCCCTCCTAGCCTGATTTTGTGCCCGCAGCCAGGTCTCCATGCCCCAGGATCCCTTATGCAGCCAGGATCCCTTTCCTAGGTTACATTCCTGGGCACAACAAGTGCTCCTCAGCCATTGCCAGCTCCACATCCCTTCCTACTGTACCTGGATGTGCAACATCTGATTTGGGCTGCAACATCCTCAGGGCAGGGACCACTTTACATAGTCCCAGGCACAGAAAGTTCTGGGTCACAACAAGGACCCAGAAACTGAGGGTCTCTCATCAGTGTTGCCTCTCCTATACCAGGCAAATCCCCCACAGATCTCAGCAGCAACCAGACAGGGTAAGATGGCAGGATTTATTCCAGCAATAATTAATTCACATATTTGGCCCTTCCAGCCTCCCTTCATAAATCAAGCTGTTGGATCATTGGTGTTGCTAACTCCTGAGTAAATCCGCCGCCGTAAATCCCCTTTGTGGGAAAGAAGGGAGGAAAAGAGAAGGAGGGGGGGAAGAAGAAGAAGAAAAGGAAGTCCCAGTTCTCCAAATACTGCAACTCACACCCAGTGGCTGTGCAAGCCGGAGTGTAAACCCCCCACGCCCACCCAGACAAAGAGCCCGATTGTTGGAGGGGGTTACCTGCGCTCCTGCAGATGTGGCAGGAGAGGTGCTCCCAACGAGGTGTGCACAGGTCTGTGCTCAAAGAAGCCAGTGAGTCATTTATAAATCACCCCAGTCAAGGGGACCGAGGGCTGTGCTCGGCGCCTGATTGGCTTGAGGAGGTAATTGCAAGCTTGTACACCCGGGCTAAGCCCAGGAGATAGCCAGGGGAGATAAGGGGACATCTGAAGAGGGAGAAGAGCTTTTGGGATGTCCCCCCTCACCCCACCCTTCCCTGCTCTGTTTGATCACCTTTGCGGGTCCCTCTGTGCTCTGGGTGACAATAGCCCATATTCACTGTCACCCCAGGCCCCCTCCCTCTCCTGCCATGGACCCGGGGCAGCAGAAGATGCTTTTGTTGGCCGTGGTGGGCAGCGACTCCCCGGTCTTTGAGCTCTGTCCGCCCCTCCGCCTCCGGGACGGACAATGGTGCGCTTTGTGCCAGCGCCAGACCCCGCTGCCTGGGCTTTGAAGATGGGATTGGCAGGGCAAAGCAGCGTCTTTCTCATCACCAGGTTCAAAGGGAGGCGAGGGGTGGGAAAGGGAAGCAAAGCCCCGCTGCCTGCCCAGAGGAGAGGGCACAGACCGGGGTCCCCTTGAGTGGGGAAGAGCTGGCAGTGGGGATGTGCCAGTGAGGAGCAGGCTGGGCTATCTGTCATCAGCATTGTCCCCAGCCACTGCCACACCTCGCCCCGTGCTCCTCTGCAGAGGGTTTGACAAGTTCTTCAGGTGCCCCTGGCAGTGGAGAGGGATGGAGAGGGGAGGTGCTGACATGGGCTGGCCAGGAGCTGCACACTGGGTGACACTCCCTGAGGTCCTGCTTCATCTCCTGCCTCAGGAGCTGCTGGTGTCATTTCCAGCTGGAGGAGATGCTGTGTGTGGCAGAGAGCAGCCAGTCCAGACTGGGGGACAGGGCTCATCCCCTCCTGCCACCCAGCCTACAGTGGCATCTTTGTGCCGAGCTGGGTCCAGGCTCCCAATCTCCTTTCCTCTCCTCCCAGAGGGATTCCAGAGTGCAGGAGCCAGGTGAGGATGCCACAGATGATGAGATGGACAGGGAACATTAGCAGGTGATGTCACCAAAGGAATTGGCCACCAGAAGGAAGCTCCGTGGGGTTGTTTGCTGTGGCAGAATTGATCTTTCTTGTTCCCCTTGTCCCCAAGGACAGTTTGGCATAGGGTGTTTATGGGGATGGCTCTGCTGCCCTCCCTGTGTGCCCCACCACACCGGGATGAGCTGCCACCTCTGAGCTTTTGTGGCCTGTATGTGTGGAAAATTATGGAAAAAGGGAGCAGGGAGAGAAAAGACAGGGCAGGGCACACATGGCTGGGGTGGGAGGAAGGGAGAAGGCAGCAGTGTGGCCTTTGCTCGCTCCCAGATGCTGTCAGAGTGAAAACCTCTGGTACCTTGTGCATGCTCGAGGCATCAGCATTTACTGCCAGGAAACCTCATCTTACCCAGATCAATCACTGTGCCCAGAGCACGCCAAAGGAACACCCTGCCAGAGGGTGCCAGAGGGACGGGGGCTGATTCATTGCCATCTGACAGACACAGGTAATAATTGCCAGCAGTTATCCTGTGAATATCATTAATAACTCATATCGAGTGGTTTTGGTTGTTTGGGGTTTTTTAAAGGGCAGCTTGATATGTGTGAGCCCTTTGAAAGGGAAATCCCCCCAGCCCTCGAGTGGTCACTGTGGTCCCTGTCAGGGGGAAATCCAGGGAAAACAGAGCTCAAACACCCGCAGTCGAAGGCAAAGGGATCCTGCTCACCATGGAAAGAGGGGAAACAGCATCTCTGCTGCAGCAGTGATGCTAAACTGCCTGAGTGATGCTAATTAATGTCCAGGATTAATTAGCTATAATGCTAATGCCAAAAGGTACATTTTTTGCCATCACTGAACTTTTGCTAGCAAAGCTCCACCAAGGAAGGATTAGTTTTTCCCTCACTTTCCCAAACTGACATCCCAGTGTGGAGCTGGAGGAGTGGCCATGGGCATGGCAGGTAAATAACCTGTTGGAGATGAATATCTGAGTTTGGAATAGGAGCCCAGCATCCCAAATTTCAGCTTCCACTCTAATCACCAGCCTTTGGAAAAGAGAAGCTGCCAAGCAGAGAGGATGTACAGCCAGTCTGTGCATCCAGAGGGGACAGGTCTCACCTTGGGGACCAGCCCAGCTTCATTTCGGTCTAGTTGGTATGAAAGGTAAAATTCCAAAGCTGGCTCCCTGCATGGGTGAAACAGGAACAGCTGGTGCTCCTCATTCTCTGAGCTGCTCTTTGCATCAGGCCCTGGGCAGGGATGTTGGGGAGGGTCAGTGGTGGGATATCAGGTCCATGGGAATGTCCCAGGTCCCTGGCACAGACAGTAAATGCAGTTACACTGGGAGGCAGAACCACTCCAGTCAGAGTGGTGCAGTTGCTAGGACTTGGATTGGGATACTGGCAGGGATGGAGTCCAGCTGGTTGGGTTCTTACCCACCCAGCACTGGCAAAACCCAAGGAAGTTCCCAATCCTGTGCAAGGCAATTTGCTGACAGGAATGACCAGCAATTTGCCCTTCAAGCTCTGTCCCCTCCAAATCCAGGTGTCCCTCCCACACAGACAGACTCACCACTGGCTCCTGCTCCTTGTGGGAAGAGCTGCCATTCCAAAGTCCTGGTGGGTGTGATCAGGGTACAACAAGGTCTTGTCCTGTGGAGAACCCAGCCCTGTGCAGCCACCGATGGGCCTTGGTCATTTCTTGCACGGGAGGGGCAGTCCTGGTCAAATTCCATTTGCAGTAACTATAACTTGGATTCTGCCTCTTTCTGCTTCGGCCAAACTCACCACGTGTGGCCAAAGGATGTGGCCACCAACAGACCAGCCAGGACGATGTGCAGGTCAGGGATGAGTGTCTGGGGAACACTGGGATGTCTGGGAAGCACCAGGACATGGAAAGATACCCACAGGGACTTGCCCAAGCCTCCTGTGGAGCCCTGGGTGTACAGACTGCTGAGCTGTTCATTTTCTGGGGAGATAGCAGCATTCCATGTACTGGAATGTGTGGATTTATTTCGAGGTGATTAATATTAGCAGATATATTGCACTTAATGAGGGCAATAATAATTGAGTGGAGCCCTGAGGTTACTGGCAGCAGGGAAAGGCAGCACAGGTAGGAGCCAGAGTCTGGGATGGAGGTGATGCACACGGAGCAGGGCAGCCAGGTTTTGGGGAGAGAATCTGGGGCTTCCAGGTGGATCTGGGAGGCCCTGGAGATGTTGAGAGATGCTGGGAGGTTGCTCCACATGGCTGATGTGTGCCCAGGCTGTGACACCTGCACAGGGTGGAGTGTCCTGCTTCCCTGGCTGTCCCTTGAGGAGCTCTTGAGATCAGTAGTGTAGCTCAATCAGATGGGAAAGCAGAGATTTGGGCTGCCCAAATCCTACAGGAATGAGGTGGCCATTCCTGGAGCAGGGTGTTGGATATGCTGAGTGGGATGCTCTGGTCTGCCAGGTGTGAGCAGAGGGTGGGCAGGGTTTGTCACCCACCAGGCACCCACAGTGTCACCACGGGGACAGCGTGTCACCACACACACACAGCAGGGAGATTCCCAGGGCTGGTTATCACCGTTTCCTCCTTGCCCAGGAATGCAGGGCTGGATGCCACGTTCCTGCTGGCAGAGGTGGCCAAGCCAGTGGCTCCAGGGTGCCAGGCCATGGAGACACAGCTCCCACCTGAAAGGGAACCGCTGGCATTGCCACCTCCCCGTGGGGACACACGGCTGGTCTCCCCAGCTGGCACAGGGGTCAGCGGGTTGAGCCGGGCAGGAATGAGGAACACAATGTCCTGGAGGGAGCCAGCAGGATTATTTACAGCCCCAAAATCAAGGGTGGAATGCAGAAAGGCATTGGGATGTTCAGAGCTGCCCCTGTGGCTCAGCAGCACGGGGGTGTTTTGTGCTGGTTAATGCTTGGTGTGGGCTTAGAGCTGGGGAGAGGCTCTGAGGCTTGGGGGGGGGAAGTTTTTGGGAGGAATTGCCATAGCACATCTGCCTTTACAGCCCCCCTTGAGCCTGTGGGAATATCTCCAGAGGCACACGAAGGGCCAGGCTCCTGGTGGGACTGTGTCACCTGTTGAATAATCCCTGTGACAGCAGTGCTGACCCTTGTCTTCAGAGGGATGACTCCTCATGGGACAGCCCTGGGCCACAGCCCCAAAACAGAGACTTGGGGAGCACAGCATGTTCTCTTGAGTCACTGACCAGCTCAGATCTCTGTCTGGAGCACGGCAAGGACCTCCAGGTCTATCATTACACCCAGGAAGAGCCTGCCCAGCACAGGGGCAGCCCCTGGGGAGCATCACGGAGCAGCACCAGGCTGTCTGCCCTGACAGCCCCAGTCCCAGCTCAGTCACCTTCAGCAAGGGCTGTTATCTTATTTGTGGGATTGGTGTAAGATATCTGCCTTCTCCAGGGGAACACTCAAGTGCTCAGCAAGGTCTGCCCAAGGCCCAGGAACAGCAGCAGTGCTCAGGAGCTCCTGGGGCAGGGTGGGAGCAGCCCCAAAACACCCTGTCCATCAAAAATTCCTGGCCTTGGAGCAGCCCCACAGCCTTGGGGGCTGCCATGTGGAATATCCCTGGAATCTGGGCTGGCTCTGGGTGCTGCCTCTCCCACCCCTCAAGGCTTTCTGCCCACTCTGAGTTAGGAGAGTCTACCAAAATGAGGCTTTTCTTTTTTTTTTTCTTAAATAATTGAATTCTTGTAAAAGGAGGTTTTCCAATTGCACAAAAAAAGGGGAATTTTAGCCCCCAGAAATGTAGGGAGGTGTGTGGAGGAGTTTGGGAGAATGTGTGGCTTCTCCCTCTTTTCCTCCAGAGTTTGTGCAAGTTGGGGCTGGGGGAAAAGTGAACGTGGTCCCCTCACAGTCCCTGCTGCTGCTCTGTGGCCCTGGGCGACTCATTAAAGCCCAAATGCTCCAACCTCAGCGATGTGAGATAAGCCATGAAATAAACCATCCCATTGTTCGGGGCTCTGAGGTCAATGCCTGCAGAAGTGCTCAGGTGTCTGACGTGAGGGCAGCCCAGCGGAGGTCCTGTCGCCCCTGGTTAGAGATCAGGAGCCAGATTGGAGATGAAAGAGCCCGCCTTGCCTTTTGGAGAAGGTTTAGGCAGGGTGTAGCTGTGCTGCAGCCATGGCTGGGTGCAGTGGCATGAGGCCAGGAGCCGGCTCAGGTGCCAGCCTGCCTCCACAGGGTCGCTGGTCAATGGGCATTTAAAGCTAAATAAACCACGTTAGGCCAGAGGGATGAAATGCCTGAGTGAAGTCTGGCAGGAAGGAGCAGGGTTCCCTGCTCTGAGCCTCAGCCAGGGCTTGAGGGAGGCTGCCCTGGTCCAGGTGTGCCCTGGCTCCTGCCCAGCCACGTCCCCAGGGATGCTGGTGGCTCCTGCAGCATCCCTGGGCGTGCAGGAAGAAGCAGGTCTGCACATTCCCCTTGGGCAGCACCACTGGGTTGACCTAAAAAGCTGCAAATCACCATTGTTGGTGTCTGTCTGTGCTTAT
>WBMV01005347.1:397828-448205 GCA_013396655.1 Campylorhamphus procurvoides | reverse complement strand
ACAACCCCTCCCATGTGATGGTCTGAAGGATAAGCATCGATATTTGCCATGAGATGGACAGTGAAGCAGAAGGAGAGGGGACAGTGTCTGCTCCCTGCTGGTTGTGCTTCAAGCAAGGGCTATTTGTGTGTCCCTGCAGCTGCAGGGGGACAGTGACACAAATCCCAGCAGTGTCACCAACTCACTGGTGCCCAGAGGAGGTGGAATAATGGGGCAGTGATCGAGGAGACAGAGAATAGTCATTCAGGTCATTAATAACATCAAGAGTGCTCATGGAAAGAGGTGCCAAGGGCTGCTCCATGCCCTGACAGGTCACCACACTGAGCCCTTCCCTACAGGTGAGTGGCACTGCCACAGGTGAGAGGGACCAGGAGTGGCCACCAGGGCACAGGGAGGCTGCAGAGACCTTCCTTGACCTCCACATGTGTTTACTTCCCTGCTGCCCGCTGGCACCAGAGGACAGAGATAAGGCTTTGCGTGGTGCCATGATTATATTTTTCATATCTGAGGCTTTTGAAAAGTTACCTGGAACTTTGAACTTCGGGGGTTTATCAAGTTTCCTTTGAAGTGGCTGAAGCCACTGCATTACTCTCAATCCCAGGTTGGGTTAATGAGCCTTCTGCTTCCCAACAGGAAAATATGATTTTTAAATTTGCTTTGCAGCGTTTGTAGCTACTTTTCAGTGCCTTTATTTTAATTCTCACATGTTCAATAAAAGAACTTAATCCAGGTGCCACAGGCTGGGGCAAAGGGACATGGTTGAGTGGTGGGGTTGGATATGATGATCTTGGGAGGGCTTTTCCAACCCAAATTATTGATTCTGTGATTCTTTGCCACTGCTGCCTGCCCGTGGAAGGCTGGGCCATGCCTCAGGCAGGAGCAGCAGAGGAGCTGCTGTGTGTCAGCCCTTCACAGGGCAGTTTGTGATGCAAATCCACCCACTCCAACCAGGCTGCCACCCCCGGAGCCTGGCAGGGCTGGTTACACCGGGTAACACAGGGCACAGGCTGTGCCTTCAGAGCACATGGGATGCCAAGGGGTGAAGAGCTCTCAGGAGCAGTGAAACCCCAGCAGCACTGAGGCAAACTGCAGGGTGAGTGTTGGGTGCTAATCCTGCCAATACTGAGAGCAGCTTTTCTGAATGTGCTGGAAGGGTTGGGATGGTCCCCATTCTGTGATCAGCATCCTCAGGATGGGGTTTAACTTATTTCTGTAGTTTGGGTGAGTGGATGAAAACCTGTGTTGGCCAAGCTGAGCTCAGCACCATGGCTGGGAAGCCTCTGATTCTTAAATAGGGCAGTGTGGGGCAGGAGAGAGGGAGGGTTTGGGCTCAGGTTTGGTTCCTCAGCAGTCCCTGCGGGCTGGGCACTCCAGCAGGGTGAGAGGGCACTGCTGGCTGCACAGGAACTCACTGAGTCACACAAGGCAAATATTTTTCCCTTTGATTTTCACCCTGAGAAAATCTTGGGCTGACCTTGTTAATCCCACGTGTTACAAACCTCCCCTATCCTTTATCAAGTTTCGGCTGCGGGATAGTATTACCAGCTTAGCACCTCTGGCTGCTCCTGCCAGCATCCTGCCTGGCACTGTGCCACCCTGCTCAGTCTCCTGGCCTTCCTGACCGTCCCAGGGCTGCCTGGCTGGCAGGACCACACCAGTGCTCCTACCCAGGAGGGAGGAGAGAAGCTGGATGGCTGTGGCCAGCTCCATCACCTCTGCAAAAGGTGTGTCAGCCAGGATCTCTGCCGGGGTGATGCCACTGGAGATCCTGCCAGCTCCCAAGGTTGCAGTATCCTTCACAGTCTTAATTCCTGCATCTGGAATGGTGTTCTGTGGAGTGCTGGGGCCCCTCTCAGTTTGAGCCCAGCACCTCAGAGCCTGAATAAGGGTGCTGGAGAGAGCTGTGCCTGGAGCTGAAGGTCTGACCCCAGCTCGACTGGGTGCTGCTGGCCATCCCTCTCCAGGGCAGCCCAGTCTGCAGGTGGATCCCAAGCCAAGCCTGCAGGTCCCACCTGGCTGCAGCTCCTGCCACTCCAGCACCCAGTGCAGCCCTGGGCTTGTGCCAGTGGCTGCTCAATCCCAGCCAAGGGAGCGCCCGCCCCACTGAGCAGGTTTGTGTGACCTGCTCAGCTCTGGGTGTCCAAATTGCTGCTTGCTGGGGTAAAACAGACCACGTTTTTGTTTGCCAGCACTGAGAGCTTCTGGGGAAAGGGTATGATTAGAAACAACATCCCCATTGACCCTGGCCAAACAGCCCTGGCCGAGGCACTGGCAGATGCTCAGCCCGGAGCTGTGCCAGGATGGGGTGTGATGCTGGGCATGAAGGGGCTCTGGGCAGGCACAGAGTGGGGAAAAGGCCAGCAGGGCTTGGAAATGAAATAGTTAATGCCCCTCTCCTCCCAATATTAAGGGACAAGTCCTGTCCCCGGCCTGGTGCCCAAATAAACAGGCTGAGTGTTGCGTAAGGAGGAGGGTGGGAAGGTCTCTGCGTGCCTCTCCGGAGACGGGCAGTCTGATTGCAGCTCTGCAGCCCCCCACGCCCCTCGTGCTGAGCCCTCACTCAGGTTTCACCCTCCCTGCACACACCTGCCAGCCCCGTGCCCTGCCACTGCCACTGCCACCAGTGATGGGTGCTGTCCCCAGCTGGTGGGGAACAGCCACAAAGGGGACAGCACCCATCATCAGACCATCGTGGGAAGGTCTGGGTGATGCCAGGGCAGAGCTCCCGTGCCTCTGGGAAGCTCTGTGGGATCACTGTGGATGGGCCTGGAAGAGGGTGGTGGGAGGGTAGGAGGTCCTGTGGTGACCTAGCAGGCAGAGTCCTGGCTTGGGATCTCCCCGAGTTCATCCACCCCAGCAATTGGGATGCTTCAGGCACAGGGATGCCATTCCCAAGGCTGTGGGGAAGGTGGCACGGGGTGGCCATGGCCATGTCCCTGGCCAGCCTGTGCCCTGGCAGAGCCTCTTGGAGGTGCCTGATCCGGAGCAGGATGGTGCAGGAAGGGAAGCACCTGGCTCAGATCCCAGCAGGCTCCCTCTGCTGACAGCCATCCTGGCCATCCCCACACACCACTGCACACCCACTCTGAACAATGCCCCAGACACCCCTTCTCTCCCCCGACCCAAAATTTGCAGTGGGGAGAAAAGCCAGCCCCAAAAAGCATCTCCTAGGCATGAGAAGCTGACACAGGCCCAGGGAGGAAAGTCTGGAGCACAGGAGTCTGAATCCCCATCCCATCCTCCTTCTGCGTGACCAAAGGAGAATTTTGGACCACATAAATAAAAATGAAATATTTATTTTCCTTTTTTTTTATATATAAAAAGAATACCTGACAAAGTGCTTTTCTGAGGAGAGTCCTGGTGGGGTGGGAGTGGAAGGTGTTTGATGGAGGATGTGCATGAGAGCAGGGGAAATTGAGGCACAGAACAGTTTCCTCCACAGTGGCTGCTCCCAGGAGGGCTCCCAGTTGCTCTCAGCCCTGTGCCAAGGCCACCAGTCCCCTTGTCCCCCCAGGGACAACCTGTACACACCGTGAGAGCTGTGGGGCCACCAGTCCACTCACTGGGAAGGGACACCCCTGGGGCCAAGGTCATGATCCCTGGAAAGGCATCAGGAGCACTGGCACCGTCACCACAGGGGCATCACCCGCTCAGGTGCCAGGTGGCAGCAGATTGAGGGGACGGGGCCATCGTGACACAGCAGCACTTTGGGATTTGCTGGTCCAGGAGAGCAGCTCCAGAGCTGTGGGATGCAGCAGGTCCTGGGGGGCACAGCCAGCTGTGCCCGGGGTGTTCAGGGCTGTGCCCTGGTCTGGACAGTCCCTGGGATGGGCACGGGGCAGAGACCCCCGGGCAGGGCTCCAGCCATGGGCATCGTGGGGTCCAGTGGAAGGGGGGCCCAGAGTCAGCAGCAGCTCTTCTTGGGCTTGTCATAGGGAGTGAGTTTGATGGAGTCGGTTAAATAACTCTCAAAAATCCCTTTGTACTGGAAATAAAAAATGGAGAAGAGAAAGGATGAGTGACACCAGCTCAGAGCCAGCCTGAGCGGAGCGAGGGACTGCAGAGCACTGAGGTGCAGTCCTGACTTGTGCTTAAAGGCAAAATCCAAGGAAAAGCCACGTCGGGCAGGGTGTGGGGACACGAATGTCCCCGTGGGATGGCCACTAGAGGACAGTGCTGGCGCGCTGTGGGTGCCACACACCCCGCTCCTGTCACCACGGGCAAAGAGAACCAGCGATTCTTATTCCTTTCTAAGCGTTTTAGGATCTGGTTTAAGAACTCAAGCACTGATGCATTTCTCATGCCCAGGGCTCTCCTACTCGTTGCAGTAGGAGCTGTTCCACACCAGAGGGTGGGCCGGGAGGGTCCAGCCCTGTCCCAGTCCAGCTCCCACCCCAATTCCTGCCTCCAGCACAGGCTCGGAGCAGGAGCGATCCTCACCGTCGTTAGCGCCTGCTTTGCCAGGGTCTCGAAAGCCTCGGCCACGTTGATGTCGTTCTTGGCACTGACTTCAAAATAAGGGATGTCCTTGTCCTTGCACCAGGCGGAGGCGGTTTCCTTGGGTACCTGCGGGGAGGGAGGATGGAGCCTCAGCCCAGGGATGCTGAGAGCTGGAACAGGGGACCCTCCTCACCCACCCAGGCACTGCTGGCCGAGGGCAGGGCTCTGGCACTGCAGGCAGCTGCCTGATACTGTAGTTCCCGCTGCCTTTGGTGGGGACAGTCTCTGTCAAAGGGCAGTGGGGGGATGCAAAGGCAAGGGGGACGTGGCAGCTCCTTGCCTGGAGCCCTGGCCTTCATCTGAGCACAAGGGAGAAAGCTCGTTCTGCAGGTGAAGGATCAGCAGTCATAAACCATTAGGACATTAAGGCATGGCAATAACGGGATTGTTTAGATTGGAGAAGACTTTAAGATCATCGAGTCCATCCATTACCCCAGCATTGCCAAACCCATCACTAAACCACGTTCCCAAGTGCCACATCCACACAGCTCTTAAATCTCTCTCCTCCACCCTTACCTGCCGATCACAGAGGTCTATTTTGTTCCCCAGCACGACCATGGGGAAATCCTGCTCCCTTGGAATGACCTTGTCCAGAAAGTCATCTCTCCAGTTGTCCAGGGCCTCAAAGGACTCCCTGTCTGTCACATCAAAGGCCAGCATGCAGCCATCTGAGCCCTTGTAAAAGGTCGACACCATGGACCGGAATCGCTCCTGTCCCCCCGTGTCCCAAATCTAGGGCAGAGAAGGGCACAGTCACACCCCCATGGCACGGGCAGGGTGGGTGTTTGCAGCCCTGGGCTCTGTGAAGCTCAGGGGATCAGCTTCAGGGGCGTGCTGAGCCTCCAGAACCCCTGTGGGATTCCAGTGCCATTCACAGATGCCGAAAATGGGGCTCTGCAAATCCAGCCCTGCCCCTCATGACACTGTTTGGGGACAGCAGGGCATCGTGGGACACACGTGTCCATGGGATCAGGGATCAGGGTGGGCAGCCTGGGCAGTGCCAGCCCTGCTCACCTGCAGCTTCAGGGGGGTGCTGTCCACGGCGAGGACCTTGGTGAGGATGCTGGCGCCCAGCGTGGTGCGATAATCCTCGTAAAACGTCTTGTGCACGTACTGGTGCAGGAGGGAGGTTTTGCCCACGCTGGTGGGAGGGAAGGGGACACTGGTGAGGCTTTGCACTGCTCAGGGGGTTGGTGACAGCAGGGCAGGGGCTGCACAGCCCAGCCCACACAGGGGGCTTCCCTCACTTACCCCAGAGCCCCAATGATGATTATCTTCAGATCCACCTTCTTGCTGGTATCCATGGACGGGCCCTGTGGGACACGGGGAGTCACCTGGCTGTGGGGAGGGGACTGGCTCCTGGTGAGCCCTGGGGTGCTGGCAGAGGTGTGGGAGCAGCCACTGCTCCCTGTGGCCTCTCCGTGCTCCCACCTGTCTGTCATAGTGCCATGGACATCACCATGTCTGTGCTGTGTCCATGCCGTGCCAGCACCATGTCCATGCCATGCCAGCACCATGTCCATGCCATCCCAGCACCATTTCCATGCCATCCCAGCACCATGTCCATGCCATGCCAGCACCATGTCCATGCCATCCCAGCACCATTTCCCTGCCATGCCAGCACCATGTCTGTGCCATGCCAGCACCATGTCCATGCCATACCAGCACCATTTCCCTGCCATGCCAGCACCATGTCCATGCTGTGCCAGCACCATGTCCGTGCTGTGCCAGCACCTCACTGCACTTGTGTCCCAGCCACGGTGGGGACAGAAACCCCCCCTATGAGTCCTACCCACGGCCCTGCTCGTGTCGGGCTCCCGAGGTGCTGCTGCACGTCCAGACACGCCAGTTCATCACCATTCAAAGCTGCTGGGAGCAAGTTCCCGGCCTCTCCCACTCCCTCTCCAGCACAATCCCTCCCCCTAAACCTGGCACGCACCTGAGGTCCTGCGGAAAAGCACATTTTTTAAAGAAGACCCCAGCCGGGTGGAACTCCTTGGGTGCCCCAAGGGAGCATCCCAGACCAGGAGCACCCCAAAAGGCTCCCCTCCGGCTGCATCCCGGCACATCCTGGTGTCCCCACGTGCTCTGTCCCTGGCCAGGAGCACTGAGCACCTCCAGCAAACCCCCTCCCCAGGTGGGACAAGCATCCTCCGGCCCTCCCAGCAGCCCCATCCTTGTGGCAGCCTCCAGCCCCACCCCGGCCAAGGCACAGATGGAAACACTGGCAGCCTCTTCCCTGCATTTTTCCCTGATGCGTCGGCCAGCCCTTCGCCATTCCCCCTTGGAACACCACCCCTGCCAGGCCGGGTCTCAGCGGCGGGGTCCAGGCTCTCCTGCCCCCCTGTGCCACCCCAGCAAGCCGTGGGCATCATCCCTGGCACTGGTAGAGCCTCGTGTCTCAGCACGCACACACATTCCAGCCCTCTTTGCCAGCTTTCCCGGAGGCCAGAGGCTTTTCGAGTCGAAACGGAGTTTTCCAAAGTTTTTTCCTGCTCCGGGGGTCCCGGCTGCATCCCGGGGAGTGGCGGGGCCGGCGGGCAGGGCACTCACCTGTCGGGGCATCCGTGTGCGGGGCAGCCCGGGCTGCGGGCTGCGCTCCAGCTGCGCACAGGCAGGGCACAGCAGGATCCAGCAGAGGAGGATCCAGCAAAGGAGGTGTCTGCGGGGCCCCGCTCCGTGACATCAGCACAAAGGGGCTGAGATCCTGCCGGCTCTGCCCAGCGAGCCGCGGGCGGGCGCTGGGATGGCACTGGGGTTCCCACGGGCACTGGACCCCCTCCAGAGGGTCCGCCAGGGGAAGGGGAACAAGGGTCTCCTCGCCTGCTGCAGTTTGGGGTTGATTTGTGGCCTCTCCTGTCGCTCAGAATGCCCCGTGCCTTTCTCTCACCTCCGCGGGACTCTCAGCAGCATCCCCGGAGCCCGCGGGAGGCATCCCGGACCTCAGATCTGAGAGTGTGGGGTGGGATGAGCGGATCTGGGAGCTGGGACGGTGGGAGGACGGTGGCAGGTGAGGAGGGGATGGGATCCATTCGAGGGCGCTGGGAGCAATCCGTATCTTCATCGCTTTTTGCAGGCAGGAGAGGGGCAGGGTGGGAAGCAGGAGTGTTTCCAGCCCCTTGGTACACCTTGTCACATCCCTGAAACCCCCAGCCCTCGGGGGTCCCACCCCAGCCAGCTTTGGGATAGCTCTCCAAGCACCCCAAAAGGAGGGGGCCATGCCAGGCTGAGAGCCCCAGTAACCAGAGCTGGTGGCATCTCCTGGAGGAGGATGTGTCCAACCGGCCAGTGGGATTTTAGGATCTCAGCTGCCACCGTGGAGGAACCAAGGAAGGCTCGGGTTGTGTCTCTGCACATCAGGCTGGTGCCCACGGCTCCTTGGAGTGGGAAAACCTGCTTGGCCATGGCTGCAAAGGCAGAGCTGTGCTTCCCAACATGCAAGGGCAGGTCCTGAGCCTTTGCCAAGCATTCGGGAGGATTTGGGGTTTGCAGTGGCAGTGGGGTGTCCCCCCCTCCTGTCTCACTCACCCTGAAGCTGTGGTTGCTGGTGGCCTGAGAGGGACCCAGGCATGGGGTCCCTCTGAGACCACCAGCTTTTGCTTTGCCACTGGCTGCCCTCATTTGTGTAGATTCTTTTCCCCTATAGACATCCCTTATGGGATCTCAGGGAGAATTGCTGCACTCAGCAGGACAAACCTTCCTCCTCCTCCTCCCCGGGTGTAATTTTGGGACCTGTCTGGCCAGAAAAATCTGCTTTTCCCCCCAGAGGGCAGACACTGGGAGGAGCTGGGAGGAGGCAGAAGCACCTGAGCCAGTTCTCACCAGTGGTGGGTAAAAGGCTGATGTTTCCCTGGAGCAGGTCTCTCCTAATCCCTGTTTTCAGCCTGTTTTAATTGTGCAGCTTCACCTTTGTCCCTGCAGTGAGACTTTACTGTTCAGCCTGCCCCTCAACAACTTCTGCCCTCATTCCTCTCTCGTGTCCCTGGTGGGACGGGGGTTACTCACCCAGTCAGATGATTGATGTCTCTCCACACCGGTGGAGATGGGGTTTGTGGTTGCATCACCCCAGCTGATGCCTTCAGCCACTTCTGCTTTTGGGCAGGAGGGCTGTGCCCAGCAGGATGCCCAGCCTGGGCTCAGCACCGACTCTGGCTTTTGTTTGATTTCACAAGAAACAGGATTCTCCCACAGCTTCTCCTCTCCTTGTCCCCCCTGGGGTGAGATTTGCCCCAGATGAAGGCAGTGGTGGAGAGGAGGGGATGGCCAAGATGTGGCTCAGCAGCTCCAGCAACCACAGCTCCAGTCCTGTCCCGACTGCTCCAGCTCGTCAGCAGTTCAGAGGAAAAGGCGTGGGTTTTGTGCCCTGTGACTATGAGGAAGGTCTCGCAGCTGGGAGACAATGAAACACGGGCTGGGGACTGCCAGGGCCAGAGGAAAGGCTCGTGTGGACAGGCAGAGGACACACTGTTCTCTGTGGTGACACTCACAGGGCTGGGAGAGTGAGGAAAGGGAAGAAAGCAAAAGGCATCCGAGTGACAGAACTGTTCCCTGCAGGAAGTGGGTTGCTCCTTAGTGTTTTCTGGAGCAACATCCCTTCCTCAGACCTGTCAAGAATGCTCTGGGATCCCAAGAGCACATGGCACCAGAGCAGTCCTGGTGAAGTCCAGACTGGGCCACCTCTCACTGCCAGCTGGTGTTTGGGGACACTGGGTGGTCCCTTGTCATGGTGGATGCTCCCCCCCTGCCCACGGCTGTGGTGGTGGGCTGGGGGCCAGCAGCACCTTGGCATGTGAAGAGTTAAGGTGGAAGAGGGAGAGGAGACCTTTGTCCAGCTGCCCCAGCACCTTATCTGTGACTGCAGCAGATCTGAGGTGAAGTCAACACAGGAAACGTTAGAGAACCCACGCTGGTCAGTGGCACAATCAGTGTTCCTGAGTAAGGCAGATAATCTGCTTTTATTGCAAACCACAAGGCTGAGCCGCCAAGTTTACAACTGGTTCTGAATACTCCAGCACTCTCAGACCCAGCCCTCAAGGCTGCTCTGCCCTGGCAATGATGGAGCAGCCACGAAGCCTGGGCTGGGACCTGGCCATCCCAGCATGCTGGACTCAGCCCTCAGGACCTTGGTTCAATGTCAGAGGGGCAAACGGAGCAAAGGCTGGATAAAAATAACCCTTTTCCATTCTTCCCTTTCTCGCTGCCTTCTGTGCATGCCGGGGGTGTCTCGTGAATGAGCCTCTGCTCGTGCCTTCTCACCCAACCCTTGCACCGTCAGCAAGTCACATGTGCCACAGCAACTCCTTGGACCCCAATGACCCCTCTACACCCCCCTATAGCCTCTCACAGCCCCCTATAGCCTCTCACAATCCCCTATAGCCCCTCACAGCCCCCTGGGCCCCTCTGAGCCAGCCCAGCCCAGGGCTCAGCAGCTGCTTTGCCCCCTTTTCCTTGGAGGACCCACCAACTGTGCTGTCTTTGTAAGTTCCCCGAGGGAATCAAAGCAAAATTCACTGCAAATCACCAGTTCTTCTGGGAGTTTTATGGCACAGAAAGAGCCCCAGGGTCTTTCCAATCTCCTTGTTACCTTATTGTTTACCAGCACCAGCTCAGCTGGCTGAAGAGCTGTGCATCCCCAGTGCTCCCTCAGTCCCTGCCCTCAGGCCCATGGGATGCTCGGGAATTCCCACAGCCACCTCTACCTTGGCAAAGCATCTTCTTTCTGCCCTTTGGAAATCCCAGCTAAGGAGCACGAGGTTGACCTTTTGGTTCCTGCACTGCCAAGTCTCCCTCCAGAGCAGGGAAGCTCCAGCCACACTGGCCATGCAGCCCTGGCAGTGCCAGGGGTCACCTAAGGAGGATCTGGGGAAGGAGGGTTCAACACCCAAGTGCACCCCAGTTGAGACCCACAGAGTCACTGCTGGGCTCCTGATGACACAAGTGTGGCAGGTTTTGGTTTATTAAAGCTTTTATTGGCTCTTGTTTGAAAAATACACAATCTGCAGAGCAGATCACAGAGCTGCTCGAGACGTTTTTATATTCATTGTGAAACCCCATCCTGGCATGGCCTGACCTTCTGCTGGGCTCTTCAGCTGCGGCCCCAGGTGTCTCCACCCTCTTGGGGACACTGACATGGGGTGACATCCCCTGCCCTGCCCAAGGGCAGCATCCTGGTGGCTCTGTTTCCCTCCTACCCCACAGGATGCCACAGCCCTAAGGGACAGCAGGGGCCAACCCCACCCTGTTATTCCCACGGTCAAAGACGGAGTAGAACTGACGGATGAAAACGTCGCCCAAAATCCAGAGGGGTCCTGCTGGAGGGGGGATGTCATTGCCCTGGAAGCCACTGAGGCAGAAGGTCACGCCATCACCAGACTCCTGGGGGAGGAGAAGGGCAAAGCTGGAAATGAGCCTGAGAGCCTCGTGCACATGGAGACACGCAGGAATGGTGACAAAGCACAAAGCAGTGGGGCTTGTCACCCGCTGGGACACCCAGCTCAGCTCCCAGGGTGGCTCTGGGCCATCTTTGCCACTGGAGCTGCTGGGAATTGGGGTTGGTGGTGCCAGGGCAGCCACAGCCATACCATGAGAGTGTAAGCCTGGGCATTGAGTGTGTAGGGCAGCCCGTTGATGGTGAAGGTCACGTCTGGCATCACGTTGAGGTTGCTGCACTCCACGGCGTACTGAAACACAGCCAGGGGGTCACTCCGGGCAGGGTGGGGGGCCCAGGGCTTTGCCCCCTCCTCTCCCCACCCTGGCTCTCACCTCTCCATCCACAGACACAGCACCAATGTAGTTTTGCAGTTCTTTGACATCCTTGGTGGGACCTGCGATGAGCGACGTCCCGGTGTCCACGATGGCCTGGCAGCCGTTGGCACAGAAAGCCACAGTCCCACCCACCTGGATGCTGGAAGAGTGGACAGAGAAGGACCAGGAGGGATTTGTCCTGCTCCTCCAAACCAGCCCAGCCTTCCCTCCCTGCCCAGCACCACTCACTTGTCCAGCTGGATCTGCCAGTACCCTTGCTGGGTCACTGGTACCCAGTTCAGGGGCCCTGTGAAGCGGGAGGTGTCAAAGCCCCCAAAAATCAGCTCTCCTCCCACGGAGGATTCAGGGTTCCTGGAGGGAGGAGGAGGAGCCATGAGGCATGTCATGTTTTCCCTTTTCCTTTGCAAATAACATTTTAAATGGGTGGATTTACACCTGCTTGCTTCCCACAAATGCTATTCCTGTAAGGTCCGAGGTCTGTGATGCTCAGCCCGGAACCCAAACCCCTTCACTCTCTCAGTACAATACCTGTATTTTAGCAGCCCCTCCTGTTCCCTAAAGCAATGACAGACTCTAAGCAACATCCCAGAGCAAAAGTGTGTCCTTACGTGCTCATGTAGACTGAGAAGAGGGGCAGCTCCACCAGGTTTTGTGCCATCATGTTGTCAAAGACAGGAGTGACCCCATCCACGGCCAGCGAGGGGTAAGCCAGCCCCAGGATCCCATCGAACTCCGCGTCCAGGAAGGCTTTTCCCGGCTCACTGATGCTCTCTGCAAACTGCTGGTTGCTCACGGTGACACCCTCGACCTGTGAGGAGGAGAGGGTTCCATGGCCATGCTGAGGCTGGGGACAAACCCCTGGCACGTTGTCCAGAGCAGGAGAACCCAAAGGGGACTCACAACTACTTGGTCGGATCCGATGAGCCCCGTCAGACTGCCGGTCCCGTACTGGATGGAGAAGGGGGTCCCTACGGGCTGGTAGGTGCTGGACTGTGTGGGATGGAACTTGGCATGCCCAGCTGGGGAAGGAGATGGGATCTGTCAGCAGAAATGCTTTTGGTTTTGCTGCCAGGAGCCCCCACCACAGCCAGTGGAGCCACAGGATGATGCAGAGTGGTGTCACTGAAACTCCTGGCCACAGGCACACTGCTGAGGGACATGCTGGAACTTTGAGGAGGGATAAAACTCATCCCATTTCGATCTGACTGAGAGGTTGTTAGAGGAGTGGGATCAGCTTGTGTGGAGCCTGAAAGACAAGCACTGCTATTCCTGGTCTGCAGGCAGGAGCAGCCCCATGGGCACTGCAGTATCCAGTTATATTCCCCCATTCCCCCTGCTCTGGGGCAACCCTGGGGCTGCTTGGAGGTTCTCCATGTCCTACAGCAGCAGGACTGGCTCATTGCTCACAGCTCCAACAAGCCCAGTGCTCCTCACCCCCTGAGCCCCTGGGCAGCCAGCCCTGAGCCATGCTCACCTCCTGACAAGCCATTTTCTGTGCTATCATCTCTGCCTGTTTGTTAAAGGCTCCCACAAGAACAGCCCAAAGAACAGGGTGGTATCACCCGTGGGCTGATGGCACCAGGTCCTGGTGGTGTGATCGCCTGAGCAAACACACCCACTGGGGCTCCCCAACCTGCCCCCCTGGTCTCCCTTATCTCTGTGTGCCTTGCAGGGCTCAGCTGGGTGGGGAGGGACCCCCAGGTCATGCTGGTGGCCCCGTGGCCCTGTTGGGGTGTCCTTGGGTCTGGCTGTACTCACCACAGGCTTTGCTGACACAGTAGACAGAGGGGACCCAGAGGTTGGAGGAGCCCGTGTCAAACACCACGGTGAAGTTCTGGGGGGGAGTTCCAATGGAGATCTGCCCAAAATACTCCATCTGGCAAGGAGGGGAGCAGAGACCACCGTGAGCCATCGGCACGCCAAGAAAGTGGCAAAGGGGAGTCTGTGCTGGGGTGTCTGCAGGGCATGGATGGGGTTCTATCATAGTCACATCGTGCCAGGTGAAATAAAGGACTTAAATATTTAAGGAACAACCAGGGAAGCCGAGAACAAAAGGCACCATCCTCTTCCTGGGAAGAGGATTCCCTCATCACTGGGATGCAGAGAGTGGAAGGGCTTTGGGGACAGGATGTTCACACCATTGGGGAATGGGATGAGCCTGGGGAAGCCCCTCCACCTCTGGGTCATTTCGGGTGGAATTTGCCCTGATGAGTGTGGAACCTGTTAGTTTTGGAGGAAATCTGTCTGTGGGGGCAGTGCAGCAGGGAGGGAGAGGGCTGGCAGTGCCTGCCATGAATGCTCTCCCTTGTCCTCATACCCACATTCCCAGGAACAAAGGGCCAGGCAGGCACGGGCAGGCAGAGAGCCCTGGCACTGCTGCAGGAGGGGGATTTCTGTGAAACTCATGGGTTTGGGGGGGCTCTGTGCCCCCATCCCTCTGTGTGCCCCCCTTACATCCAGGTAGTTGATGAGGGGCTCGCTGATGTCCGAGAAGATGGCACAGTCCTCGCTGTCCTGCCCCGTGTGCAGCCCCTGGGCCTTCCAGAGGTGGGACAGATGCCCACGGTCCCGCAGCACCTTCCGCAGGGAGCGGCGCCGTGCCAGGGGCACCCTGTGGGACAGGGGGGCTGCTCACTCACACCTGCAGGGAGGGAGTCCTGCAGTCCCCCTGCCCATCCTGAGGGTCCCAGCATGGCTGGGATGCAGGTCCAGAGCCTGTTTTCCCACATCCCCCACTTTCCAGCCAAGGCACAGTGGATAGACCAGCAGACCAGCAAATCAAGGGCAAAGCTGGCACATCCTGGCAGTGACGGGACAGGCAGGAGCTCAGTGTGACCGATGGAAAGGACCTTCAGGCTGGCAGAGGTGAGCAGTGCCAAGGGGAATTCATGCCAGCCTTTTCTGCCCCGTCTGCTTGCACAGACCCTGTTTGTTTGCAGCCCCCACCACATCCCACTGCTGCAAACGGGGTCTGCCCAGAGGGATGGAGCCCATGGAGTGGTGGGAGAGGCCAGAACTCGCAGCATGGTGTGAACACAAGGTACCTGTGCTGACAGAACTCAGCTCTGCCCATTCCTGCAGCACCCAGTGAAACCCCTCTGAGCACCTGGGGAATTGGGGTGCACCCTGGGGACCCCCTTACCTTTTCAAGCCGCCGGCCAGGGAGAGGCAGAGCATGGCGAGGAGGAGGAAACGCTTCATGCTGGAGGTTTGGTGGCCTCGCTGGGCTCTGCAGGTTGTTCTTATACCCACAGGGGAGCTGCGATAACAGCCCTGCCAGAGTCAACAGCGCGCTCGGGCACCACGAATGAATCACTGGCCACGTCCCAGGCGAGGCAGAGCGGGCACTGCGGGGTCAGGTTTGCTTTTGTGGGAGGCGTGGGGGGACCTGCAGGGAGCTGTGCTGGCTGGTTTTTGGGGCAGGGAAGGTCCCCCAGGGTCCTCATCCCAACACCAGTCCCTCTCCACTGGCAATCTCACAGCTGGTGGAATCCCCCAAATGCTTGGGGGGAGCATCTCCCCTTTCCTTTGCCCCACAGCCCCACCCTGGGGACCTGTCCCCCAAACCCCAGCAGCTGCAGGGAAGGGCAGGAAGGGGATGTGTTTTTAACATCAGAGCAGCCACCGAACTAATTTTAAAAGGCAAAGACTAATTAGCAGTGATGAACTGCTCTGGAATCTGCAGCTTTCCCGTTTAAACAGCACTTGGTGCCAGGAAGAAGTGGCTTTCCATGGGAGAGACTTCCCTGTTGCTTTTCAGCCTCTGATGGGCTCGTGGCCAACGAGTTCTGTTTAACCCAGAATGGGCATCTCATTAAGGCTCCGAGTGTAAATAGAAAATGCTGATGAACAAATAAAGCCTTCAGATACGAGGGGAGGCGAGTGGGGGAAGAGAGTGGTGGGAGGGGAGAGTGTTCTTGCTGCCACCATCTCTCAGACTCGTGAGATGCTGTGTTGTCCCTGTTTTCCATGTTTATGGCACTTTAATAACCAGTGGTGGATGCCACAAAAAGGGTGTTTTACTCAAGGAGCCCCATTCCTGTGATTAACGGGGTTTTTACCTTTAGTTCTGTGCTAATCGTTTTTATCATTATCTCAGTTAGTCTATTTTATCTAATTAAAGCCCTCACCCAGGAAATTAAAGTCCTCATCTGTGAGGCACAGGTACCAATGGGGCTGTGAGCCCAGTGTGGCCAGTGGGGAGTGGCTGGGCAAAGCCAGCTTGTGTTTCCTGTCAGGGGGCTCCTGTTTCTACCCCTGGGAGATGCTGCAAGTCTCCTCTCCCCAGCTTTGCAGGGAGATTAAGCTTAAAAACATCTATCAAATGTCTCTTGGAATAAGCAGGGAGATGCAGGGCACGGCAGAGGGGATGCTCGTGGCAGATGTGGACACTTTTTCCCCAGTCAAATGAAAATTCCCTGTTTCCCTGGGCCCAGATTGGGGACTGCAGTATTTTTTTCACTGAGTAACTTTATAAAAAGTTCTGTATTTCCCTTTTAACATGCAGCTTAATGTATTTAATGCATTTCCCTTCTTGTCCTAATCATCCATTCGTGGATTAAGAAGAAACTTCCTAAAACAAAAGCAGCTGCAGCAAGTGCCAAATCAGCTGAAAGCTGCAAGTGGATTGTTCCAGACATGGCTTATAACCTGAAAATCCTGTCAGAAAACCCAGCCTGAAGGGTCACTGGGCTTCAGAGATAAACATGAGGCTGAGCTCTAGCACAGACACGCCAAAGGCTTTCAGTGAAATAGTTTATTTTGTTCCAAAAATTCCCCAATTGGATCATCATAATCTGCAAACTCGTAACAGTCGATTCAGTGTTAAAATATGAAGATGAAAGTCATAAAGAGGCCAAACCTTTCATTTAGAAATTTTTGAAGTCAAGCAAATCTATTTCTACTTTTTGGCTCATTTAGAAGTAATTTTAAGAGCTGAATTCTCAAAGGTACATCAAGATTTTTCTTTCATGTGGAACAAAATGGGGTTTTCCTCTGTTTTTTGGGAGCAACTCGGTGAAAATTAGGACAAAAAGGCTTTGCTTCTTGCAGACTTTCAGCTGTGCCTCAGTGTTTGGAATACATTGGGTGTGCAGATGGAAGAACTGCCACGTTTGCCACCCCAGCAAGGTCAGCCTGGCACTGCCCACCCTGCCTGCTCCTGGCACATGCTGCCCATCCCTCCTCGTGCAGATGAGAGTGGCAGAGCCAAACATGCAGCCTTTGTTATCACCCTGGGGACCTTTGGCTCCATCTCATTAATAAACCTGCAGAAAAAGCTCTTAGAAATGGGATTAAACGTGGCTGCAGCTACTGGAGCATCCCGGGTCTGGTAAATAGAATCTGTGCAGTGCTGCCAGGCAGGGGCTGTGCCAGGGTGTGTCTCACCCTCTCAGCTCCACAAACCTGCCCTCAGGTACCTTCCAAATGTGCTTTGCACCTGGGGTGAGAAATTCACCTCTCCCCAGCTCCGTGTACAGAGCTTTCCTCCTTTAAGAAACCTGCTCTCAGGCTAAAAATATGTTATCTGGGTTCTTTTTTGTGTATTTCCTTTAGTGTAGCCACTTCCACAACGAGCTCTGACTGATTCAAATCGCACTCAGGCAGCGTTTTCTCAAAAAAGCCTTTTTTCTCCATTTATCAAGCGCTTCTCCCACGTGTTAATCTGTTTATCCATCACTGAGCGCTTGAAAGAGCTGCAATAGCAAACACTCACCTAAAAACCCAACAAACAAGCAGGTTTCAGTTAAATATTTACCTGTGGCACAGCAGTTGTGGGGAGAGCAGGACTAACATCTCCTGGAGATGGAGCTGATGATCCTGCAGTCCCAGGGAATGAGAGGGAACGTGGGAAATGCCTGATCCATTCCTGTGGGAATGCAGCAGGGGAGCCCAGCTCGTGGTGTAGCTCCTGGGAGTGAACCCTGCCAGTGCCTGGGGTATGTAGTTCTTCTTGGGATCTGTTCTTCTCTTTGCCTTTGGAAAGTCCAGGGGATTCACTGGGATCTGGGGATGTTATGTCCCTGGGAGAGGATTGCTGTGGGAGGGATGGAGAGGTTGAAATGCCAGCAAGAGCCTTCCCCATGATTCAGGGACCCCATCTTGCTCTCTGTGGGCACTATCCCCATGATCAGGGACCTTGCAAAAAGGTTTCCTGACCTGTCTCCTGGCAGGGAAAAAGCACAGGAGAGGCTGGGAATCTCCAGCACCAAAACTCTGCCTCGCCGTGAGAGCTGCAAAGCCATCAGTTCCTATGGAACCATGGCCCAGAGCTCCCCAAATCTGCTGGGATCCATCAAGGGGGGTCTGCCAGGCTGCTGCTTGCACCCCATCATTGCTAATGATGCTGCAAGTTATTACTGAGCAGGAATTTTCCAGAGCATGGGCAGGTGGAGGCACATCCACCCCCAGCAGGCACCGAGCCGTGCCAGCTGCTGGGGCCACATCCCTTAGGATGTGAAATATTTGGTCCCTGTGGCACACAGTCACTTGGAAGCACCCAGAGCACTTTTTGGGTGGCAGCTGAGTTGTTGGGGCACTGCTGGGCACAGCTCCCTCCCCTCAGTGCCTCTTTCCTCCAGGGAAGCTCAGCTGCATTTGGGCACGAAGCTGCTGGAAGATGGACAACTGGTCAAGCGGTGCAGAGCCCCCGACCCTGGGGCAAGGCAGGGGCAGGAGAGCAGAGGAACACCCAAATATATTTAAATGATGCAGCTGACAGAGGGGAAACGTCATGGAACGTCGTGTGGGCTCGTTCCTGCCATGGGACAGAGCGTGACCGCATCCGGCACGAGGTGCTGAGCTCTGAGCTGCTGCACCCTGGGGCTGCTCCCAAAATGCTGCTGAAACACCCTTAAATCCTGCTGCCTTCAGGGCTCCAGCTGCCCCAACCCTGCAGGAAGGAGGTGTGGAAAGCTCAGACCCCACAGGTAAATCAATCCCCGTTGGGTATCGCTCTCCTCCAGGCGTTGGATGCGATGCTTGGAGAGCAGAGGGGGTGGAACAACAGGAGAGCTGGTCTGGGTGTCCACAGGTGTCCCTGCCAGGCTGAGCTTTGGCCTTAACCAGGGACAACAAGACCTGATTTAGATGGGATTTAAATAATTTGAGGCATTCTGGTGATTTACTTACCTCTAGGTTGAGCGGAGGCGTCTTGCATTGACCTCCCGGTAACCAGGGGAGAAGCAGCTCTTTGCAAGCCTTGATTTCAACCCAGCTGGAGAAGGGGTTAATGTCCTGGGGGTTGGAGGGTGGGGGGCCCCCAGGAGTTACCTGAGACACCAAAAAAGTACATGAGGTGCCAGGCTGCGCCTGATGGGCTGCTCTCTCAAACCAGATGTTTCGATAGGCGCCCCCATATCGGCCCTTCGATCTCACAGAGAGGCTGCCTGCCACTGATAGCTGGATTTGGGTCTTCTTTTGCAATTTCCTTTTGAACAGCTCATTTTTCAGATCACTATCTGCTGCAGCAGCAGCTCCTGCCCCCCAGTAGGAAATGAGCCTTTTAAGACTGGCAGCCCTTTGAGAAGGAGATTTGGGGACAGAGCAGTTCAATAAGGGAGGGGGAAGATTCCAGCAAGAAATGGACTTTTAGCTTGGCATTGTCAAACGGTTTGGGTAAGTGGGATTTCACAGGAGAGTGGTGGTTCTCAGAAGAGCTTTTGATGGATTGCACTCAGAAATGTGTCATAGAGGAAATTATAGAATCTGATCCATAGGATGGATAATGCTTTGGCTGTAACTATCACTCTATCAGTCTATCAATCATATTATCATGGCTCCTTTAATCATTGTATCAAAGCTTCGGCTGAGATCTCTCCCTGTTAGCCATTTATAAATTATAGTTTATAGGCACTGGCTGAGAATTTAAAGGGATTTTATGCAAGGGAAAGCTCACAAAATGAATACCTCGATTGCCGTCCTTTATTATAAATCTCTTGAGTGTTATGGCCAGAAGGCCCAAGCCAAGCTCAGCTTGGGCATTTGTGTTTTCTGATTTTCTGCCTTAAACCCTCTTAACTTCAGTGGGATTTAAGTGCTCACCTAGAATTAAATCCGAGGTGTCTCAGATGCAGGGGTGTTGAAGGACCTTTGATAATTGTGTAGAAGGACCCTGACTGACACAAGAGCCTCACACCAACCCACAATCTTCTTTTGGTTACTTTCTTATCATTTATTTTTTTATATTATAGTTATCTTTTTTTTGTGGATTAAAAAGAAAAGAAAGAAAGAACCACAAGAGAGGATTAAAGCAGGAGGAATAATTTTCAATTCCTGTTGCTCTCGGCACCGTGGTGGAGCCCAGAAGCTCCTGTCAAGTAGCAGATACGACCAAGGGGAGAGTTTATAAAGCCATGATCTCAGTGATAAGGGCAGGGAGAGCCTGTGGCCGTGTGAGGGTGTGAATGAGAAGGACTCACATGAAGGGAGGGCTGGGGGACCTTTATTTTACATCTGCAATGTCCAAGCACTGCTCCCAAGGGCTGAGCTTGACCTTCAGCTGGTGTTGGGGCAGCGTGAAGCTTAATGGGACCATTTTGGTTGGTTGCCAGCAGGTCTTGCTGCCTCTCCGTGTGCCCCCAGGAGCTGGGAGACTGGGAGGATGGTCCTTTGTGAGTGGTGAGTACAACACCCTGGAAGCAGAGCCCTGGGAACAGGCTGGGGGGCTCTGAACCACCTGGGCTGGTTGAAAATGTCCCTGCTCATTGCAGGGGGTTGGACTGGATGAGCTTCAAAAGCCCTTTCTGACCCAAATCATTTTATAATTCTATAATATCTATAACTTCTGTTTTCCCTCAAGTACCCCCCACCCCCCAATGGCCTTTGAAAACCCTTCTGAGGACAGGCTCCCAAAAATGAAGTGTGAGCAACATTAGTCATTCTTGAAAGGCAGGCTCTGGATTTTGGGGAGCATCACCTTAAAGGCAAAGAGCAAAACTGGGAACTGCCAACAAGCCAGTGTCTAAAATATGCCTTGAAGCAGCGGCAGCCAAACAGTGCCTGAAAGATTTAGAACAATTTGTTGATTTCAGTCAGACAAAATATTTTTCTCTTGTTCAGGTGGATGTTTATCATCATCTCAGTGGTCTCCTTGATCCTGTACACGCTCCTCTTGCTGGGCCTTTACATCATGCTCAGCAGGAAAATAGGTGATTTACTGTCCTGTTGGCTTTCCCTGCTGGGTTCCTTGTTGGGGCAGGAGTGTGGGATGGGAAAGGGGCAGGTGGGGATGGACACCAGGATCGCTGTGCTGTGCTGGGATCTGGGCTGAGTGTGAGCTCTAAGTGATGTGGGCACTGTCAGGGAGGATTATAGAACCCTGTGTTATTTCAAAACCATTTTCTTTCATTGCTCTTGTTAGCAAAGTGGAGGAAAAACACCCCCAGAATGCACTGACAAAATATTATTTCCGATGAAGCTCCACTTTGCAGCAGGAAAGTCACTCCAAACTGCTGTCCACGCTGCTCCCTGACCCAGCTCTGCTTGGCCACGAGGGTCAAACTCATTTCAAGCCTGAAAGAAGAGACCCTGACACTGGTTTAGCAGTGGATCCTCTCGTAGGAGAACAGGGCAAGCCCTGAATCATCTCAGGGACCGTGCTGATGGATATTGCCCTCTCCAACACAGCAGGAATCGCTGCCAGGGTGGCTGGGTTGGCTGTGGGGCAGATCTGGGGTCACTGGGGGTCCCTGTGGTGGGTGGGGGGCATCGGGCACAGCCAGGGCACAGCCAGGGCAAGGTGCTCACTCTCCTCTTGCTCACAGCCCAACATTCCCGTGGGATGCAGAGCTCCAGCAGCCCCGTGGCACAGCCCAGTCCAGCTCCAGTTCCGTCACTGGGAGGGGATGGGGCACAAAAACCAGCACGAGCCTACACGGGTAAGGGGGTCCTGCAGCTTTGCCTTGGCACTGGGATGGATGTTTTTAGCTTGGCATTTGTGTGATGCCCCCTTCCTTACCGAGCTGTGGGTGGCCATGGGAGCAAAAGGCTCTACAGCCTCTCACCTTCCCAGTTGCCTCCTGTCTCCCTGGGCTTTCCCATCCTGGTTTCCTATGGGCATGGAGGGATCACACTGGTGGATTTGGGATTTTCAGTTTTCACTGCTGGAAGTCCCTGGGTCTGGCTGTTGGTGGTAATGTTTGCTGTTTTTCAGGGAGCAGTGACACGTCTTCAGACACCTCAGAGGACTCGTCCGACAGCCCTTCCTGCCCACAGGTACAGCCATGGGCACAGAGCCCCTCCCAAAAACAGCCCAGCCCTGCACTGGAGGTGCCAGCACCGTGTCCATGTGGATCCTGTCTGGCTTGAGACCCCCAGAGCCACACAGGAGTGGGGGGAAATGGCTCAAATCATACTGAAATTCCACCAGGGAGGCTGGGGGATGGTTGTCCTTTGCCACACTCAGCATCCCGCATTTAGAGGGAAGCATCCCCAGGGGGCAGGGACATTCTGGGGCACAATGGGGCATATTAGGGAGCAATTCCTCCCTGTCAGGTGGGCAGGCCCTGGCACAGGATTCCCAGAGAATTGTGGTTTCCCCAGCCCTGGAAGTGTCCAAGGACAGGTTGGACAGGGTTTGGAGCACCCTGCCCATGGAAGGTGTCCCTGCCCATGGCAGGGGGTGGAATGGGATGATCTTTAAGGTCCTTTCCAACCCAAGCCACCCATGATTCCGTGAGTGGGTGCACACCTTTGGGTGGATGCTGCTGCCTGACCTGGGCTTTGTTTCTGCTTCTGCAGGGCCAAGGCTCACAGGACAACCTCAACTACACCTTCCCGGTGTTCCCAGGGAAGGGCTGTGGGCCAGGCTCTGCCCAGGACTACGAGAACATGAAGGCTGGGACTGACTATGTCAACGTGGACCCCAAGAAGAAGAAAGCCCATCTCTGGCCCTTCTCCAGCCCTCTGGCATCCAAGACTGTCGAGTACACCGAGGTGAAGCTCTGACCCTGGGATGCTGCTGGTCGAGCCACAGCTGCAGCACCAGGGCTGCCCCTTCCCCTTTGCAGCCCAAGGCACAGGCTGATTCCTGCAGCTCTTGTTCCTTGTCACACAAGGAATGCAGTTTACTTGGCATTTCACTTAAAGGCCTCACTGTTCCTGAAGCGTGGGGTGGTGCATGGAAATGTTCCTGCCATCCAGGCTGAAATGTGCTCTCCAGTTCTGTGTGGTGGCCCTTTCTCTCATTTCATGAAATCAAATGAAACGTTCCCTCCTTCCCCTCAAAATCTGATGCAGTTTGGGGAGGGAAATGCAGTGATCTTCAAACTACCCACCCAAACCAGCTGGCAGCTCCCCTGAATGATGCTTGTTTTGCTGAGCACCCTCATAAATTCCTTTTAAATGCAGTTTCTCCACTGGTTTTGCCCTTGCTGCCCAGCAAGCCCTGACCCATTGCCCTCCCCTGCACCCCCTTTCCTTTGATGCTCCCACCTTTTGCTTTCCCTGCTTTGTCCCTGCCCCAGATGCCCTGGGTGCCAGGGTTGGCCTCTCCCCACCTGGGTGATGCCATTGCTCCTCACTCTGCATTTTCTTAGCTATGGTTTTTAAAGAAATAACCATCCAAAGTGTTGGGAAGGGGACAAGGCAGATGGAGCTGCTGCCTCCCAGCACAGCCCCCCTTCCTCAGGGATGGAGCTGCCCCAAGTGCATTTCAAATCAGCTGGGCAGTGAAGTGCTTTAATGAAAGGTTGTGAGACAATTGATTGGGTATTGATCATGGGAGGGGAGAGTCAGGCACTCCTGGGTTTATAACCTTGTTGTGCAGATCTGGCCCAGCTTGAAGGGCACAGGAAGGAAAATGCTCAAAAACCCATCCCATCCCTGGGATACATCACTGAAGGTGTGGAACTGGAGGTGAGGCCAAAACCAGCTAGGGGGAGTTTCTGGAAAATCTGGTTCAAAGGCCTGGTGATTAAAAAGTGAAAATAATTGAACATTTCAAAATATTTTACTCTTAATGCCTTATTTTTACAGATTTAGCCCGTGATAATAGAAGGAATAATGCACATCGCTTGCAGGGAATTCGGTACCTTCGCTGGGACATTTGTGCATCACCATCAGCAGCTTTTGAGCTCCACTCCCAGAGCTTTTTCCTGCCTCATCCATGCTTTATTCTTACACTAAACACCTTCTGGGGGACCCACAATGTGCAGGGAGCAGGGCAGGAGTCAGAGTGGATCTGCTCCAGATCCCCTCTCTGTGCTCCTGAGTCCCCAGGAGCCGTGTCTGAGCCCTGGCTGGGTTTGGCCCCCTGGTCCTTGCTAAATAAAACAAAAGCAGCAGCAAGTTGAGAGCAGCTAAGACCATGGGATGCAGCAGATGTGGAACAGCCAGAGCAGCCCAGGGGTCTGCAAGTGAACCTGATGGAAAGTGCCAGGGATGGAGGGAGGCAGGAGCTGAGCTGGAGCGGGGCCAGGGCTGCCCCAAGCAGCTCCTTGGGGTGTCAGCGCTGCACTTTGGGGACAGGGGGATGCAGGAGAGCTGTGAACAGCAGAAGGGGATGTGTCTGCCCCGTGGCTTTGCTCCAGCCCCATCCCTGGCCCAGGGAGGTGAGCAGGGGGTCAGTGCCAGGCTGAGCAAAGGAACTCTGCAGCCCCAAGGGGTGAGTGTGCTGTGCCCCAGGGTGTGGGAGAGCTGTGTCCTGGTTATCTGCACTGCCAGCCCCGAGCATGGGAGAGCAGCAACTCGCAGGGAGCTCTCGAGCAGATGGAGCCACGTTGCCTCCTGCTGTGCTCAGGCTGCTCTGCTGGCTCCTGTGAAACACAAAGCTCGAGTCCCTCCAGGAAGATTTTGCTGCTGCAGCAGCCCCGAGCATCCCCTTCCCGGAGGAGAGCAGCCAGAGGCTCCCTAAAACACCGGGAAGGGGGGTGCTGTGGCCAGGCAGCAGCTGGTGGGGCTCTGCCCATGCCCCTGGTGCTCACAGGGTGGGCACGATGGGCAGTGATGCTTTCTGGGTTAAACAATCATATTTCTGCGAAATGAGATGCTACCAGGTGGGGAGAGCCAGATGTGACACACGTGCTGTCACATCTGGTGGCAGCGGGGGGATCTGTCACAGCCTAGAGCACGCCCGACTCCATCCCCCCCTCCTCGCAGGGTGGGTACAGGTCCCTGGCACTGCCCCCGTGCAGGGGGAGGCTGGCAGGGCTGGCGGGGTGGCTGTGGCTCAGGATGGTGGTTTTCCTGCTGCAGAGGCTCCCCGTGGAGGCCGCTCTGCCCAGCCCCACCCGGGGGCTGCCCCAGCAGCACAGGCAGCGAGCCACGTCCTGCAGCAGGTGCCCGCTGAAGAACATGTAGATCCAGGGGTTGCAGCAGCTGCTGAGGCTGGCCAGCAGCATGGTGATGCTGAAAGCCACGTTGGTGGACTCTGGGGGGACAAGAAGGACAGATGAAACACCCACAGGGGCTGGGCAGGGTCGCAGCAAGGAGGAGCTCTCTGATTTGGGCACTTGTCCTTTGTCCCATTGCCATCCCACCTCCCTGGCATTGCTCTGGGTAGGCAGAGCCAGGCTCTGCCCTTGGCAGGGGGGGCAGGTGGGTGATGTTCTGTACTGGGAGTGTTCTGGGAGGTGAGACCCAGCAGCTTTTGGGCCTTCCTGCACCTTTTCTGCTGGCAAATCCTATCCCTGAGGACTTGGATAAAGTTATTTCTACCCATGAACAGGCTAGGAAAGCTACTGAAAACTTCCAGGAAAAAAAATAATCTATGAAATCATAAATCCCCTTCTAAAACCTCTGCAAATCACCCCATGAGGGAAGGGATGTGGCATGGCGTGGATGTTCCCACACTGTTTCACATCCCTAGGGGTGATGGCTGGAAATCATCATTTTTCAGTGATTTTTCTAGTGAAAGCAACAATTTGACCCTGCAAACTGTTCTCCTATAAACACCACCGGGGAGGAAGCCTGTAACCTTGCCCACGATTTTTAAAAATGACAAAGCAACAGACAGTTCTTGCTTGTTAAAGTCTCAAGGGGCCCTCTGTGTGTTCCCAAGGCTCTGTGTCCCTCCCCCCACCACTCACCATCATCAGGAGCATCCTCATCCCACACCGACCACATCTGCATGCTGAAGAAGGGCGCCCAGCAGGTGATGTAGGCGACCACGATGACAAAGGTCATCTTCACCGTGCGGATCTTGGCACGGGAGATGGTCCTCACGCTGCTCACCCGCGAGGGCTGCCCCCCACAGCCCTTCTCCGGGGGGCAGGGAGCAGGAGGGGCAGCTCCCGTGGGCACCCCCATGCCAGGGGCACCCCCTTGGGTCTTGCCCTTGAGGTTCTTGCAGATCTCGTGGCAGATGAGGCCGTAGCACAGGGTGAGGATGCCGACGGGCAGGACGAAGATGCACAGCGTGGTCCAGGTGATGTAGGCGCGGGCTCCCCACGGGTACCCGAAGTGTGCCCAGCAGTCCAGCACCCCCGAGCCCTGGCGCACCTCCCGCACGGAGAAGATGAACACCTGGGGCAGGCTGAGCAGGCAGCTGAGCAGCCAGGTGGCCCCGATCATGGCATGAGCCCGGCGGGTGGGCTGCTGCAGGGTGTGCAGGGGGTGGCACACGGCCAGGTAGCGGTCCAGGGTCATCGCCATCAGCATGTAGGTGGAGGCGAACATGCTCAGCACCTGCAGGTACTTGATGGCCCTGCAGAGCGGGTCCGGCCCCAGGAAGCGGTAGGTCGCCTTCCACACGAGCTGGGGCAGCACCTGGAAGAGCGCCACGCCCAGGTCGGTGAGCCCCAGGTGCAGGATGAAGAGGTGCATCCTGCTCCTCTTCCTCCTCAGGCGGTACATGGCCAGCAGCACCCCCACGTTGCCCACGGTGGCGATGGCCAGGATGGTGCCCAGCACCCCGACCTCAGCCTTGGCCAGCTCCTCGTCCCGGGTGTGCAGCAGCGTCAGGTTGGGGTGCCCTGCCAGGCTCAGCACCCCCTGGCCGTGCCCAGCCCGGCTGTGGGGTGTGCTGTTCCCAGCCCAGCCGGGCTCCATCCTTTTGGGAGGCTCTGCAGGAGCACAGCCAGCTCCAAAGCTCCTCTGAAACGCCTGTGAACCCCTTCTCTACCTCCCCAGGGCTGAAACGACAGGGTTGGTGCTTCCCCTGCCCCAGGGCTGGATGTGGCTCCTCCAGCGGTCCCCAACACCAGGACAGGGTGTCCCCTGTCAGCCCCGCACTAACCCCGTGCTGAGCAGCTGCAATTCCTTTTCGTGCTGCTCTGGGAAAACACTCCTGGAGTTCACCCCTCGATCTTTCTCTCCTCTGCACTAACCATTCCCAAATCCCCGTTTCTCCCTGCCCTGCTCCTGCCGGGCATCCCCTCTGCGAAGGGGAGAGGGAAGTTCTCTCTGTGCTAATTCTGTGTAGCAAAAGCAACAAAAAACTCTACAGGTGCCCCATCCCTTTGGCCTTTTCATTCCAAGAATAGCAGGCAGGTGAGCATTTCCCAGTGTCTCTGTGTCTGTCTGTGTGCCAGGTGGCTGTCGGTGTGTGAGCATCCTCCTCCCAGGCTGGGTTTTATTTGTCCCCTGGCAGGTCCCTCCCCTCTGTCCCCACCAGGGCTGTGCCAGAGCTGCTCCAGCCAGGTGAGTGCTCATTCCCCTCCCGCTGCTCTTTCCTGAGCTCCATCCCTGGGTTTTGCCGGGGGATTTTACCCAGTGGGATTTCTGGGCACAAGGAAATCCTCCTGTGCTTGCCTCCCCCTTGTGTCCCCTCTTGTGCAGCGAGTCAGGGCTGGGGACACTCTGCCCTTGGTTTGTGCTGTCCCCACGAGTCAGACCCCCCTGGATCCCTGGCCTTGGCTTCTCCTGCTGGGCTCTCAGTGTCCCAGGAGCCCGGGGAGCAGCGGGTGAGGGTGTCCCACAGCAGGAGTCAGACATCCATTGGCTTTGTGCAGCTGGGTCTGAGCCCCGCAGCAAAGTCAGTGGGAGCTTCATTTACTGGCACCACATCCCGAGGCTGCCTGGTTTGATCTGCTCTCCCTTTCCTTCCCAGTGGGACAGAGATTATCCCCGAGACAAAAAAACCCGAGGCTGGCTGCTGAGTCCTCAACTAAATTGTGTCATTTTACTCCATCTGACAGAAAACCACCCCAAAATTGGGGGGTGACATCGTGCCCATCCCCAGAGCAGCCTCTGCCCCGGGTCACCAGCCCTGGCCCCATCTCCCATCTGCACAAAGCCTGGAAAAACCCGTGGTTACAAATCCAGATGCCCCAGGAGCTGCAGAGTTTGTGCCAAGGTTTGGTGTGAGCCAGAGGGAAGGGGATGGACAGCAGGATGGGAGCTCTGTAAGTTGTGTGGTGGAAAACCCTGGTGAATCTGGAGCTGAAAGGCTCTTGCACCTCCTCCTCTCCCCTTCCCACTCCTTTTCGAGCCTCCCGGGTGTTTTCCCACATGGTGTGAGATTGCAAAACGCTTTCCCTGCCTCCATGCACAAATCCACCTGGTGCACACATGATTTCACTCCTATTTTGCAACATTAAGGCTTTGTTTTCCCTACTGGATACTGAATGATGGCAATAAGAAATAAGAAATGAAACCATCCATCCGTTTCCAGCCTTTTTCTCTTTCTCCCTGGGGGAAAGAGGAATTAAAAATCACCTGACCTGGGCTTTGTCCCAGCTCGTGTCTGCAGGACACGGGCTCTGGTGCCCTCAGACCCTGCTCTGGCTCTCAGACTGGAGATATTACAGTGAAATTCTCTGTATAAAGGCTGTTCCTTGCTGAATAAATTTGCAGATCACTCTAATAACTCTAAATGAATGCAGTTTGTGTCTAATTAAAAGACATTCATCCTTATGAGACCCTATGGATATGAAGTACCCATCAGAGAGTTCCTGGTGGAGGTGCTGCACGTAGGAAGAGTTGCAGTGAATAATGTAATTTTCTGTGTTTGTGATCAGACAGCTGATTTTCAGGAAGATTAATAGAGGGCAGTGCAAAAAAACCCACAAAATAATGAAAGGCTGAGACAAAGGCAGAGATGGAAGGGCAGATTCTGCAGAGAGGAAGAAACATTGAGGGGGATTTAAGGGCAGCCTCATCTCTTTGTGGCACCAGCCTCATTTGGGAGCAATTCCCTGGGAGCCAGGGCTTTTACCCCAGATTTACTGAAGTTTAGTTACATGGAGAATTCTTCTGCAAAGGCTCCAAGAGGAAACTTGGAGATAGGAAAAATCATCCTAGAAAATAGAAATTCATTTTGTTTGGGGGGAGAGATTATCACGGGGAGGAAATGTTTAGAGCAGATGGATTGAAAAATAAACTCATTTTCATTCCTGGGTTTCCTGAACACCTTGAGATGACACCAGGACTGGGTTCTGCAGCTCAGCAGCTCGGGGTTTACTGGCTGAGGAAGGGGCTGGTTTGTATCTCCTGCAGATATTTCGGCTGTTTCCCATAACCCAGGCCCTGGGGAGCAGAGCCTGGAGGGGTTTCAGGGTGAGGAAAACTCTGCAGTTTTCTGGTAATGCATCTTTTTCTGCCCAGGGAGAGAGGGCACATGGGCAAGGCTGGGGTGACCTGGGTTATCCCTCCTGCAGGGTGACCTGAGCCCTGAAAAGGGTGAAAACTTCAGCCACAGGGGCTGTGATCCCTCCCTTCCCCCTGGGGGAAGCTCAGGGGCCAAGGAGCTGGATTTCTGAGCCCTTAAATTTGGTTTGTCAGGGTAAGGCTGGATTACATCAGCAATTTCTGGCAGCTGATAACACCAGCACACCACAAAGCAGAGCCCATAAAACACTGGGTTTATTAGAGCTGGCATCCTGCACCCTTCCTGCAGAGCAGAGGTAGGGCTTTTGGGATTGTTAAATCATTGGCAGAGTACCTGGTTACTTCTTGTGGGTGGCTTGCTGCTTAAATAAATAAAATTTTCTGGCTTGGGTTTATGTGCTGCTTTGGCTGCCTTTTCAACACAAATATTTTATTTGTGGTATGTGCTGCTGTTAAACTTTTATTGCTGACAGCACAAGGCAGGCTTGGTCTGTCTTCAGCATTTAATCACTGAAATGCTTTTTGTGGTTCAGCTCAGGAAGAGCAAGATTTGGTCATTTTGCTCTGGTTCAGATGCTGTAAAATTAATGGTGTTGCAACTGCTTTAGAGCAGCTTGGGGTCGTCTCCTTGCAAAGGCTGAGGGCAGGAGGGAAGGCTGGGAATTCCTGGTATCTTGTGCTATATTAAATGCCAAAATGAAGCCTTGAATGAGTTCCCTTTTGCCTCCTGAAAATAAAAACTGAGAATTCCCAGTTCTTAAAGACTTCAGGGCCTCAAAGCCCAGCTCCCTTTTGCCACTGACCAGACTCCAGGTAGGACTGTCCTTTGCTTTTCTCAGACTTGGGGGGTTTAGAAGCTGAAAACTTGATATAATTTGGTTTTTTCATGGCTTGAAATGACTCTGAAGACTTGTTAGAAAAGTCACCTTGTGTTGTCTCTCTTAGGGAAACCAATTTCTCTGCAGTGTGATTGCACCCCTTTAGTGGGATGCAGAAGGATCCAGCCCAGCCTGGCCCATCCTGATACCACGTGAAATACCCCAAAATATTCACCTGTTTCTAAATGGCTGCCCAAGGACTCCCAGTGCAGTCTGGAGGGAGAAAACTCCCCTTGAAATTGGGCACCATCACCTGTCCTACAGGAGCTTCCATCATTTGAAGGTATTTATAAGCCAGAAGTGACCATCAGTCTCCCCTTTTCCTCCTCCCTCCACTTTCCCTCACTCAGATTTTGTTTTTTTCCACTTAATTAAAGCCTCTGATCCTGCTTTATATTAGAGAGCATGTCTGGGTGCATAAATAAACACACTGAGCACATGGCAAGTGCCCCAGAGCAGTGCCTGGTGGGGACACCCCTGGGTGGAACCAGCCCGTTGGATTTTCATGGAAAATCCGTGTGAAGCTGTAGAAAGTGGCAAGCAGAACAACCAAAGATGACAGTGTTGTGCTAAAGAATTAAAGGATCAGTGCTTAAAGTGTTGCCTTGGACAGAAACTTGGCGTGCTGAGCTGCTGCTCCCAGAGGGTGCAGCTCTAAGCTGGGAATTTGACAGCCCTGCTTGTCTCAGAGCATCCCTCCCTTCATCCTCCCTGCTGCTCCTGATGTTTGGGACAGCCCTGCCCATCCAAGCACCCCGAAAATCCCCAAACCATGCCCCAAAAGCAGAGTTGCCCCCCAAACCCCACAAGTCAGCCCACACCAGTGGGGTTGGGACCAATCTCCTGTCCCTGGCACGGTCCCCAGGCATCCCGAACAGCCTCCCAGGCTGGGGAAGAGCACCACGAGACTCCTGCTGAATAAAAGAAATCCAATCCCGTGGTGTTATTGCAGCTGATAACTCTATTAGAGTTTACTTTTTCCTCGTTGTTTTGCTGTGTCTTCTCATTTGACCCACATGTGTGGAAACCTGCTTAAGTAGAGGCAACTGCTGGAGGAAAAATTGAATCTACAGGCGTCTTCGAGAGAGCAAATTACTTGTTTATCATCCTTACACTCTCCCTGTTGGTTTCCTTGTATAGCCAGGGATGTTTAAAGACTTTGGTAGCTGTGAAACGCAGCAATTTCCTTCCCTGCTCCCTCATCTCCTTTTTGCTGTTACCATCATTAGCATTTAAAACCCAGACACGGCCAGAGCGCTTACAACCTTAAAATCAATAATAAAAAACCGCCAAATTACATTTCAAGGCTGGAAACAAATGGCTTTTTCCTGTTCTCTGCTGACAGGCTGCTGAGGGGGAATGTGTGTCTGTCGGCTGTGGTGTGGACAGACAGAGGGGAAAGGAGGGTTCCCTTGGGATGGAATTCCCACCCAGGCAGCAGCTGGAATTGGGGAGTGCTCTGGAGTGGGAAGGAAATCTGCTCTTACCTCCTCCTTGCCCTTTGTGCAGACAAAGAACATGGTATTAAAACCAGGTTTAATTGAAAATCTCAGTACAGGGGGGAAGTGAATAAGGACCTTCCCATGACCTCAGCTCTGCTTTGCCTCCTGTTCCCCCCTTGCCTGATGGAAAGGCTGGTTATTCAGGGCCTGTTCTCCTCCAGGTAGGAGAGGCATCAATCAGGGTTATGAAAGGAGAGGAGCAGCTGCTCCAGGACAACGTATTAGAAAATGATGAATCGTGGGGGAAACATCTGCAGAGAGGTGTGCTCGCCCTGCTGCAGCCAAGTTCAAGGCTTTGTGATTAAAGGCTCTTCTTGCTGTTTGGCAGTCACAGCCAGGTTGTGCCCAAGCTCAGGGAAACGGGGCTGGGATTGTGCAGTTGCCTTTTGAGATTGTTTTCCTCCAGGTGACCAGCACTGGGCTCAGCTTGTGATGTTCCACTAAAACACCGGGAATTCCCTGCCTGGCCTGGCATTATTGCCCTGAAAACTCTTGGATTCCCAATCTAGGAGACTTCCAGGTGCTGAGAGAGGTTCACAGCATCAAGGCTTGGTCACTACAAGTGCTCCTATTAGATGTCCCGCTGCTCTTAAGCTGTTTGAGCAACTTCTTTTCTGGCTACTTTTTATGTGGAGAACGACACAAAATAAGCCCAATTAACGCTCATTATTGTAGTTTCACTAGTGATTTATCTCCACACGCTCAACAGATAAGAAGTGCCAGCGGAATTATTACCTTCAGCGTGCATGAAATGTGTTGGGTTTTGGTTTTTTTTTTCTCTCCCCATCTCAGTGTGTGTGAAAATCTCCTTGGAAACGCAGCCCTAATGGTCTGTCTGTCTCCTCCCTGTGCTGCTGTTCCTGCAAGCGAAGCAGAAAGCAGAAATGGCTGTGGGCAGGAGATCCTGGCAGTGCCCATGGAGTGGTGACATCGGGATGCTCCCGGGGTTTGGCTCCTGATTCCCGGGCATCCCTGCACAGTTGCTGTGCCCCGGTGATGCTGATGCCCCAGGAATCTCCAGGGTGGAGGTCCCAGCTTGGCAGGGTGGGGAATCACCCCAGCTCTGCACACCCAAGGGGATGCTGCCCCAGATCTGTCCTGCTGATGACCTGGTGGGGAACAGAGAGAATTCCAGGTGGGAACTGGGTTTGGCAAGGAATCCTCCCCCGGCACACCAACCTGCCCTGCCAAGGTTTCTTCTGGAAATGGGCACCAGCTCTGAGGGCTTTGCACAAGCGTGGTGAGCCCTTCCCTGCTGCCACCAAGCCCCAGCCACCCCCTCCGTGCCCTTTGGGTAGGACAAGAGGAGTTAATCCCCCAGGCGCTCCCATCTGGGTCCCCTGGCAGTGGGAAGGGCGGGATGCGAGCCTTGGGGAAGGCAGCAAATGCTCGCTAATCCTCCCCCAGTGTGAGGTGACTGAGGAGAAGGTGACAAAGTACAGCACGGGGTGTTCTGCCTGCCCGGGATGGGTGGCTGGGTGAGGACAGGCAGCCCAGACCTAGTGGCAGCAGCGCTGTCGGGGCTGCGGTGAAAGGGAAGGGGCAGGAAGGTGTGGGACCAACTTTGGGGGGTGTATCCTGCACAGGGCACTGAGCTCTGCTGTTCCTGTCCCGTCCTGGGTGGCTTTGAAGACCCCACTCACCATTCCCTGGGTGTGGGATGCTGAATGGACACTCTTGCAGTGAGAATTTGGGATTGTGCCCCGCAGTGTCAGTGTGACAGGCGGGGTGTTGGGATGTGCCCAGGGAATTATTCTATTTGTCGGGTGATCAGGTTTGAACCTCCCAGGGATCCCCTGGGGAAACAGCTGAATGTTCTGAATCTTGGGGTTTAGCTTTTCTTTATTCAGTTCAGCGTCTGATTTCTTTTGGGAAGAGCTGGTATTTTGGGTTATAAAGCAGGCAGATTGTCCGTCTGTCTTTGAGGAGCCTCTTGCAGACCAGGATTTCTCCGGGGAGAGCCAGGGGTGGTAAAGCCAATGGTCCAGAGCTCTTATAAAAGCGCCTGGTTTCCCTTCATCCCGATTATCCACGGGAGAATCCCAGCAGCCTGGAATGCGAATGGCTCTGCACCCTGCCCAGGTTTTGGTTTTAACTCGGTGCCTCTAAGTGCCTGATAATGATGAACAAAGGGGAGTGTGACACCTCTTTTTCAGGCACATCAGAGACCGAGGGGATTATTTTAGCCCGGGGCTGGATTAGGCTGTGGCAGTCGGTCCTGTGCCTCCAAAAACATCGTTTAGCACCCCAGACAATGGTTGTGTCTCTGTCTCCTCCCTGCAAGGACGGTGCTAATTGCTGAGGCATCTCTTCAAAGCGATTTCCATACGCCTTTGCACAACACTCTGGGAGTGCCACGGGGATGCGTTTGGCGCTGCTGCAAATGGGAATTGCTGCCCCGTGTCTCCAAATGACATTTTGGAACCTGCCAAGCGCGTGGTTCTGTCACCTGGAGCTCAGCATTTCTGGCTGTCACGGATTGTCCCTTCCTCACACACCGAGAGGCTCCTGGTGGGGGAACCACGGGCTGGAATCGATGGATTTCTCCATCGGCCTCCCTGTTATCTCCCTGTTCACCGGTGTCTGGGAAATAAACCCCATTAGCGTGCAGGGGAAGCATCCCCGGGTGATTGTAGGGTTTGTGCATGGACAGGAGAATGTGGGTATGGCAAGAGCATCACAATCAAGGTATCTACACCCTGGTTGCAGGGGGCTCACCCCAAATCAGCTGCCAGATGGGGAGTTTGGGGAGTCACAGCCTGGTTTAGGTGGGGTTGGAGGGACAGAGGTTTGGGGTTTTTGGGTGTTTGAGGTTTTACAGAATTTTTTTGGCAAACACACAACAAAATCCTCCAATCCTGAGAGCGCCCATGCCCTGATTGTACTTATTTATAAATTAGCTGGGGATTTCTGTGTGGTTCTGCCTTGAGCCTTCCAAAGCCCTGTGTTTGCTTGTGTTTAGCAGGTATTCTGTGCCTGGGTCTGCCTGGGGAGCCCTTGCCTTCCTAATGAGCACCAAAGGGATGAGCCCCCAGCCTGGGACCCTCACCCAGAGAGCTCTGCCTTTCCTCGCAGATGATCCACATCAATTCAGGGCACCAAATCCCAGCCCGAGGCTTCACGAAGTGCCTGTCACACCGAGGTGAGAGCGAGCCCAGCCTCGATGAGAGGGGCAGATTTACAGCTAACTGTTGGATGAAGGGGAAATGTGAAAATCGCTGCTAAACCCCCGGTGTTCAGCCAAGCGAGGCTCGAGCTGCCCTGATACCTCACAGGGCCACGGTCTGGGATTGTTCACTTCGGTGGTGAGGCTTCAAAATAATGAAATTAATGTCTAATGCTCAAAAGCTAATTGGGACAGGATTATCCCAGAAGGAAACCAGAGATGCAGAGGAGAAGGGGCCGTTCCCTGAGGTGACCTGCAGCAGGTGATGAGCCAGATGCTGTTTTCCCTTCCTGGTGATTTGAGCAGAACAGAATTCCCAGAAGGCAGGCTGGGGGCTCAGAGATCCCTGGAGTCCTCTGAGAACCTCTTGGCACACCTGGCCTTGAGACACCAGGCCAGATGTCTTGGCCACACCTGGATGTGCAGAGCAGCTCTGACAGGGCAGCACCTTTGAGGGGAATTATAAGGAATTATTATCAGAGTGCCCAGAGAAGCTGTGGCTGTCCCTGGATCCCTGGAAGTGTCCAAGGCCAGGTTGGATGGGCTTGGAGCAACCTGGGCTAGTGGAAAGTGTCCCTGCCCATGGCAGGGGGTGGGATGGGATGAGCTTTAAGGTCCCTTCCATCCCAAACCATTCTGGGATTCCATAATGCTGGGGGATTTCTGCATCATTAATTGCTATCTGACCTAATGTGGCTGATCTTGCAAGTGTGTATTTATCGAAGTGTGGGAGCAATCCCTCTGCCTTTACAGGAACAAGCACAGCCTTCTGCTCCACTCAGGGATAATTCTGGTATTTCTGTGCAGTTCTCTGCAGGGAGCCACCAGTTCTCTTCTCATCCGCCCCCCTTGAAAAGCCACATCCAGAATGACAGAGCAGGAGCTTTTGCATGAGAAGTGAAAGGTCCCCAGAGCCCTGAACAAGCCCATTCAGCCAATATCCTAACTTTTGACAACCAATATCCACTGTCCTGCCCCCAAACTAATTAATTTTATACATGAGTGAATCGAACACCATCATTTAGCTCTGTCTGCTGGTGGAGACTTTGAAGTACAAAGTGATTATGCAGGGAACAAGCTGGGAGCTGGTTAATAAGTTCCACCAACGTGTGTACTGCTGGGAGGCAGTGTTAGATCCCGTGTAGAATTTTATTGTTGTTTTGTCTTGGACTTGAGCTCGGAGACAAGTGAAGCAGCAGCAGAGTCTGTCACCAGAGAGAGAGGGAGAGGGAGAACAGCAATGACACTGCTGGGAAATGTTTAAAGCTCCCTAAGTGTTAATGATCAGGATCTGATTCTGCTGCCTCTGAACATCTCCTTCTGCTCCTCATTTGCTGGTTTTGCTTCGCTTGAGGCAGGCTGGTTGTTAATGGGGGGGATCAAAGGGAATCAGCTCAGCAGCTCTTTCCCTGCAGAAAGTGCCACTTGCAGGGCACAAGGGGGTCCCTCCTGGCTGCACCCCTGGGGGTTTGGGCATCTCAGGGGTCTCTGGAAGGCCGAGGCACTAATGAGCCCTTCTGAGGAGAAGGGGAGCAAGTCCTGAGCCATCAGTATTTGACAGGACATGGGCACACTGGAGCTGTTTGTAGCTGCACTGACCAGCCCAGTCCACGGGATTTAAGAGGAGCCCAAACATCCAACCTGACATGCAACAAACCAGCACAACCTCCCTCACATCCGAGGCAGTTGCCTTTTGCTCCTTTTTGAGGTCTTGGCACGGTCGAGGGACAGAAAGGGACAGAAAAAGAAGCGGAATTGCTGCAGGGAAAGACTGTATTGCTTGTTTCCAGGAAAGCTCAGTGCTGCAGAATGGAAGGAAACTTAAAGCTTGTTAAATTGTGAGCCCTGTTTTGGGATATTCTCTAATTCAGATGCCCATTATTGTCTCTGGTAAAGACCTCTCTGGATGACCCCTCAATAGGTGTTTTATTATTTTACAGAGCCAAAGTGGGAAGGAGTTACTGAATTGGATTTAAATGGCTCTCCATTAGCCATTATTCAACTGATGGTACCTCTGAATACAGAGAGACCTGTAAGAATGCCTTGGACTTCAGCACAGATTCCAAGAGAAGGGCATTGCCAATGGGAAGCCAAGTGCCAGTCATTGTGTTCTCCAGGGATTGTCCCAGTTGGGCCAGTGATGGAGAGAGGATGGCACTGATGGCATTTTGAAGCTCTTTTGGCAAAGGGCAGGTTTTCCATAGCCACAAAGCCCCAGTACAGCTGTAAAAGGGTCTGTAAAGTCAAATGAGAAGACTGAGCAGAAAAATCCAGCCAATACTTTAAAGGAACCATTTCTGAGGCTCTACAGACTATATTTTCCTCCTCATTTCTTAGCTGGCTTGTGAAGATTTACCTCAGAAGGGTGTCAGCTGAAATCCACGTGGGAAGGCAGAGCTGTAAGTCCCAAATTGCAAGGGTTGCCTGGAAGGGACTGTTGGTTTTCCCAGGAGCTGGGTTTGCATTTCGCGCATCTGAGCTTGTCTTTATCCCCCAAGATCACGGCAAACAAGCCCCCAAACCTCAGAAACAAAGGAAAAAACCCAAACCGCATAAACCAACCCAAAAATACAACCCCAGGTAATTTTGGTGCCCCGGGGTGCGGGCAGGGTGCAGTTCCCCCTCTCGCCCGCAGGTGGCGCTGCGGCTCCGGGCAGTTCCCATGCCCCAAAAAAGGGGGAATTTTAATTTTCCCCTTGGAAAAAGGTGAGTTTTCCCTCTTTTTTTGGCCCCCGAGTGCAGCTCTGCCCCTGCAGCCCTTGGCGCTGCTCCCACGCAGCTCGCTGAGCACATCTGCTCTCAGCCCATCACTTGGTTCCCAAATCCCAAAGGCACCAAGTACATCTGATGCCGCTGGATTTGGGATTTGGGGATAAAAGGGACTCACCAAGGTGTCTCTGCTGGTGCTTTGCCACCAGTTAATTCCCGGCCAACCCCCCTGTGAATGATTCAGAGGTCTTTGCCTGAGAATTCCTGCCATGGCATTCTTCTGCTCACGCATAAGCAGCGAAACATTTTGGAACTGGTTGGGAAATTTTCACCAGTTGAAAAAGAAAGAGAGATTTGGTTGAGATTCTTTTACTTCTGCCATGTGAAATGTCTGGATTTTCTCCTTGTGTCTGGCAGGATTTCTGCACTTAGAGAATATTCATGCTCTGCTCTTGCTGACTTTCCTCAAGCTGTTTTTATTCTTACCACCACCCTTCATATATTGCTTTTTCCCCCCTGTTCAGACTGGAACAATCTCTTGCGTGCCTCAGACTGCGAGGAGGGTGGGTAGGGTTGTTTTTGTGGCTGGCTGGCCACGATATGCAGATGTTGGCCTGATGTGTGCATTAACCATGCCTAAAAACTGCCAGGTTGATTTTGTTCTCTCTGCCTCTCTCTGAAGCTTCTGCCACAGCCCGTGGCTCCAGAGGACACAACAATGAGCAACAATAATCCCAGCCACATTTCTTTGGGGTTTAACAGGGGTGTTGCTTGCCCCTGCTGCGTGCCTTCAGAGTGACTCCAGCCTTGGCATTCTTAGGAGAGCTGATGTTTTTGGCTGGTTGGAGCTTCTGATAAATGTTGGCACATCTGATTTATTGTCTGACTCGGTTCCCAAGGAGACCACATATGTAGTAGTCTGAGATAAGCTGCTTATAACCTAAAGGTGAATGCCTTAAAATATCAGAGCCCCTTTCTCTCTTTCCATTGATAGTGAGCTCTTGCTTTTCCCTGCTATCTTTATTTCTCTCTGTTATCAGAGAATTAAATGCTTCATGTTGTGGTGAGGAACCTTTCTGTCCTTACAATTGGCTGCAGTTATAAATTCAGCTGGATTTTCTCTTATCACTCTTAATGCAGATTTGTTGAGCATTACACCAGTGTCCCTAATTCCGTGGCCTGGTGACAAGTACCATGCTGGGATCCAGAGCTGGGAGACCCAAGATCCCCATGGAATGTGTTTAAAATGTGTTCTGTTTAAAAGTGAGAAGAAGGAATTGGATTGTCTGCTTCACAAGACAGTTTGGAAGGTATTAGAGGAGACACAGGTGCTCCTGCCTGGCTTGGAATGTCCTGAAACCCTGTTGCTGGAGGTCTGGAGGCAGAGGACAAATACCTGGTGAGATCCTGGGCTGTTCATGCTCTGCTGGAATAAAGCCCCGTGTCTGCTGGAGAACCAGCCGAGGCCAAGGGGTGTCTGGGGGTGAGAGGGACCAGCAGCTGCTCTGGGTGGCAACAGACCCATCTTTGGAGGGCACAGATGGGCTCTTGCCCAGCTTGGACAGCATTCCCAGGCACAGGGTGTGACCTTTGGGGACTGTCCTGTGCAGGGCCAGGAGCTGGACCCTCAGACCCTCAGAATATGCTGTGATTCTGGATGAAATCCAACCAGGCTGGCGTGCCCAGACCCCTCTTGCTGCAGATCCAACCTCCCCACCCTCCAGGGACAGAAAGGGTGAGTCTTGTCAGCTCCTTGTACACCTTTTCCCCCTGAGCACATTCCACCTGGGGTCACTTTGGGAGGGTGTGCACAGCCCTGGCAGGCTGCTGGATTCACCCACCCTGTACTTTACACCTTCCCTCCCCGTTCCCTGTCACACCCTGCCAGGACACATCTCAAACAGCAGCTCCTGAGTGGGAGCAGAGGGATTGGGATGGGCTTTGTCCCCTCCAGCAGCCCCAGGGTGTGACGTGCCAGGCTGGGGAGGAGATGCCACGCTGGCACCGTGTCCCTGCTGTGGGATGTGGCAGCACAACCCTGTGGGTTGGTGGCCCTGATGGCCCCATGAACTGTCCCCTAAACTCTCCCCTGGGACCTAAAGCACTGAGTTATCTGTGATCCCTCCCGGAGGGCTCTCCTTTCCCTTCCTTCCAGTGGCCAGAAGATGATGGCAAAACTCTGTGCTGAAGGGATGCTCCTCCCTGACTCCTGCCAGGCTGTGACTTATAACCCAAGCTCCAAGTCCAGCAGCATCACTTGGGAGCTCCCAGCACTTTTTGTAACCAAGTCAGCCAAGGCAAGAGCAGGGTTTCCTGATTTTTCTCCACTCCTCCATCAGTAGAGGCTGGGAAATCCCACCTGTGGTGTCTTCAAATGGTTTGGGGTCTCTAATTCAGGCCAGGAGAGGCTGGCACTGTTCACACCAGCACCCAGTGGAGCAGGGTTTGGCCAGAACCATCTCCCCTTCCGTGGATCACACAGATCCCAGGGAAGGAGAAGCTCAAGGAACAGGTCCTGGGTCTGGGCTGTGGCATCAAAGCCTGTGTTGGTGTTGAGTTTTGCTCTTCAAAGCCCCTTTTCAGCCAAGATGCACTCGGTTGATGTCTCTTCTCCCCTGGTCATTTGCAACCCAAGCTCATTTTCAAGGAGTAAATTGGGCCAGGTGAGTTTTTGTGGGGGAGAGGGAAGTGACAAAGAGGGAACCAGTTCTTTTTCAAGCAGAGAAATTTTCAGACTATAATTAAGGTGTCTTCTGCGTGCATGTATGTGCAAGCACACACCCAAGAGAGCTGTCTTTGATCTCTGCTGGGAGCTGTGGAGAGGACAGGGAGCAGAAACTCACATTTATTATTAGGGACAGAACACAGGGATAACTGCACAGCTTTCCCTTGGGCTTTGGAGAGCAGCAGGCTGGGATCCACCTGGCACGTCCTGGTAGCTGTGAGAGTCTGTGATGAGATGTGACTGCTTTAAATACACCAGGGCAAGGCACGGGGAGGGGAAAGTGCTGCTGCCTCCCTGTCAGGGCTGGCAATGTACCCTGCAATTAATGCCAAAGCCATCAGTGCCACGGCTGAACCCCCTGGCAGGAGCCAGAAGGGGCTGCAGCGATGCAGGAGGAGTGGCAGGTTGTTCTCAGAGCACCTGACACTGTCCAAAAGCTGCCTGTTATTAAGTCCTGAAAGATTTTTGTGGTTGACTTGCAGCAAGTGCTGCTGAATTTGCTGAGAAGGGGTTTGTGCAGCCAGAGCAGCACAAAGGGAAGGAGCAATTCAAGTTCACGCATCACTGGCATGTTTGTGTCACATCAGAATTAATCGGGTAAAAGGTTTCTTATCATGGCCAGTGCCAGGTGCTTTTAAGCAGTTTTTAAATTTTGTGATTACACATAAGGACTGGAATTGAAAAAATGGGCATATTCTGCTGAATAAAGACTTCCTGCCACTTATGATTGTTGCCTTCTGGTAGCACACGAGATGCAAACATGCATTCATCTGAATTTTAAATCCTGAGCTACAAAGGAAGTAATCTGGGCTCTGGGTAAAATCTGAAGCAGGGCAAAATTCCCTTTTACAGAGCAAAATTCACATCCAACCTGGGGCCCAAGAAAAATGAGGCAACCTTGTGGAAAGTCTTGTGATGGGCTTTGCACAAGAGCAAATTGCTTCATTTTTTCCAAGCATTTTTAGGCTCATTAAATATGAGTGGATGCTAGACTGAATCTGCAGGAGCTTTCCCAACCTTCCCTCAGATGTGACTCTGTGTCATTCCATCTGCATTTGGAACCAAGTCATTCCTGATTGGGTTGATTTCATTGATCACCCTGGGGGGAACTTGCAGCTTTGGCATTCTGGGGGTCTAAAACTATCTCCTATTCTGTGTCCACTTACACAGAGATGGATCAAGAGAATGAGTGAATTGGTCATGACAACTGGCCCTGAAGAGTGTAAAAAAACAGTAATTAAAAAGGTCTGGGTGGCAGAACAGCCCAAAAAGGGGTTTTGCTTAATGACACCATTTTTGAAGGTGCATTCTTAGTCCTGCTTTGGGCACAGCTCCCACCTGTGCTGCCCTCAGGTGTTTTGTGGCTTCACATGGTGTGGTTTCAATGTGGGCCAAGGGAGGCTGGCACGCCTGGCACCGCTCACATACCAGATTTGTGCTTTGTTGAAGCCTTGCTGGTCTCAGAGTCAAATCTCTGCTCATGCTTTTGAAAAGGAAGGCAAATAAATTGGTGGGAAAGGAAGAGCTGCTGGTGAAACCCCCAAAGGGTGTGTGAGCTTTGTATTCCCAGTTTTGTGAGAGCCTTTTGGTCCTGGCACCCCTTTGCTCTCTGGGCAGCCTGTTGGCACTGAGAGGCAGACAGATGATGAGGCAAAATCAGGTGGGTTTCTTTTAAATTTATTTTTAATTAGCACTTTCCTCCAGGAAATAAGTGCAGTCAGAGAAATGGAGGAGATCATTTTTGATCAGCCTGTGCCTACAGAACCTTCTCCCCACGCTGCCATGCAGGTGGCAGTGCCAGGCAGTGCCATGGGGCTGATTTCCCTCACGTGGCATCACCCGGGGACATCAAGCTGTCAGTGTTGAGATGACAAAAGAAGTGAAGCACCAGAGATTTTATTTGGCTTCTGTTTGGCTCCTGTTTGACCAGCTTTGTTCCCTGTTGGGTTTTTTGCCCCCCTCTCCTCATTGCTGTCCAAAGTGGGAGCCCTGCTTGCTGATGAGGAATCAATAGAGTGCAGCTCACTTGGGCTCGTGTCACACACCCAGTGACAAGACAGCAAAGCAGCTGAAATGCCCCCCTGGCAGCCTGGAAATGCTGGGGCTTGTTGGGAGAACAGCATGGTTGATGTTTCCCTGTTGAGAAGAGGGAATTTTGGGTGGTGCATCGACAGCCTGGAGTCAATTCCCCTGGAGGTGTCGGAGGCAGGCAGCCTGCTTGGCTCTCTGGTGGTGCCTGTGTCCTGAGGAGCACATCTCTGATCAGCTTTGAAGGAACCTGCTTTCTTTGGAGGCTTTTATAGCTATTTGACTAGAGGTTGTACCCTCTGTGTGTGCTAAAGCAAGGGGAAAGCCTTGTGGCAATCCAGCAGCACTGGCACAGGGAGGGATTCTTGCTCCAGGTATGAGATGAGAGGGAGAACGGCTGGAGTGAGATGATCTTTGAGTTCCCTTCCAACCCAAACCACTCTGTGATTCCAGGACGGAGTCTGTGCAAGAGCTGACTCTACTCAGACTTGCAAATGCCTTTTGGAGTAGGGAGAGGTGATCCAAAGCTGCAGGAAAAGGCAGGGCTTGCTGTGTCTCGTGGTCTTGGGGCTGAGGAGTCTCTTCTCAGGCTTTGCCTCTGATCTCTGCCTGCCAGTGGTGCCTTTCCTCACCCCCTGCTTTCCCCAGCAGCTCCTCCAAACCTCTGTGCTCACAGTTTCTTGCACAATAACCCCGTGGTGGTTGTACTACCCTGGCCTGTAGACACTCCCTTAATCCAAATAATAGCACACAAAGGTTGTTTACTTGGCACACAGGCTGTTCCTTGGGATGTGCTTTCAGAAACCACACGGGCTGCAAACGTCAGAAAACACAGAACAATGACCTCTCATGCCAAAGCCATGGGGTGTTCTGCAATAAATGACCCTTTGGCTTCACTTGCAGAAGCTGCCAGCTCTTGCATGCCAGAGAGAAGGGCAGAAAAGAAAAGAAAAGGGAGTTTAGTGATTTCTGCCCCTTCTCACAGGACTCTTCCTTACCTTCAAAGCCCAGGACTGCAGGTTCTGTCCCAGGAGAGGTGACCCACCTGTCATTGCTGGGAGTGGATTTGCTGCATTCCAGGCTGGGTGAGAGGAGTGTCTTTCAGGTCCAACCTCCCTGGGTAATCAGCACATGGGTTTGTCCTGCCAGAGCTCACGTTGTGGCTGCATCACAGGGTGATGCTCACCTCGGTCCTGCCTCACACGGGCTGCTTGGCAGCTGCTTTGCATCCTGGGCTTGGCTGCACTTCAATGGTAAAACAATTCCTAACTGTTTGTCATAGGAGAGCACTTGGGGGTGAATGGTGTTACATAAATGCAAGGTTATGGTTAGCCATTAGGCTGCACTGGAATATGAAAGGATATCTAAGTGTGCTTTTTTTCCTAGTAAGTCTTATTTTATATCAAGGGATATCAATTTCTCACTGTCTTGCTATGACTTTTTCTTGCCCCTCCAGCTAAAATTGTACATTGCAGGGGAAAAAAAGGTTGGCCATCAAGAACAGAGTGATTATACAGCTCCCTGTGACTTAAAATTCAAATCAAAGTTCTTTATTCTTGGTGGCTTTTGGAATTCAGTGTCAGTGACCCTGAACCCACAAGGCTGTTTTGCAATGTTGTAGCTGCTGGATCAGGTCTGGGACGTGGATGGCACATCCAACCCTTGGGCACTGGGGCTGGAGGGACCAGCTCCAGGGGGCTCCCAGTGCCAGGAAAACTCCCAGGCTTGCAGAAACGCTGGAATCTGAAATTCAAGACCTTTTGCCTGCTGTTCAGTCCCTTCTAAATAAACCCAGATCTGACCAGAGACACTGAAGTTCATTAATGACTTGCCTTGGGTGCCCTAATGAAGCCTTGGGATGCAGTTCTGGTTTTTCAGCCCTGTGTCTTCAGTGGCTGCACAGCAAAGATCACATCGAATTTCCCTGTGAAATCCTCCCCAGAAGGAAGAACAGCTGCCCAGCTTGCTCTGGGCCAGCCTGGCCACAGATCTCTTGGGAAGCTGAGAAATTCAGCCTGGGCATTATCTGTCTTGGACTATTGTTATAGCAGACACTTTGCAAGCATCACCTTCAGATTTGCTCCAACACAGGCACTTTGTGTGCCAAGAACAGAGAGAAAACCCAGCAGGGACCTGACTTGGTGTGTTCCAAACACAGCTCTGGCTTGGGGGAAGAACTTGGAGGTGTTTCTGGGAATATTGATCTGTTTTTCAGGCAGTTGTTTGCTGTTAGATCTGTCTATCCATGTGGTTCAACATCTCCCTGCACAGGGTGATCCTCGGAAACTTAACCCCAAATATTTATTAGGGCTCTGTGAATAACCTGCTGTGGCTTTCCCATCAACTTAGTCAATTCTCTCTTTAATTTCAGACAGGAAGGAGCAGCCTGGACATGGTTGGTTTGTTTGGTGACATTTATGACAGTGGGGCAATAGAGGATGTTTGCTTACTTCGTGTATAATCCCTACAACTTCATTGCCAACAAAAAAAGGAGTGAACTTGAAATTGGCTCCCTTTTCACTTCAGGCTGAGGGGATGAACTGGCTCAAACAGGCCTGTGGAATTAAAGCAGAACTTCCAGTTCTGGGTGTGCAGATGGGGAGCAAAAAACACAATTAGGGACTGATGGGAAGGTTATAAATGACAAGTGTTGGACTGGCAATATGCAGGATTATATTTGAACTGTTGTGTTTCTTATGCAAAAACAATCAGGTGTAATTTGAGCTCATGAATTCTGTTGGAAAAATCTTGGAGATGTCACCTTGCCAGCTTAATGGTGGAGTCCCAACGTGATCAGGTTCGTGCAGCACAGAAACCTGGCAAAAATTTGAATATTGAATTATGGAAGAGTTAACTGACTGAGAAACTGTCAGCTTTGTCAACCCAAAAAGAAAGTGATTTCTTGGGGGGAGTTGTTTAAAACAAATTCATAATACTAAAACCTTAATTATTCTCCTATTTTCATACAAGATGCTATTTTATTGTTTTGATTATCTGATGTCATTACACATCCATATTTATTACAGCCCTGAAGACTCTGTAGTCCAAAGCTTTTATTTCATGAGCAGACATAACACAGGAATTCCAAACAAGACATAGACATACATATATATATCCATACATATTTAACAATGCAGAAGAGGTAGAAGTACCATTAATTAAGAAAGATATAACATGCAGTAAAAATACTAAGACAATTCAGATCTCTCTTTATTGCACCCCTTTCAAGTATCACAAGAGGCTACAGAATGAGTCATTCAGCATCACTCCAAATTTAAAAGTGTCCTCTGTTCTCTTATATGATTTTATCTTGAATTCTCTACAGGTGACCCTTGGGGTGAGGAGCTCAGAAGTTAAATATTGTGGTTGTACCCACTCAGAAAATGAGCTTTGAATGCATGGCTTGGAGGAACCAGATTGCCTTTATGCCTCAGGGTCTCAGGTTAGGCAGGGACACCAAATATTTCACCTTATTTCTTTTTCTTTCTGCAAAAAGACCCAGTTGCATGGCTGAGTTGTGGTGTTGACCTGAAGAAAAGCTCCAGAGCAGCCTTGAAGTTCTCTCAGACATTAAGACAGTGCAGAATTCAGGTTTTATCAGAGGGGGAAAAATACAAACCTGATCTCTGTGGAGACAAGACCCTGAAAACACTGCCAGATAAAGATGGGCAGTGTCTGCAGCTCCCCAGGCCACATTTGGGAGCATCCTGGGATGCAGAAGGGCAAAGATGCTCAGGCTGAGCTTTGCCAGAAAACCCCCAAAGAGCCTGGTTGGTTGGGGGCATTTTGAAGCTGAAAGCAGCTGAAAGATTTTGCTCTGTGCAAAGTGCTTTAGGAAAGAAGAAAATTGTACAGTATAGAAGGATTATCAGCAAAACAGACCCAGTAAATGTACCTGCTGTTTGCATTTATAGGTCTAGACAAGGAGCAGCTCTACTCAGAAGTTACTAGGAAGAGTCAAGACTCCAAGGAAGGCTGCAAGGAAAAAGGAAGATCCTTCCCTTTTCTAGGATGGTTTTTCAGATTTCCTGTCTTTTTCTGTTGTTTAAGCTCAGGAAAACAAAATCCAAACAGCAAGGCAGCAAATGGAGCTGTGGATAATGCCATTTATCTGATGTACTCCTCCTCAGAGGTGCAGGAAGGATCTTCATCTGTGCTTTCCTCCAAATCTGGCAAGTCTCCCCAGAGCAATACATTCACACCTGGTGGGAAGGAGGTCAGAGAACAAAAGGGGGGGGGGGAAAAGAAGATATTTTTGGATGGTGACCTTAATTTTAAGTTGCACAACTGCCTGTTTTGAGAGAAAATAATCATTGCAAAACCTGGTAAGTCACGTTCCTGATCAATATATCTATTTTCTATTTTTCTCCAAAGTGATCTTGGGAGTGGTGCTGGTGTTTACAGCACCAAGAGTAAACCCACCAAAGCATTCCTGTAGGTAATTCCTGTAGCTATTGATAACCCCCTTGTGGCTGATTTCTGTTTAAAGGCACCGATCTGGGCCACAGGTGACACTGAGAGGTTGGGACAGGGAGTGACTCGGGGCTGCAAGAAGTGATTTGTCAGAAGGCTGGGAATTCCTGAGCACTCCAACCCTGCCAGACACTTGGCATCCCACCAACCCCCCAGCTGAAGAAGCTGCAGCTTCATCTATTGAGGGCTCAGTCAGAGAGGGTCATAGTGACAACATGACTCACCCAAAAAAAGAGTGGCCCTTGGCCAGCTGCCTGAGCCCAGTAAAGCCATCCAGACCACTATAAATAGCAGGGCTGGCTGTGTTTATACTGGTTAGAGCCTTGCTGCAGAAACCCCTCCCTCCTGGCCACAGAAGGGGGAGGTGAAGTTTTCTGGTGGGGATCAATTTACACTCAGATTTTCATTTCCAGCTACAACCAGCTCCCCCCAAGCACTTTTCTAGATTAGCAGTACAGTAACACTTCCTGATGCCTCCATATGTTCCCCTCCCTCCATATGCTGTAACTACATCGAGCTGCCTCGTTAGAATTGGGACTCAGAATCCAAGATTGGAGGGAGGAGGAGAAGGAAACAAATGTGTTCCTCACCAGAAGGGTCGAGCCTGTTGATGCCAATCACTGCTTGGCTGTGGAACATCCAGAAATGGCCATTGTTGCAGGACAACAGGCAGGCTTTGCAGGGAGAAATCACATGATAACCCACCACGTTACCACTGGAAAGACAAGTGGAAGAAGAAGCAGTGATGAAAAGATGGATGTCCGTGGCTTTTCCCAGCCCAAATTAATGTTAAATAGCCAGAGTACCAGACCATTATGTAATGCTCCTCTTTTGATTAGTTAAGGGAATGTAGTGAAACAAGTATCTTAAATATTTAGGGAACATCTGTCAGGAGTTACAGAATATCTGAGTTTTAGATCTTTGGCATAAAGCACCACTTGGTAACCTAAATTGTGCAATGCAGATAAGTTTACATACCAACAAATGGTGGTGTGTTTCATTTTATATTTCTTTGGCAGGCCCGTGATTCCATTGGAATCAATGTACAAGTTCATCACGTGCAAAATCCATCTGTACAGAAGGCCCTGGCACAGGAGAGGGTCAGTAATAGGAGTGATGAGGCTGAGACTCATGGAATGGTTTGGGCTGGGGGGAACCTTAAAGATCATCTTGTTCCATCCTCTGCCATGGGCAGGGACACCTTCCACTATTGCAGGTTGTTCCAACCTGGCCTTGGACACTTCCAGGGCTGGGACAGCCAAAGCTTCACTGTGCCAACCTGTGCCACAATATTGAAGCCTTGACTGAAAACCAGAACAACCATTTTCATGGGCTCTGCTGAGATATCAAAATAAAATATTATGTTTCCATCACAACCCCCCACTGTTTAAATCTAAGCAAGGTAAAAGTCTTGATTATGAAGCTGAAAGGACCCTCTCAAATAACTGTGAGCTATTTGAGAGCTGTTGTTTTTACTCTTAAATATCAGGCATTAATAAGGGGGATAAAAGAACTCCAAGAACTTTAGCGACAGCGTGTTCCATCTGCTCGCAACAACTTGATCTGCCAAGAGGATGTTCTATTAATTAGAATATGAGTAACTGCTTCTTACAGGGGCCTTATTCACACAGTTATCTCAGTGTTGAAGCAGACATTTAATCAGGCAGGTGGCACACAAGCTTTCCCATAGACTCAGACTCCTGACAAGGTTGTCACATTTTCACTGGGGACTCGCACACAAATAGACTGGCAGTCGTGCCCAGGAGGGGTGGGTTGAGTTCCTATCAAGGAGCATTAAATTTGCAACAGAGAATGCAATCTGTTCATTCATCCCTTTAACTCTTGCAGGGCAGGAGTCGACAGGGAGGAGGCTGAGCTGTGTTTTGGGGTGTTGGTGCCACGAGTTGTGCTCTCACCACTTCAGACAGGCGATGTTCTTCAGTTTGCACCTGCAGCTTTGGGTGATGTAGCAGCTCCCGATGAAATCCACGGTGCTGCAAGGAGAGACACATGAGTCTGGATGGGGCTGTGCTTACAGCTGGGAGGTTTCACCATGGTGTGCTTTTAAGCCCTTCTGGGAGCAAAAAGTGCCATTTTTCTATTGACTACCAGCCACACTCATATGGAAACAAGAAGAGACCCACATGACACGGCATTGGTACCACAAGTCCTCTCAAAATAGCCCAAAAATCTGAATTTCTCTGGGTGCTTTGAGACTTTCAGGCTCGGGCTGTGTGGCACTGTCAGAAACCTGATTACAGACACCTCCCCAGCTCCTGGCAAAGGCCACCTGAGATACAGGGCAATCCCTTAAAGGCTGGGACATTCAAAACCAACCCTTTGATTTCTTATCTCCTTTGCAACCAACCCTTGCTTTCCCATTACCATGTCATTTCACAACCTGATTTCCTTGCCATTCAAATCTCCCTCTGGGAAAGCAGCACAAAACCCCACTGGGGGCAGATCAGGTTTGTTCTGTTCGCAGGGCTTTATTTCAGATCCTGATTTCGGGAAGGAGGCTGTGCCATTCCTATGTTTGGATTTAACCTGGAATTTTGCTGGTCCCCAGACTGTGCCATCCCTGTGGATGGATTTAACCTGGGATTTGGGTGATTCCTGTGGCTGTGCCATCCCTAGTGATGGATTTAAGCTGGAATTTGGCTGGTTCCCAGACTGTGCCATCCCTAGGGATGGATTTAACCCGGAATTTGGCTGGTTCCCAGACTGTGCCATCCCTAGGGATGGATTTAACACGGAATTTGGATGTTCACAGCCCCGCTCCTGCCACCCCAGAGTGTTTCCCCGGCACTCACCCCGAGGGGGGGATGTCGGTGGAGAAGAGGGTGCTGTCGGTGCCGGTGCCGGTGCCCGCCAGCAGCACGGCCTGCATGCCCCGGGAGCTCAGCACCTGCCGGCAGAACCGGCAGCACAGCACCGACACCGACCGCGCCTCGAAGGCACAGCCACCGGAGGACATGGCGGGGGGGTCCTGATATCGCGATATGCCGGTATCCCGATATGCTGGTATCCTGATGGCCGTGTATCCCGATGTTCTGATGTCTCAATATCCCGGTGTCACGATGTCCTGATATCCAGATGTCCCGATATCCCAGTATCCCAATGTCCAGGTGTCCCGATGTACCGATATCCCACTGTCCCAGTATCCCTATATCCTGATATGCCAGTATTCTGATATCCCAGTATGCCAGTATCCCTATATCCCGATATCCCAGTATCTCTATATCCCAATCCCCCAATATCCCAATTTCCTGATCCCCCGATATCCTGATATCACACTATCCCAATGCCCCGATATTCCAATCCCCTGATGTTCCGTTGTCTCAATATCCTGATAACCCGATGTCCCGATACCCTGATCCCCTGATATCCCAACAGCCGATCCCCCGATATCCCGATACCTGATATCCCGATGTCTCGATATCCTGATCCCCCAATATCCCGATACCCTGATCCCCAGATATCCCGACAGCCGATCCCCCGATATCCCGATACCTGATATCCCGATCCCCCGATATCCCGATACTGGATCCCCCGATATTCCGGTCCTCCAATATCCCAATCCCCCGATACCCCGATATCCCGATCCTCCGATATCCCGATACCGGATCCCCCGATATTCCGGTCCTCCAATATCCCAATCCCCCGATATCCTGATATCCCGATTCTCCGATATCCCGATACCGGATACCCCGATATTCCGGTCCTCCAATATCCCAATCCCCCGATACCCCGATATCCCGATCCTCCGATATCCCGTCCGGCTCCAACGGCCACGCTCCCACCTGTCAGTTTGAATTCCCGGCCTCGCCCTCCCATTGGCCGCGCCACGCCACGCCCACTCCATTGATGAAATCCCGCCTGGCCCCGCCCTCACCGCCCACCTATTGGCTGAACGTCCTCTCGCCTCGCTCCCATTGGTTATTTCAGCTGTCCCTCCCCGCCGCGCGCCCCGCCCCTTACTCCCCTTTAGGGCGTGGCGCGCCCGAGTGGCGGGAAGAAGGGGCGTGCCCATCCGCGGGCTGGGAGGCGCGTGATTGGCTGAGACGCCTGTCGCTCAGGCGCAGCGCGGCGCTGCCATTGGCCGGCGCTGCGCGGGGGGCGGGGCGCGCGGGGCCGGGCCGGT
>WBMV01005347.1:219142-397729 GCA_013396655.1 Campylorhamphus procurvoides | reverse complement strand
AGAGCATCCCCCTGTCCCCTGGGACCCCCATCCCAGAGCATCCCCTTCCCGAAGCATCCCCCTTCTCCCTTGAACCCCCTTCCCAGAGCATCCCCCTTCTCCCCTTCTCCCCCTTTCCCGGAGCATCCCTTTCCCCTGGGACCCCTCCCCAGCTCTCCCCCAGGTGTGGGTGTGTTCCCTGGCTCACCTGGCAGGGCTGCACTTGGAACCCAACACTCCTGCTGCTCAAAGGACGATTTGCAATGTCAGGGTGTCAGGGCAGCTTTTCCTTCCATCACACGTTCTGGCTGCAAGCTCTGATTTTTTTTAAATACATATATTTATTTATTTTATTTCGCATTTGCAGGCGAGCAAACCAAAGGAAACTGGCTTCTTGTCCTCCTGCTTCTGCCCTCTGGTTGGGGATTTGATTCGCATCATCTGCGAGCCCATTAGGAGAAAAAAATAAATTAAAAAAAAAAGAGAGAAAAGGCAAAGCAAACCCACCCCAAACATGTTGTGTGGAAGGACTTGCACTCCCTGAGGATCAGGAAGAGCCTTTGGGGGCTGCAGGATCTCTCCAGGCTGATGCTGCTGCTCAAGGATTTGGTGCAGGGAGACAAAACTGCTGCCTCTTCCATCCGCTGATCTCAACATCTGCATTTTCCTGCTGCTCTGCTCCCTCTCACACCCTCTCTCCATGGACTGAATTTTTTATTTTTTTTTTTTCCCTTTTTGTGGGGAGGGGAAGGACGAGAGGAAAATCGAGGCGTTGAGAGGAGCGAAATTGCCTTTCTCTCCCCCGTGCTGGTGGATCTCTTTGGTGGGGAAGCTTTTTTGGAACAGAAAACATGACGTCGCCAGCAAAATTCAAAAAGGATAAGGAGATCATAGCTGAATATGACACTCAAGTGAAAGGTAGGAATGGTTTTATTTGCCATCCCTTTGGCTGTTGCAGCCGTGACTCGCAATGGTCGGAGTTTTGCAGTGGATGTTTGGGTGGGGAAGGGGGAAATCATTTGCAGATTGCCTGGAATTTGCAGGGCTTTTTGGGAACACAATGCTGGATGGGGTTTGCAGGGCTCTTCTTGCCCCCATGGGGTAGTTCCTGCTTTGGTGCTGCTGCTTTAAGGTAGCACAGGCAGGGCTTTTTCACGGAAAATCCACATTTTTGAGTTCTGGCAGATCCATATTTTCCCGTCTGCCGGTCTGAAATACGGCTTTGCATGTGAAATATGAGAGGCAGGGAATTGCTTTTTAATCCTCTGCCTGTCACGGGAATCTTTTAACAATCTGTGCAGTGTCAGAAGAGCATATTTCCACTGGTGGTCATGGGCACAGGGCTGGGGGTCCCTGGGAAGCTGTTTGTGCTAGAAACTTCCATTTTTCAGGGTTTTGCTCCTGCTGAGTCCATCAGATCTGCTGCCTGCTTTTTCCTGCTGTCCTCACGAGTGCAACACCTCAAGGCTGCAGTGTGGGTGTGGGTGTGCACACACAGAGATATGCACACATATATAAATGAGTAAAACTGATTTTGGTGTTACTCCCATCCTCCTAAGGAATCATAAACAGAGGTGGGTTTGCCATGAATTCTGCAGAATTCAGCTGGCTGGCTTTCAGGCCATCATGTGCCTTAAGGTTAAAAAAGAAAAGGACCAAAAAGCCATAAAGGATGGTGACAATGCCCCCTGAGCTGCAAAGTTTTCAAGATTATATGTGTTTAAAGAATTACTGATGGCTCGTGCACGGCTTGATGTATTGCTGAGAGGAAGTTCTGAGATCCAGTGATTTATCTAATTGGCTCAAACTTGCTTGGTATGCTCAGAGCTTGCAGGAAAAATGGCCCTCGGGCAGGGCTGATCGAGTGAAATCAATGCAATTTGGGGAAAAAAGATGATTTAAATCCGAGCAGGAAAACCCAAATGCAAACTGACAATTAAAATATGGGTTTGCAATTAGGTGCTTGGTTATTTTTCCTGCTGGGGGGCTGCTTGTTGGTTGCAAATCATTAAAATATGTTGTCCTACAAGGCATATCCTGCAGGGACTACACTGACCCCAGGCCCCTGTACCTGGAAGTAGTTCTGATATTTCTGTTAAAAATGCTTATCTGGGCAAATAGAAATCTGTGTAAGGGTTTATTTGGATTATTTTTCTTTTTACTTCTTAGGCTGTTCAAGTTAGAAATGGAGAAGGGCGTGTTTCTTTTTTACTGGTTTAGTTTCTATTCCTGTTTTCTGGCTGCCTTTGGAAATGGGAATTGAATTCAGGGTAAAATTAAAGGCTTGTGTGTTCTTTCATTATTTACCCCATCAAAGTGTGCTTGATAGATCCAAGCTTGTAGTCACAATATTTGGCAATAACAAGAAACAAGGCTTTAGAATTACTGAAGTGCATCTTCTCCCCTCTCGCTGCGTGCCTGAATTGGAAATTTCCCCTCCCTTTTCAAACAAGAGACTGGGAAAAATGGGGAGAAATGGGGGAAAATGGGGAAAAATGGGCAATGTGTGCATTGACTGCTGCTGGCAGAGCTCAGCTCATCTCTGCAGGGGCCAGTGCAGCCACCTGGAAATGGGATGGCAGGAGTGGCACACAGGCTTTTCTGCTTTATCTGCCTTATAAAATGCTCCTGGTTTAAACACAGGAGGTTCAGGAGGCTGGAAGGGTGTAAATGGATCCCAGGGAGCTGCAGAAGGGGGTTTCCATCCTGAATTGGTGTGGAGGGCAGTGATGGGTTTGTCCCAGAGTGCTGGTCCCTCTCACAGCTGAGTTTTCCCAGCACAGGGACCCCAGGAGTGGGTGAGGAGGTGCTAATCCATCTCCTGCCCTTCCTTCAGAGGGAGGTGCAGAGGGGCCAAACAGCTCAGAAATCCACGTGCTAATCCTGTAACAACCCTCTGCCCATCCCCTCCTTCATTTCAGAGCATGGAAGGAGCTTCCCTTCCCCACCTGGAATGAACCCTTCAGCTTTGGCAACAGGGATCCTTGTCTCTCTGTTGTAGGGGGCAGGTTTGGGGGCAGACTTTGAAGGTTTGGGGGCAGACTTTGAAGTCACCTGCCCTTTTTAAAATACCATTAAACTTGCTTTACATCTCCCAGAAGCCTTGGGGTTCTGAGCTGGATGGGGATGTGATTCCTTAGGGAAGAATCTCCCCTCTAATTCCAGGGCTGTGCTGCTTTCCCTCCCCCAGAGGGAGGATGAGGTGCTACTAAAGACACACTGAAATCCCCAGGTCTGGGGCTGCCTCCTCACCAAACCCACCAGGGCCCTCCCAGAGATGGTTGGTGTCCTGACCTTAATTGTGGGAATGGTGTTAACTCTGAGTCAGGTTGTTTTGGTTCTTTTCTGCCGTGTTGTGAAATGCAGCAGCAGCTGTGGGGGTGAGGTGAGGCTCGTGTTGGTGTTTGACATGAATTGGGAGGTATCATCTGCTTCTCAGATGAAAAAACTGGTTTTTTTTTTACTGGCATTTAGAAATTTACAGCATTTTTTTTGCTCTGCTCCATGCTGGCTCTGTGCTGGAAACCCTGTTTTGAGGCTTCCTTTAAAACCATTAATCCACAAACACCTCCTTGAGCACTTTAAATGTTTGCTAATGGAATGATTGAGCTTTGTTTAAAAATTTAATAGTCTTAAGTTGCTAATCAAAAACTATTTAAAGGATCGTTTGGTTAATAGATCATTGTTATGCAAATTTTTTGATTTTTCTGTTGCTGAATGAGCTTGGGCTTTTTGTAGAAGCTGCAGAGGGGTGACAGGGCAGAGGGTCATGGAATGGTTTGGGTGGAAGGGACCTTAAAGCCCATCCAGTGCCATCCCCTGCCATGGGCAGGGACATCTTCCACTATCCCAGGTTGCTCCAAGCCCCGTCCAACCTGGCCTTGGACACTTCCAGGGCTGGGGCAGCCACAGCTTCTCTGGGAATATGCTCCAGGATGTTGAAGCCAACACTGGAACCTTGAGCTCCTTGGTCTGACCTTCTTACTGAGCACCAGAGCATGGGCTGGGTGATGTCCTGAGCTCCCTCCCAAGCTGCATCACCCAAGGATCCCATGGTCTGCAGCATCTGGAGGCTCAGCTACAAACCTGGCCTTCTGCAGAAGGGAATGAACCCCCAGGGATGCCCAGGCAGGGGGAGTTCCCTCAACACCTGCATTGACTTTGAGTCTTACCCCATCAGGTGATGCTGAGCCTGAGCTGTGTTTGGCTTCAGGGTTGTCCTCTCTGCCCCTGGAGAGGTTGGCACTAGTAGTGGGCTCTTCCTGTGAGGTTTGGAGAGCCTGTCCCTTTGAGGAAACTCTGAAATGCCTCGTGTCATGTGGTAGGAGTTCTCCTGACAAGATGACACGGGGTCAGCAGGGGAGGGAAGTGCTGCTTTGATTTGTCCCTGTACCATGTGCTCCCAAAGATTGGGAGTTCTGTGAAGCTGCAAAGGGAGATTCTGGGGTCTCCATATGGAGCCTTTGATATCCCAAGCTCATCCCCTTGTCTGGATTGTCTCTCCCAATTCCTTTGTGCAAGTTGTGGTAAGGCAGAGATAATTAATTTATGCTGTGCAGTGTGTTCCATGTGAGATTTGGATGCTGCCTATCTGTGCCTGACCAAGGACTGTCACACTGGTTTTGGGTTTAATGTATTAAATTGGAGTGTACACTTGCTGAGGAAAGAAAAGCCAGTGATTTATCTCTTAATTCTCCTTTTCTTTCTCCTCGTGTCCCACGAGAGCCTTATATTTAATTAGTTTGTAGAAAGCTTCAGTAAATAGCTCCATGGTTGGAGCTGCAGAAATTTAATACTGACATTTTTTTACACGGCCAGGGCTCATAAACCACTTCTTGTCCTTGAGTAGTCTCTAGCAGAGGTTAAAATGCATCTCTTGCAGATCTGGCAGCACTGCCCAAAAAGTGCTAAAAATATGACAAATGGATGAGGTAATTTCTAGCAGGAGTGAGCCCAGCCCAGAGGTGGCTGGTTGGTTATTGGGCTGTGTCTCAGCTAAGAGGAGATTCCTGATTAAGAACAACTTGCTGCCATCACACTCAGGCCACTATCATGTCTCAAACTTCTTTTAAATCTCCCCAAAATGGCTGATAAATTTTGGAGAAGTCCCTTTCCCCCTCTCTCGGTTGAATGACTGGTGGTGTGGTTGATCTGATTGTGATTTTTTTTTGCCTTAAATGCTGTGTAGAAATCTCATTTGTGCAGTCCATCTCCTCGAGGGATGGTCAGCAGTTCTTAATGCTGGGGAACATTTTGGAGTGGTCCAGCCCTTCTGTGTGTGAAGGATTGCAAAAGTAGGGGTCAGCAGCTGGAATCTGGGGGCTGGAAAGGGGAGGGTGATACTTTTGGTGGTGATTTGAAAGAAAAAGTGGCATTTCTCTCAAGAATTGCAAGTTTGTTTGTTAACACTGCATTTGTCTGTGAAGGATAATATTTAGAGAGCTGTCTTTAGGGTTTGAGGTCAGTGAGTGGAAATCGCTGCCATTCATTTTATTGCTGAGCCTGGGCACCTGTGTGTGGTCAGTGCTGTTGGTTCTACATAGAAATGTTGATTTTTGTGTTCAGGGCAGCAGGTTGGTCAGTGCACACTGTGAGCCCAGTCCTTGCACCCCCAGAGTTAGGGCTGAGCTCTGTCAGCCCCACTTTAATACACCCTGTAAATAGCCTTTCCAGCCACTCACCCCGGTGTGGTTGGGCAAAATAACCCTGAACTTTGATATTTTGCCTTTGCATGTGCTGGATTAACGTTCCCATTTAAAATGTGAAACTACCTTTTAAGGGGTTTTTGCAGTTAATCAGGGCTCTGTGCCTGTAAGTGATTCCATTTGTTTGCAACAATGACTTGCTCCAAAACTCTGGCTGTGGAATTGCTGCAGGATCATCTGGTTTTCTGCAGTTGCTGATAGTGATAATCCCTGGAGTTTTGGGGCTGGATGGGGCCAGCAGAGCAGCCCCTGCCAGGAAGGGGGAAGGGGCTGGTGGGAGAGGGGTTTGATGTCACAGCAATAGTTTGGGTTTCTGTGTCCCATGTGCAGCTCCTACCAGTGGATTGTGAAGGAGGATGGGAGGAGGTGAAAGGATGCAGAGTGTCCCTCCTTTCCTCTCTGGCTCCAAAATCCCCCTGTGGAGATGGCTCAGGTATGGGAAGGCTGGAGAGCAGAGCTGACCAAACCACTCTGGCCACCTCAGAGCTGCAGTTTCCTCCCAAAGCAGCAGGAATTGCCAGTGTAACTCCAGTAGGATTCTATAAAAAGTTTACAAGTAACAGCCAGTTTTCCCTGACTCCCAACTCAGGGAGCCCCACGACATTTTTCCTCAGCTCCAAACGATTTCCTTTCGTGGTGAGGTTACATATTAGTGTATTTTCCTTTTTCTATTAGTTAAAAGACTTCGCTTTTATTCCTTTCCTTTTAAATCCTTATTAATTTTTGCCCATCTGGGGAATTCACTTGGAAGAATCTGCTTGCCTGGTCAACTTTTTCAGCTGTCCTTATGAAGAGTGAAAAATGTGGACCTTTGGTGAGATGGAAAGTATGTTTAAACACATGTTCTCCTGAAGAGCTTTTGCTGGGCCATGCACAGTTGATACTCATTACTTGGGCCTTTATTTAGTTCATTTTTTTGTATGACTTTCACAGATTTCAGGCTTTCTCTTTGAGAATTCCTATGACATTATGGGAGTTCTGCTCTTGGAATCTGTCAGTGTTTTGGGGGTGATGGAGGCAAACACAGAGTTATGGTTTGATTTGCTGTGGGAGAAAATGGGAGAAAGGGTCTTGTCTTGGCAGTAATTCCATCAGTAGAGACCCTTCTTTATTTCTACTTTCTCCTTCTCCTTTTCTTTCAAAATAGCAATGCTAAAAAAGACAAAAAAGACCTCTATGTGGAATCCTGAGTTAGTGGGTCAGGAAGTCTTGATGTGTTTAATGTGAGAAACCATGTGGATGTAAGAGTAACTGTGTCAAGGAAGCTCAGCTGGTATTTTTTCCAACTGGATGTGAACCATTTAAAACACTCCATTTTTTTTACCATCAAAGTAACTATTTATTGTTGTTAAACTCCAAGTCTTCTGACCCAGTTGTTTAGCTTTGAGCTGATATGATCACAATTAATCATAGCTTAAATAAAATCAAGTGTAAATGTGAATGTGAGCTGTGCCTGGGTGGAAATCACAGCTGAGACACCCAGCACAGCCCTGGGCTTTAATCCACCCTTAGCATCATTTACAGCAGCAAATCTGAAAACATCACAGGCTTCCCCCATCTAATTAGCACTTTTTCTCCAGTATTAATATTTAGTATATGTTGCTAAATGTGGTGCCAAAATTCTTAGGTCTTCAGTGCTTCCAGCATGGCACAGAAAGACCTTTTTCTCCTCATTTCTTTGTGTGAAATGGGCTGAATGAGGCTGGGGATCTGTCTTATCCCATGGCACATCAGCAGCTCCTGGCTTTTGGGCTCTGCAGAAGGAGCCAAATAACCACATTAACTCCACACCAAGCCTGGATTTCGATCTCCAGCCCCGAAGTGCTGCAGCACAGGCTGAGTTTGGTCACTCCCAGCAGTTCTGACGTGGATTTCTTCCCTTTTTTTCATTGTAGGACTTTCCAGGAAGAGCCTCTTGGCTTCTCTTCTCTCAGGCAGGGGAGGGTTTTTGGGTTGTGTCTGTAGGGCTGCCCTTGGAACATGGTTTTGCTGCAGAGAGGAAACCATGGAGCTGTGCAATTTATAGATGGGGAGTGTTTGCACATTGAATCTGCCCAAAATAACCCCAGTTGGTGCCTGGGAATCAGTCCCTGAGTGTGTCTTTGGCCAGCAGTGCCCACTCTGATGGTCACTGAGGAAGGGGCAGCCAAAAATGAGGAATTGCTCAAGTGCATCAATTGTTGTCCGTGCCAAGATCCCAATTCTTGCTCAGTCCCAACAATTCTGTGACACTGGCAAACTTTCCAGGGTAAGGAGAGTGTTTTCCTTGCTGTGGCTTTTTGTTTGCTACCTGAGAAGGGAGAGGATGATTAGCAGCACAGACTGCTGCTTGTTCTACAGATGGGCTTGTGCAGAAAGGTATTTCTCTGCTTTCCTTGGGTTTTGGCCTCTGCTTGACCTGCCTGTGGTGGGAGGGAAAACTCAAAAGCTGCCTTGTATAGAATCCCAAAATGGTTTGGGGTGGAGGGGACCTTAAATCTCACCCAGTGCCACCCCCTGCCATGGGCAGGGACACCTTGTATAGAATCCCAAAATGGTTTGGGGTGGAAGGGACCCTAAATCTCACCCAGTGCCACCCCCTGCCATGGGCAGGGACACCTTGTATAGAATCCCAAAATGGTTTGGGGTGGAGGGGACCTTAAATCTCACCCAGTGCCACCCCCTGCCATGGGCAGGGACACTTTCCACTATCCCAGGTCACTCCAAGCCCCATCCAGCCCGTCCTTGGACACTCCCAGGGATGTTTTAATCTTCTCAGTTTTGTTCTGAGTGTGCCTGGCTATGGGAGCAATAAACTCTGCTCCTTCTGCTGCTGCTGGAGGCTCCATGGTGGGAAAAGGAGGGGGAACCCACTTTGGGGTATCAGCCCTTCCCAGCAGCAGCCCTTTGTTGCTGCAGGGATGTGAATGAGATGAGGAGGAATTGCCATTTCCCTGGGTTAACCTTCTCCTTGGGCATTAATTGATGCCCTGGCTCCCAGTCCCAGCAGGGAGGAAGTGATCCATGCAGGGCAGGAACAAACTGAAGGGATGGACAATTTGAAGGCCCTTGGCATGTTCTGTGTTATTAAACCTTTATTTGGGAATATTTAGGATGCCTGTTGGATGAGGTTTAAATATAGTGGCATAAATGACTCTGGTGTCTTTGAGGGTGCTCCTGCTGGTTAGCACTTCATTTGGGATGGTACAGGAAATGCCACAAAATCCTTTTCTCCATGAAGGTTAGCACTGGAGCAGCACTCTTGCTGTTCTATTGCTGTTAATCTGGGACCAAACCACATTTTATGTGATGTTCCTGCTTTCAGGGAAAAAAAAATAAATACAGGAGTTACTCACATGTTTCATTAGCAGTGTTTGTTATTAGAAGATGAAGGAGTTTTACATGGGGACAGATACCAGATGTGGTTATTCAGCTTGGGCAGTGGCAGCCACAGCCAGATGGTGGAATATGACAATTCTTCTCCCAGCCCAGTTCCTGTCTGGAGTATTTAGCTGGAATATCCCAGTTGAGCTCTCCTGGGGCTGTGAATAACCATCCAGGCACTTCTGATCCCTGAAGAGAGAGGAAGTTTGCTTGGAAGCTGATGCTCTTCCACCTTCCTGGAAACCCAGAGCTGTACCAAGTGCCTTTAAATGCAGAATTTGGAGCTGCAGCAAGAGGGAATCAGATTTATTTGGGTTCACCAAGATGTTGATATGTGTGCCCTCTGAAAGGGCTGATCTGACCAGGGCATTTGGCAAATCCACTGCCAAACTTCTATTTGCTTATCTATTTATTTCTTTTGGTCCCTGGTTGATGTCAATTCAGACCTATAGCCCCTAAATCAGTTGTGTTACAGCTGTATTTTGGAGATGAACACGAAGTGCTTTGAAAGCTCAGGACAAAAGACACGTAAATAAGAAGCAGCCCTTTTTAGTGGGGAAAAAATTGTCTCCATTTTTGTTAATCTGTGCAGGAGCTGAATGAATGAATGACAATAATGTGAATTAATGAGTGGCAGTGACAGAGCAGGGAGTGGAGGATCAGAACCCTGAGCAGACCTGTGGAGGTTTCCCCCAGCATTTGATAACCAGCTCCCCAGAAATTTAATAAATGAATATCCCTGTGAAGTGGTTTTGGAAAGGAGCCTGGCTTTGCTTTGGTCTCTTTAATGAACATAACCCCTCCTAACTTCTCTGTGTTCTCTCCATCTGGTGAAGGAGGAAGAGGCTTCACCCCATCCCATTTACCCTTCCAAAATCCCAGTGACCCAGCAGTATTTCTCCTTCTTGTGCCCCTGTGTGTCCCAGCACTGCAGAAGGATGCTGAAATATGAACAAAAGGCTTTGCCAGCAAAGGATTCAAACTATGCAGCTGGAAAAGGGAGGGGGAAAGGCTTTCTGAGCTCTATGGAGGGAGGAACAAATGCAGCACTACAAAGGTCACAGGATACAGTAAATGAGGTTGGGATGGAAACTTCACTTGCTATGAATGAAACTACGCTCTTGTGTTTTCCCCCTGGAGCTGAATGTCTAAAAACTCGGGATACTTCTTGTTCTGGTTGGGTTTTTTGGGTTATTTTTGTTTTCCTTTTCTTTTTTTGGCTCTTCTGAGCTTCCCTGAGTTGTGCTGTAGAAGTGCACAGATGGATGGACAGCACCCACACACTGGGACAGGCTTAAAAATACACTGCTCTTGGTCAGGTTGATCAGAGTGTGACATTGTTAGTCTGTGGTTACTCTGGGGAAATCATTTGCCACTCCAAGTGCTGTCTGTGTGAGGCTTTTCAGCAGGGAATTTGTGTTGCCAAAGGTGCACAGCCCTGGCTGGGATTGTTGGATAAACTCAGAACTTGGGCTGAGCACCCCTGGGAGCTCCTGAGTGCTGGTTTTATTTCCTGAGTGCTGTAAGGGCTTGTTCCTGATTGATAAGTCCTATCCCATCCAGATTGCCTGTATTTTCTCTGAGATTGGTTTGATCTCTTACCAATCCATACACTGGTGTTACCTTCCATTATATGATTAATTTCTGCCTGCAATGCTAAATTACTTTACCCAAAACTGTCAGACAAATCCTTTTATTTAGGCCAGTTGTCTAATGCCAAATGCATTTAGAAGCATTGTCTTCATACTCACAGAATTAATCTTTACTTAGGCTTTAAATCAAATTATTCTCTCACCACAGTGAGCCTGACAGAAGAGAGCTGGCAAGAGCTTCATTAATTTCCACCTTTCACTTTCTGTCCCCAGAAATCTTGGCTAAAAATGCTTTCCCCCCAAAATGTGCCCCTGGAAATCCAGGTATAAGTTTGGTTTCAGATTTAAATCAAGGGAAAAAATTCTGGCACTGGCCTCTCTGGAAAATCCCTCCACCAAGAGTCTTCTTTCATGTGTTGAAGGCAGTGACAGCTTTTGGCAGCAAATCATTGTTTTGGTTTGATTTTGTTTGGGGCTTTTGTCTTATTTTGTTGTGGAGCTTCAGGTTGGTTTTGGGTGAGCATCCTCTGAGTGCTGGTCATTCCTGCTGTGATTTCTGCTTTGCTGGGCTCTTACTGATGGACTTGAGCTCGAGCTGAAGGGCTGTGGAGTAGGTAGGGATGTTCCAATGGGAGTGTTTCAGTCCTGCAGCCTTCACAGGGTCATTTAGGTTGGAAAATCCCTCCAGGATCTCTGAGTCCCATGAAGAAATTTCCCCAGTATTCCATCTAGACCTCCCTTGGTGCAGCCTGAGACCATTTCCTCTCCTCCTGTCCCTTGTTCCCTGGGAGCAGAGCCTGACCCTCCCCTGGCCATAACCTATTCCAAGGAGAGCCAGAAGGTCCCCCTGAGCCTCCTTTTCTCCAGGCTGAGCCCCCCCAGCTCCCTCAGACCCTTCCCCAGCTCCTTTCCCTTCCCTCCAGCCCCTCCAGGTCCCTCCTGGATGGAGTGACCAGAACTGGACACAACACTCAAGGAGTCTTGAAGAAGACAAAGCTCTATCATGAGTATTTGGGGAGGAACTGCCAGGCAAACTGGACTGAGTGACCTGAACTGGACATTACAGGAGTCTTGAAGAAGACAAAGCTCCACCATGAGTGTTTTGGGAAGGAACAGCCTGGCAAACACGTGGGGAGGGGTGAGTAGGGGTGTTGTTTTTGTGCTGCTGGAGGTTCCTGCAGAGAGCAGCATCTGGAGCTTGTGAATTCCATCCTAAATGCTTGCTGGGAGCTGAAGGAGCAGCTGTAATTTCCAGCCCCAGCTCTGTTGCCTTTTGCAGCTCTCTCACATCCTTTCAGTGGGTTTATGATTTGGCTTTGTACAAATAGTTCTCCTGGCACCCCACCCTCTGCCAAAGCCAGAGCAGCTCCACCAGCTGCTGTGGTTGGGATGAAAGCACTGCTAATTTGCTGTTACCTTTAATTTAGGGCTTCTGGGTCTTGGGGAAGGCTTGCTGTGGTCCTTGCTGCAAGGAGTTATATTTATATGTTGACTGTTTAAACACATTTATCAGTTCTGAAAGATCCTTGCCTCTCCTCTCAAGGAGGAGGTTGTTTGAGGTGCTGCAGGGAGAGGTGCAGTGAGAGGAGGAGAACTGTGTGTGTCTCTAGCAAGGAGTAAGTTGATTTTTACTTTATTTTATTTGATTTTATGCAAGCCATCAGCCTGGGCTGTGTGTTGCTGGAAGGCTGTACCTTACCTGCAGAATTACTTTGAATATTTGACAGCAATAATAAGAATAAATTCATTTCTCTGCACTGAGGGCTCTGGGATGTCCCAGGGAAACAGGTTCCTTTTCCTTCCCTGCCACGTGTCAGGTGCCTCCCTTAGAGCTGATTTTGTTAACAAGGCAAAGATCCCCCTGCAGCCTCACTGCTCATGTTCTGGCTTATGGCAAGAACACCCAAATCTGCTGACCATTAACTTCTTTAGAGTGCATTTCCCTTCCTCAGAGTGGATTTTATCAGATAGGAGGGAAGTCCTTTTATTTTAATTTTTTTATCATGCAATATATGAAGTATTTATCTATTTGGAATAAGTGAGTTTGGTTTTGAGTAGCCCAAATACAATGTTCTTCTCAGTACACCAAAGAGCTCTTCAGCTGTGTCACAGATCTCTTGAAGTTTATATTTTATAACTACGTCACTTTTTAAAGTCTTTTTTCACTTAACATCTTGTCTCCACTTAGGTTTTGGGCTCCCTTGCCTCTCAGTGTTAGTGAGGATGTTCATACATCATATATATTGTATTTAATTGAGAACAACTGAATCTTTGATACTTAAACCAGAAACCCAAAAGCCAGGCTCGTGTTTTGGAGAATTCTCTGATTCTGAGACTTCCTGGGGCATGTTTGAAGCTTTATAAATGTTATTCCTCACCTGCTTTGGAGCTAAATAAATCAAATTATTGGTGGGTATAACTGCCTGTGTATTTCTAACATGCATGCAAGAACAATTTGCTTTCTTTTCCCTTTAAAATTCCATCCATTTTCCTCTCACAGTGTTTTGTGATCCCTGCAAGGCCCAGAAATCAGCCTTTGTGGGAGCTGCTTTTCCCTTGGCTGAGGAGGGGGATCCTCCTGCCCTTCATTCAGCCCCTGTTTTTGGGAGTCTCGGTTTTTGGGTGCCTCAGTCAGGTCTTTGAGCAGACCTTGCTCAGCCTTTGTGTTCCAGGTAGGCTGAGAGGAGGTGAAAAGATGAAATGGGAGTGACTGACTCGAACTGACCTAAATCAGGGGCTCTGGGGACATTTGTGGGATTCAGTTCCAGACCCTGAAACACCAAATCTCTTTATTTGTCTGGCCCTGCAGCCTGGGGGGCTGCACAGGATGTGTGTCTTCTTTTTCAGAACAGTTCCTCAGACAGAGGGGATAATTGCAGAGTGCTTTTACTTTTTGTTGGGTTTTTTGCTCCTTTTTGGTTTTTGGGAGGTGCTGGAATGACAAATCCCAGCAGGATTTTGAATGTCCAGTCAGGAGGTGCTCACTGGGCCAAGTGGAAACAGGGAGAGGGGGGATGATGGAGCTCATCCCTCCAATAAAACTGGGAGTTTCCTGCAAAAATAGTCAAAAATAACTCCGTTAATGAGTTTGTAGAGTCTTGAATGGGATTTCCTGGGAGCTGGATGTGTCTGTAGGTATCCTTTCATTGGGTTCCTTTCTCCCTCCCTGGTTTCTACTCTTTTGAGGAATAAATAGGAAATAAACACTCCCCTGAAGTTTCCCAACACAAACAACCAGGTTTGCTATTTTTAAGCGCCAGTTTATGATTCTCCCAAAGTTCTTTTTTTTGGTTTTTTTTTGCTCCACTGGGATTGACTTTGAATGTTTTCTTTTAAGATTTATTTTTAGGAGTTAAAAAGCTCCTGTGAACTTCAGTGCTGCCAAAGATACTGGTTTGCCAGTCCTGGCCATCAAATGGAGATTTTCAGATTTTAAAACCTTTAGGCTGCCAAGAAGAGAGAGCAGGTGAGAATGTGGAAGAGGCTCCTTTTGCCCCCTCCTGCCCTGGGATTGTGTTGCCACTTCCCCACATCTGTGGGAAATCCTTGGTGTTGGAGCCAACCCTCCCTCTTCCCACTGAGCTTCATCTCCAGAGCCTTGGGAAGATTTGCAGTTTAAACAGGAGGAAGTTTGTGCATGTTAAATAGAATTTTTGGTGGCACAACAAGCACGACAAACTCTGTGGGTTGATTCCCTGTCCTTTTTGTGTGTGTGTCACACACTCTGGTTCCCTTGAGTGCATTCCCTCTTCCCTAGGGATGGATTTTTGGGATGAGGGGTTGTGCCAGAGCCAGCCAAGGAGTCCCTGTGCTGCAGACACCTTTGCCTTGGTTTTAGTGCCTGGGGCTGGCAATTTTCTCCTGCCTTCTGACCCTCCAGCAAGAAGAGGGTCAAAAGGAAGGGAAAAGGCACTTTGTCAGTGCTCCCAAATGCTGTTAATCCACATGAAGGTGTTCATGCCTTTTGTTTTCCTGTCATCTGGGACTGGAGCAGACAAGGAAAACACTACAAAGGCATTGGATGTGTCTGAGGAAAGGGACAAGTGTGTCAGAGTGAACTCCAATCTGCTTTGCCTTGTCAGTAATTAGGGAGGACTTAACTAAATTTTAGCAAGTGCCTGTTTCCTTGGGGATTTAGTTTTCCCTGTGCTGTAGCTTGGTTTGAGGTCAGACTGTTCATCCCAGCACAAACTGGGTGTTCTCTGCAGGCAGGGGCAGTGGGTATGGCTGTTATTGCTGATGGCAAATTGGTTAATAATGTGGTTACTCTGAATAAACTAATAGTGCAGACTCTGCCTTTCATTGCTTAGGTTAGTATTTTTATATCCCTACTATTAACTTTCTGGTGTGGGTGTTTTTGGGGGGTTAATTTTAGCTCTTTAGCTCAGCCAGATGCAGGTGTGGCTCCACAGATGGAGCTTTTTTGTGCATCACTTCTGGAACCATCCACTCCAGCCTTTGGAGAGTCACAACAGCAAGTGGTGGTTCTTTCCTAGAAAGGCTTCAAAATGCCATTTATTGCTCCAGGCTCATGGCTTGAACTCACCAACTTGCTAATGGCTTAATTGGTGTCAGTTTGATTTGGGTAGAGGTTAATTTCAGTTTTCCCCTGTTGGCAAGGTTGTTGTAGGTGAAGTGAGAAGTCCAGTGAATGCAGGAAGTGGAAGAGAACTGGGCATCAGTGAGTTCATTTTTGGGGCTGGGTTCTTTCTTTGCTTGCTAAAGGGTCCCTTGATTATATTTTCTTTAACCTACTGTTCATACATAGCAAGCTGCAAATTGGGAATAAGCAAAATCAAGTTTAATGAGCGAGAAGCCAGCGTGGCTGACTCAGCCTTCATCCTCCTTAGGTCCTGATTCAAATCATTCCCTGTTTGTGGCAATGGAAATGTCACCAAATGTTCCCACTGTTGGCAGAGTTGGGAGTGACTCCTGTCTGGGTGCTGGAGTGCTCCAGGCTGCCAAAGGTGGTGGGCTCTGCTCCTCTGGCAGAGACAAGCAGGAGCCTGGATGGAGAGTGGGAGGATGAATCACTTTTCTGCTCCTTTGGACCCAGATGGGAGCTGGGAGGAGCTTTGGGCTCTGCACAGCTGGGGATGCAAGAAGAAATCCTGCCTTGGGTTTGCAGATGTCTCACCCAGGCTCTGATGGGGCTCCTGGGGCTTAAATAACGTGGCTGATATTTCTGTGACAATTACAAATCCAAACAATTCATGTTTACAGGTATTTATTTTGTGAATGGGGTGTCATTCCTAAAGCATTAAGAGGTGGTGCTGGGATGTGTGCAGCATCCCTGGGCAGTGGCAGTCACTCCCAGTCTGTGCCTACTGGTTTGGATGTGTTTGGACTTCCCTACAAATGATGGAGTTTAAGACAGTGCTGTCTTGTTCTTGGAAAGCAGAGTGGCTGCTGCTTTCAGCCTCTGGGCCTGCCTGGCCACCTGGGTTTCTGTGATTCTTGTTAGCTTTATAAGTAAAGGAGTGATGCTGGATTTTGGGAGCACTGTGGGATTTCAGTACTTCAGGTAACTCGAGGGGAAATGCCTGGCTTAGTGCAGGTGTCCCTGGAGCAATGTCACTGGGATATATCTGCTGGATGAGGACAGCTCCCCTGTAACTCCCTGTGCCTCTGGCTCTCCATGGATACCCTTTAACCCTTATCCAGGTTGGAAAGGGAGCTGACCTGGGAGCTGCTCCCCTTGGGAAGGTGGCACTCAGTGCTCAGCTCTGGTTGACAGCGTGGTGATGGACTCTCTCAGAGGTCTTTTCCAACCTCAGTGATGCTGGAAGGTGCTGGCTCATGGCTGTGCTCACTGTCAGCTCTCCAGCCCCACACTGGTCCCCTAAACCCCGAGCAAGGTATTTCCTCTGCTATTGCTTCTCTCTGCAGCACTCGGTGAGCAGGAGGGTTTGAAACCCACCCAGCAGGCTCTGCCTTCTCACCCAGAGCTGACATTCAAGGAGCAACTTGCTTGTTTTAGGCTTTAAATAGCTCAGTGGAGGGAGGTGGCCAGGACAATGTGGCCGTGGGGGCTCGGCAGGGCTATTCTTAGCCCACAATAGCCGGAATGGAAAGCCGTGGCTGCTGCAGCACGTTTGGGCCATTGTGTGCCAGAGATGTTTTTAATGCAGAGAGCCAAGAGGTCCTGCAGCATCTCCTCCCCTTCCACTCCTCACTGCAGACCCCTTTCTGTTTGTCTTTGCTGGGGGTTTGGAGGGGAAATGGTTCCTGAGTGGGATCCAAACGTGTCACACGAGGAACTGTCCTCTTGTCTGGCACTGGAGCAGTTTTTCAAAGGGGGAACTGAAACCCCTTGAGGAAAGAATTTTCTGTTCATTCTATTTCGAGTACATTGTGAAATCGAGGGAGGTGCAGGCTAATATTGAATTTAAATGTAGATGGTTGTTCGTGCTGCAGCAAGGAGTGGTGTTTAGGGTGAAGTGGATGGGGATGGTGTATCCATGGCATTGGAGCCCCTCTTGGAGGATGCTCATCCAAAATCCTCCCCACCAAGTGCAGGTGGGAGAAGTGGTTTTCTCTTATAACTTGATTTTTCAGGGCAGGGCTCTCTGTAAGGAAGCTGCCACATGTTCTGCTTCCAGGGGCTGCCCTAGGGGAAGCAGCTGCTGTCACCAGGCACTTTGGCTTCTTCCTCTGCAGGATCTCGAGTTTGAGGAAGAGAATTTGCATTGCTGAGTGGTGTTGCTGATGCAAGCTGCAAATGGGGAGCTGTTTGTTCTGTCCATCACCTACAAGGGTGCCCAGGGTGTTGCTCAGTGGCTAAAAATGAGGTTTTTTTTCCAAGCTGGGCTGAGTTGGAAAGCTGGAGTGGATCAGCCTTGCCTTCACATTGATTGGCTCGACTTCCTTCCCATGCAGTGGTTTCTTAGCTACACTTTAGGAGATTAAAAGCTGGACATCCTGTTCTTGAGGAGGTTTTGCCCTTCTGACTTGCTGTCTAGGTTACTTGTAAGTGGAGAGGCTGCAGTGATGGATGCCTTATGCTTATCTCATTAGTGTGATGGGATTCCCAGTCCAACCCGGAGCAGAATTCCAGCCACGCTGTGGGACAGCCAAGTGTAACATCAGCAGAGATGCTCTGAAATGCAGGGGGTTTTCTTCCAGCTCTTTTTCAGCCTGCCCTGTCTGCAGTAGCCTGTGTCATTCATTTAAAGCTTGCAGGCTGACTTGTCTTGCTGCAGAGCATCTCTACTTGCTGTGCAATCCATGTTCTTCAGGCAGACAAGCTGACTGTGTCCAGGGTTTGGTGGGGGTTTTATTTTAAGCATAATTTTATGCCTTTTTAATTACAGCATCCTCTGCAGATGTTGGAGTGTCATAAAAATGAAATGTGGAAACAAATGCAAAGTTGTCATGGCTTGCTGCAAATTCTGGGTAGTAATTAAGCTGTCGGGGAGTAGTGGAAAGTTCGTCTGCTTTATCTGTATGTCCTTTGGCAAATGACCTGTGGGCTCATTAATGGGAAAGGCAAATGTGCAGTGAGCTGTATCCAGGGCTTTTGGCTGTATCAGTGAGTCTGCTTTGGCAGATAAAGGATAAAAACTACCCTGGACAGTCAAGTCGAAGATCTGAGGTTTGATTTAGTGGCTGGAGCCACTGCTGATTGCTGGCAGGGGAAATCGAGGTAGAAAAGGGCAAGAATACCTGGGGTGTGAGTATTTCTTCCTTCTGGCTGGTCAGGGGAAAGAGTGGCACGTTATTAGTGGTGGGAGATTGCTGGAGTAACTGGGAAAAGCAGCTGGTGAGGTTGGACAAGCGGGTCCAGAATTGAGTTGACTTCAGGGGGCTGGGGACCAGTTCTTAGAGCTGATGGTGATGTGATCCTTTGATGTCTCTGCAGACACTGGAGGATTCCAGGCTGCCTTTAACCCCCAGTGCATTACCTGCTCTGGGGTTTTTATAGCTGAAAAAGCTGAAATGTGAAAAGATAAGCCATAAGTGGATCCCAAAAGGATACACATTTCCTCCCCTCTGTCTGCTTTTAAAGGTTTTTCTGGCCGTCTCTAACACGTTCGACAGATCATTTGGTGTAATCCTGTCTGGCAATTTGTTTCAAGATGTTGGATTTTTTAAAGCTCTTGTCTGAATGTTTTGTCCAGATGGTCTCAGTGTGAGTCAGACTGGAAGGTACAGTGGCTTGCTTTGATAAGGTTACTCGTTCTGCTCACAGAGCTGATGGCTTTATAGCAGTGAAAGAACAGATCTCTCATGTTAATGGGAAATTACCATTCAGGCTCTTGCAAACGAAAATAGGAGCAGAGCAGCTGAAGCTTTCACTGCTCATTTCCCACTCTAAGTTATTCTGATGTTCCTGTGAAAGTGTTGGATTTTAAATGGTGATAACAAATCCATCTGTCCTGGCTCTTCACAGGAATGTCTCTTCATAATCATGGTCCACCACTATGGGAGTTCACAAATGTCAGTCGCAGCTTCGTGCCATTAATGATTTATACACCTAATGAGCAATAAAAGAAAATGAAATGCCGTGTATTGATAATTTATAATTCAGGAATGTCAATAACTGCATTTCCTAAGTTATCTGAGGTGCTGTCAGCATATAAATCAAATTTAAATAAGTTCCATTGAAAGTTACACATGCAACTTTATCAATGGAGGTTTTACTACTCCATTTATTTCCATGTTCCACGTTGTTATTCGTAGCCATTTCTCCTATAAGCTTTGAAGTACAGATATTTCCAACAAAAACAAAATGCTCCATCATCTTTAGCATTTTAATGAGAGAGAAATAGGGACGTTCTGGGGGTGTTTAAGTCTCTGGATGAGCTGCCCTGGCACTGGGGGACGTGACCCCAAGGGCTTTGTTCACAGGGAGGATGGAGAAACATCCCTCAATAACCTGACTGTGACTTCACCCTGAAACTGCCCATGAAGCCCTGGGCACTCAGGAGCCTCCTGGCTATTTGTGAGCCTCCTCCTGGGGCTGCTGGCTGATTTGGGTGTGTTGCTTTCGGTCCCAGCCCAGGGAACCAACACAAACATCCCTCTGCAGAAGAGCCTTCGTGGCCGTGTTGACTTTGGCCAGCCCTCGGTCAGGGGCTCCTCTGGCACCTTCTGGGGCTTCCCACAGGGAGGGGACAGGAGTCACCCCCAGCATCTGAACTGGGACACTGGATGGGTCACCTGGGCCTTGCTTTCCTCCTGGCCCAATGGCTTTAGTAAATCTGCATTTAAGGCTGGTGGGAGGTGTCCCTGCCCATGGAGGGGTGGAATGAGGTGAGCTTTAAGGTCACGTCCAACCCAAACCATTCTGGCACTCTCGGATTTCATTTTTTCCTTTCTTTTTTTTTTGGTGATGTTTCCTAGGGACTGGATTGGTCAGGTGGAGTGGCAAATGACAAATTGAGTTGCCCATCTGGGCTTGGATGGAGCTCGAGCTGTGCCTTCTTGTGTCTCCTCCACGCTTTTCCTGCTGGGATCAATCTGTATGGGAAAATAAAAGAGCTTCTGGACTTGGTGGTGTCTTTTGGGGGGTCCAGAAAAGAAGAGTTAAAAAGGAGTTGCAGTGCAGATCCTTAGGAATTTCAGAGCACTGAACATAAAATGGTCCAGTAGTGTGGCACTGGAAGGAGAAGGGCTTGGCCAAGTGTGGACACTTCCCAGGTGCAGTCCTTTGAACTTTTGGGCAGTTTTATTCCACTGTGATCCTTGTGCATCCCCTCCAACCCCAGATATTCTGTGATTCAATGATTTCTAACCAGTGCTGTGCTCTGAGTTTGCCCAGCCTTTCCAAAGCCTTGGAAGAGCAGGATTATTTCCTTCCCTCTGTCCCTGCTTCCGACTCTTTGATAAAAAGGCTCTTTTTGACTTCTCAGAAGTGGAAGGAAATGCCACTGGACAACATTCTGCCTTTCAGTGCTTGCTGCCTGTGATACAGGATGCTAGATTTCAGGGAATGCTCTATTGTCTCTTATCTCATTGGGACTGGAAATCCACAGTAGGGCCTGGATTTGTCTCATACTCTGGCTTCAGCTGATTGTAGGTTTTACACACACATATAAAACTAAATATATATATGGTGCTTTTGTTTTTTCTTTGACTATTAGTCCTACTGTGCATGATCATGTGTGTGGTGGGTTGCATCTGTCTTTGGAAAAAGCTTTTTCTGGGAAGTGGGTGATTTTTCCCCAGAGGGGACTGGGATGGCACCAGAAAGGAAACATTTTCAGATGAAGACTTTGATTTTATTGCAGAAGTTACTACTGTGCAAAGACGAGGTAGATCCTGTATGTATCTTCCAAACATTGTATGTGGCATGGTTTTCTGTTATTGAATTTTGAGCCATTTATTGTAATAGTTGGAGTGATATAAATGGTTTCTAAGTGATAAAAGTTGTGTGTGTGTGTAAAAAAGGAGGACCTGCATTTGAATGTCAGTTCTCTGACAAAGGCTTTTGAAAAATAAGCATCTCCTTGTTGCTGCTCTGGTCTAAGCTGTGCTGATTAATGGGTGTTGCTGTAGCTGACAATGAACTGATAGAAAAATGATGATTCACATAATTCGAGCTTTGCAGGCTCTGTCAGATATTCATTTCCCCCTTTACAAGAGGAGCTGGGGAGTAAAACGTGGATTCCTTTAAAGACAGCAGTGCTGCACTTAGATATTTATACATATTTATAGAAGGAATTGATTCTGTGGATTGTGTAGGAAAAGGCTGCTTGGGAAACCTTTGCTTTCATTGAGTATTCCTGCTGTAAACTTTGGAAGGTGAGCAAAGACTGAACCAGAAAGCAACAGGGAGATTGGAACAATTCTCTGTATATTTTTATATATAAATGTTTTTGTGGTTTTCCATTAGGCTTCTATCTGCTGGGTTTGGGGTGTGTTATATATGAATTCAAACAATGCTCCAATCTGATTTCTGATGTCAACATTTAAGGCTGATTTATCATGAACTCTCCTGCCAGTTGAAAGAGATGTGACTTTGATTTTTATGGGATGTTTTGCTTTAATGGCAGGTTTTAGTGGGGAAAATAAGAGGCTGCTCTGGAGGAGAGGAGCTCTGTGATCAGTGGCCACTGGGACCCTGGGCAAATAACTTGGACCTTTTTGATCTTGTTGAAGTCATCTGTTAATGATGCTCGTTATTCACCTCGCCTGGAATGTTGAGGGTTAATTAATAGTTCTGGAAGCCTCCCAGAGACAGAGGCCAGGGCCTGGCAGGGAGGCAGGGACTACACCAGGCTGCTGCAGTATATTTGAGTCACCGTGTTGACTCCCTGGGCCAGTCTCCTTCCTCTTCTCCATGGACTGAGAGCTGTGCCTGGGTGTTCCACAGGCAGGGGAAGGGGAGCCAAGGAGATCCTTCATGGTGCAGCTCCACAAGTCTCGGGGCTGTTGGCCAGCCCATGGAGCAGCCACCCGATGGGTCATCCGGGACCGGCCAGGTGGGTCTGCCAGGTGGGACAGCCAGGAGAACATCCAGCCTGGGAGCTCCTGGGAGAGCTCAGGAGATGGGAGGGAGTCAGGGCTGATATCTGAGTTTGGGCTCTGGCTTTATCCAAGTGAGACCAAGGACCAGGAGGGGATGTGCTGGTGGCACCAGGGAAGTGTCTTTATCTCCATGGCAGCTTCAGGATGGCTCTGGAATTGTGGTACTCAAGGTTATCCCTCACTGTTACGTCATCACTGGGGTTTCATCCTCTTCTCTTTGTTTTTGGATCATTAGGAAATGGTGCAGGTGAGTTGGTGTTGGTTCTTTAACCCAAAGCGAGGGTGAAAATGCTCGATGCAGTTAAAAATGCCTTTTAAAGATGCCTTTCCCTGGAATTTGGCAGCCTGCTGGAAGGGATTTTGAAATTTAGTTTACTGTGCTGTGCTTGAGGAGTGTTTACATGTCCCCTTTTGTTCCTCTGCATTTATTTCTCAATCATTTATGCATGTTAACGTGTTAGTTACCAAAGGGGAGAGGGAGGCAAAGAAATCCCGAGGTGAAATTCAATTAGACACCGGCATTAATCATTCTGTTTGTATCTCTAAATATCTGACATAATTCACCAAAGGATTTTCCTTTAATTGAACAGATTAAGACACGTTAAGTTGTAAATTGCCACCTTTGTTCTGGCAATTTTATTCATTTGACAAATAGACTTGATGTTACTTTGCATGAAATATTTGTGTCTCTGAGAGTCACTTTAGGTGCTCTGAACTGGGAAGAAATAGTCATTTTTCATAGGAATGCTGCTTTTCTGGGTTTTTGCATCCCAGTACCTTTCAGCACTTCCAAACCTTTGGAGCATCCCTGACAGGTAAATGGAAAATTATGTCAAATTAGGTCAGTTTCTGTAAAGGGAATTGGATCTGGGGAATTTGGTCCATCCCTGCATCGTTTTCCTGAGGAAATAATTAGCAGTGTGGAGGTTTCTATGTGTGTGGATGCTGCTTTCTCACCTCTGGCTGTGTCTGTGTGTGCAGCATAAGGAATGTGGCAGTCAGGGATGTACAGTGGGTTTAAATTGGGATTCCTGAAGTCAACTGAGGCTCTGAGAACATATGGCAAACGCCAGGAATAATGATCCCATTCCACCTTTCTGATGAATAATTCAATTCAGTTCAGGGCTGTTCCAGGGTTAAAATAAACCCCTCGCAGGATTTGACACGACACAGCTGAAACACTGGGAGAAAAAATGTTGGGAGGCAAAAGAAGCCCTTGTTGGAGTTCTTTTTCACTCAGCAGCACCAGGGGAAATCTTCACACTTGTCAAGTTTTGGGCTGGAGCTGTGGCCACTACCCAGTTACAGAAATGTGCCCCAAATTTTTAGGCACTGCATATACAGTGTTGGCTTCATCACCCCTGCAGGAGAGGAAACTGCTCAAAGAACTATTCAAAAGTTGTTTGGAGAACATATTATTTCAGGTTGGTTTAGGGGGCCCAGAGCAATTGCAGCCCCCCCGGGCACTCAGCTCTTGGGGTGCTCATTCCTGGAGGCTACAGAGAGTTTTTTGGCTCAAAGTATTCTCTGAGTGCTGAAAAATGTGAACTTGGGGGGTGTTTTGTGTGTGTTGCCTCTGATTGCACTGATAGCCCACGTGTCAAATGGCTCATGAGATAATTCCATACTGCAAACCAGGGATAAAATGTCATTTTACTGCTAGCCCGTGGTATTTTATCCAGCATCCAGAAAGTGGCAAAGCACAAGCAAAGGGTTTGGCTGAGGTTTTTCTTGGCTTGGTGTCATCTGGGGGAAAACCTTTAACAGGGCCCAGACAATCCCAAAATAGCTGTGAAACTTCCTGGAGCAGCAGGAGGAGTTGCAATCCTGCTGCTGTTTGCACTCAAGCTTTGGGGTTTAACCTATTTTGAAATGTATTGATAGGCTTGTATTTGTTTGGAATAAGCAGCTGTAGAACATAAATGTGTAATATTACCCAGTGTACCTTTATCAGGGTGTTTTTTGGGGAGTCACCCACACCCTGCTGGTGGAATCAGGGCCACGAATCCCTGCACAGGGTCATTTAATCTGCATTCTGTCTTTAAACATCCTCCCTGAAAAGTCAACAGCGTGGCCTGTGTTTTGGTAGGAGTAAAGGAGACCTTCATCAGACAGGAAAAAAAAGAGTTTTAAATCTTTAATTTGAATTCTGTGTGGATCAAACACCTTGGCAGCTTTGGCAGCCTGTTTAATTGCATGATTTTGGAGCATTTGCTTCAAAGCTTTGCAGTTGTGAAGCCTCAGTCCACTTTTCAGTCTGGGAATTGCAGAGGAGTGTCTTTTTGGGTGGGTATGGAAAAGCAATGCTGTGGTCAGTGGGGTTCCTGTTGAAGGGTGTTTATAAATAATGTTCCAGGTCCCAGTTGTGATGGAAATGTCACACCAGGACCTCTGTTGTGCCTGGAAGCAGAGCCAAGTAATTAGTGATGCAAATTTATTGTCATGTAGGTCAGCAAATAAAAGGCCCAGCCTTAATTTTTTGCCTTTAAGCATGTCTGGCATCCTCTTCTCTCCCTTCACTGATGCAAATCTTCATGCACTTGTCTTACACCTCAAACCAATTCCATGGCTCTCTGCTGGAAAGAATTTCAGCTCCCGACGCCTACAATTGTGTTTATATATTTATAACTATAAAAGGATTCTTATCAGTGTGTATTACCCATTGCTATTATTTCTCAAACAGATAAGGAATATCCTGGTTGTAAAAAGAGTATTTACCTTTTCCAGGGCACGCAGTGGTTGTGAACCTGAATCTCCCTCCTGGCTCTGCTCTTAAACAAAGGGCTGTATTTCCTCCTCTTGTATCATTTTCACTTCAAAGCCCAGATTTCTGATTGCCAGGGAGGATTTTAAGGTTGTGATGATCAGCAGCTTTTGGGCAGTGGCACAGCTTGTGCTGTGCAATTCTTGCTCCTGCTGGAGGAAGGCTTTTCTAAGTCATTCAAGCTCCCAGCCATGGTTGCCTGGCATTTGTCACACCCCTGGTTGTAATCAAGCACCCAGAAAAACATTCACAAAACTACAAAGCCCTTCATTTTTGGAGTGCAGCCTCTCCTATGTGATGGTAGGGAAAATGGGAACCCTTCTGAGTGTAATGTGGTGAGAACACGTCAAAGCACGTGGTCCAATTCCTTCTCTTGAGAGTTATTTGTATATTTAAATGGTTTTTACTTTTACTCCCAGTCGTGGTGTTGGTTGTTTGGAGTTGTTTTGGAACTGAATGGAGTGTCAGCATCAAACTGAGCTGTAATCTCTAATTTACCTTCCTTGGAGTCTGCAAGGGTGAGAGGACTGATGTCTAATCTGGGCAGGAGCTGGGGCTTGTGCCTCTGTTCTCCTGCCATCCCACTCCTTTCCCAAGCCTGTCATCTCTCTCTGTGCAGCATGGCACTGGGACTGGGGGTGGGAATGTCTTGGGAAAGTTCTATCTGAGATCCAGGGAGATGGAGGGAGATACTGGAGAGCTGCCTGTGCCTTCTGCTGGTGCTCTGTGCTGTCAGATCCTTCCATCCAGTTCGAGCTTGTCACTGGGAAGAGCTGGAACCCTTCCTGGGCAGGGAGATGATCCTGCTTGGAGGGCATGAAATGACAGGGGAAGGAGATCTCCCAGGTCTGGGGTCACCCTTCTACCTCTGTATGTGATCTGTTCAACAAGTTGGTGCAGAAATTTGTTTCCATACTTCCAATTTTAGTTTATAGGATGCTTAAGATCTAAAAAAAGTGATTCTGGGAAATCCTTTTCCAGAAGGGGCATGTTGTATCCTGTAGGAGAGGAAGATGCAGTCCCAGTGTGTGTGTGTGAATAGCCTCCTGCTTGGGGTGGAATTGTTTCATGAAAACACAAATCATCCTGTTTGGTGTAGTTTGAGGAGCCTCTGATTGGTCTGGAATTGCAGCACAATTCTAATAATCTGCTCAAATAAGAAAAAAGTATCAGTTTTGTTTTTTTTTAAAGTGAGGATAACCTGCTCTTAATTTTGTTGGCTGGGTTGTTCAGCAGAATGCAGAATTCTACAGGGAGTGTTGAAAAGGTGGTTACAGAATGGATGGAAGTCAAGTTACACGACTGTGCAGGATTATACAATGGTCTGTCCCTTGGTGACCCAGGTGACTTTATCATCTGGTGATGGAAATGAATAAATGGTTTGTTTTAAATGGATGGAAAACTTTTCTGTGGCTACTGGAGATGTTTAGATCATGTCACTGTCAGCCACGTGAGCTCGAAATACAATAGAAAGGATTCAGCAATGCAGGGCAAGGCTTAGACTGGAATACCTGGTGTTTAATCCTAATTTTTGCCACAGGCATCTTGACCTTGACTTATTCACCTGCAGGCACTGGCAGCAGGAGCAGAGACTTCAGGAGGCTGTTCCTTGTCTTCAACTGGGTGGGATTGCCAAGGTCTAAAGCATGGGATGGGGGGGAAGGCTTTTTTGGTGTTTGAAGTGGCTGTTAACCCAATAACCTGCAAATTAAAAGATGCCAAAAGCACTGCATTTGGAATTAAAGAGGCTGCTGTGACTGTAGACATGAGAAGGGTGACCCATGGGTTGGAGCTCGGGCTGCTCCAAGTGAGGCTGGAAAAATTATCTCCTGCTTGTGTAAGCACTGGGAAAACAAGCAGACACTTCATAGGCCAGCAAGGCCGGTAAGCCTCAGGAAATTCCTGCATTCTTGATTTGATTTTGTGGCTGAAGGACTGCAGGGTGTGTTTGTGAAAGATGAGCAAGGTTGCCCTTGTGCAGCCCCTCGATAAGCTGGAGCTCAATGGCTCATTGTTCCCCCCGGGAGCCCGCTCAGCTGTCACTGCTCCCCCCCAAAACACTGCCTGGATTTAGGCAGCAGGAGTGCTGAGAGCACATTTGGTGCTGCAGGAACAGGGGCTGGCTCTTGCAGGAGGGCTGTGTGTCAGGTGTGCCACCTCCACAGCCAGGAGCAGGAGCTTCAGGGTGGCTTTATGGTCCAAAGGCTTGTGCTCTGCTGATCTTCAGGTCTCTGAGAACTGCTGGGTTTTTGGAAGTGGGTCCTTGTGGTTCTGCTTCTGCTCCTGAAGGTGGGTCCTCAATTCACACTGGGACTGGTGGAGAAATGGCCAGGTTGGCCAGGTTGTCACCCTGGTGAAAGAATCCACTGAGAAGAATGGGTGGTCATACCATGACCTGTGTGAGCTCTAGCTGGTATTTGCCATCCCTGATTTGATTTTCAAACTGCTCATCCATGCTGTGGTGGGGTCACTGACTCCTGAAAAACAGCCCTGTGCTCATGAGCCATCCCTAAATGCCCCAGCAGATACAGCCCAGGCAGACAAGGTGTTGGCTGCATTTGGCTCCTGCCCCTTTCTGTGCCCTTCTTTGTGTGCTTAGCAGGAAATGCCAGGTCTGCTCGGGTGTTTTCTTTGTGTGATCCATTCTCAGGAGTCCAGGAACCAAGCCCCAAGTTCCTAAAATTAGTGTCTTTGTCCAGTGGCTTCTGAAAAGGTCACAGAGATGTTTTCTGTGTTGGGACCATCCCTTTTGTTGAGGAAAGGGGTGGAGGAGAAGACACAAAGGGAGGAAGAGCTTACCTTGAAGGATGTTCTTTCTTGAAATGTCAGACCTGCAGGTGAGTGCCAGGTTGAGGATTAGGTGAGCTTGGTTTTTTGCAGCCAGGGAACACCACATTACTGGCCATTTTGGTGCTGTTAGCATTGTCCTTCCTCACCTTCTTTGCTCTATAAAGCTTTAATGGCAAAGCCACAGGTAGAAGGGGGTGTCTGGTTTGCATTCACCTGGCCCAACCTGTCACTCTGCTAATCCTTGGGTGGTTCTGTGGCTGGGGCTGGATGGAGGTGTGTGGAGCATCAACAGTGAGGCTTCACTGAAGTTTTGGCAGGTCTGATGTGTGTAAATCTCCACTCTTTCCCCGTGCCCCTCCCAGGCCCTGCTGGGCCTGAAATACCAGAGCAAACAACAAAGGCATCTCCAACCCCAAAGAAATGCAACGTGCAGGTTTTACCTGGTATGGGACCCCCCTGGACCGAGGGTGGTGCCCTTGGGTTTGATTAAAGGAGTACCTGGGCAACTCAGGCTGGTGTGTTTGTGTCTACTTGTGTTTTCTCATGAAGAAACACAAGTTTTTCATTTTCTAAAATTCACTCCTGGGGGAAAAATAAGCCTGAGCAGCTTTGCCCCCTCCTCTGTTCCGTGCCATGCCCTTGCTGCCTGTATCTCCTCCCCTGGCCATTGCAGCCTGACAAGTGGCCCTACCAAATCCAAGTGCTAACCAAGGTCACCTTCAGGCTTGAAAACCCCCCCATTTGTGCAGATTGTGATTTTATTTTTATTTCTTCTTGGCAAGCCTACCCGGGAGCCATATTTTCCCTCCATGTGTTTTGGGTTTTGGAGTCCCTAAAATAAAGATGTGGGTTTCCTTCGCTGCAAATCCCTCGGATCCCCTAAAAGTGTTCCTGCAGATGTGAGCACGAGCCAAGGCAACTGATCCTCACAGGGCATGGCAAGAGGGGAGCCACGGAGGGCCAGATGGTCCTCTCTTTCTGGGCAAAGGGACAAGCACCCCGAGGAGCCAAGCTGGCCTCGGAGATGATGCATTTCAGGAATCAGCAAGGGAGGAGTGGATTAAAAATTTGGGAGATGGTCCCCTCCCCACTTCTAGTTGTGGTGACAAACTGCAGTCGCAGTGTGGGGATGTGAAGGAAGCTGTGGGTGCTGGAAATTTGAATTTTTACTCATTTTATTGCTGGTTCTGAATTCAGCTCAGAAAACCTTTGGAAAGAGCAGCACTAACAGTCAGGCCATGGCAGGGCTCTCTGCAGCTTGACTGCTCCAAGACCTTGAGATGAAAGTGCATATTTTATTGGTTTCATGTTGAGTTTATTGCCTGTGTGAAAGCCAAGTAACCTTTGCTGGCTGCATCACTGAATATTTCTGCATTTTTAGGCTGGGACTGACACGCTTCTGCTGTGTTTGCTTGCCCTGTTTGACCGTGAGTGAGTCATTTCACTCTTCTGCCCCTCACGTTCAGGATCAGGAGGATAAGGAGAACACCTGGCTTAAAAGGCTCATGGGAGAAGCTTTCATATTTGTAAAATGTTTGTAAAACACTGTGTTAATATAGATATATTCACCATAATCACACTGCAATTATTGTGAATATGCATTAATAAGTAATATTATTAATTATGATGGTAACCCCTATATCTCTGTGCTTTCTGAGTCCTTCAGACACAGATGTGATAACCAAAAAGCAGTTATATATCCCAAAGCAGATATTCCTGGAGAGAATTCCCTGGTGGGAATGCTGTGGTGTTGGGGCCTTTCTGTGTTTCTCAGGAGAGCTGGAGCCTCAGGAACTGAGTGAATAACCCGGAGTTGGTGCCTTCTGGGAGTGCCCCAGGATGTGCAGGGGGGAATGTTCTGCAGAGGGATCTGATGGAGATTCCCTGCAGGGATTGTTGGAGCTGATGTGGGGTATTGCAGCATTCAGCCCTTCTTCCAGCCTGAGATTCAGTACATTTTTGGGCAGTGACCACTCGTTCTTGATGCCAAAAATGCACTTGACACTTGTAACTGATGCACTTTCCAGCAGCAAGGCTTTGCTGCTCGCTCCGGGCAGGTTTTTGGATGGATTTCCAAGACACAATTGCAATCATTTGCTGTCTGCAGGTAGAGTTAATCCTCATCACAGCTTTGCTGATGTTCTGCTAATGAGGGGGCATATTTCTAACTCTATTTGATTGGAGAATTTTCATGGTGTTTGATGGGATGTTGTTTAATCTGTAGTGCTTTTATTTGTTGCAGAGATCCGAGCCCAATTGGTAGAGCAGCTGAAATGCCTTGACCAGCAGTGTGAGCTTCGGGTCCAGTTACTGCAGGACTTGCAGGATTTCTTCCGCAAGAAGGCAGAGATTGAGATGGATTACTCAAGGAATTTGGAGAAGTTGGCTGAGAGATTCCTGGCTAAAACTAGGAGCACCAAAGACCAGCAATTCAAGTAGAGTATTTGCCTTTTGTTTTTGCCCCTTTTTTCCTCCCCTCCCTCTAGATTTGATTGCAAGGACAGGAATGGAAAAGAAGGTTGATCTGGTGACTGTAGGTAGAGGGAAATGTCCCCCAGGTTTGTGTTGAACACAGAACCCATTCCATGGTTCTGGGTGCTCACATCAGTTATTCCTGGTAGGTCAAATGCTGTCAGGAGGGAATGAAATGGTAAAAACTGGCAGGTCTAAAAGGAGTCATTTTCTTGGGAAAGGTGGGCAAAGCTGTGCAGCAGATCTGATGGACAAAGCCAGGATTTCCTTCAGTGCCAGTGGCTTTGGGCTGGGTTTTTTTGTGGGGAACTGTTTCCAATCTGTTTTATGCTGTCAGCTCTCTGTTTTCAATATCCCACACATACTCAGTGTGGGAGTGGAGTGTTGTATCTCTGCTACTATCACTTCAGACAGCAGAGAAATGAAGCCTGAAGTGCTTCTGAGTCCAACAGCACCTCAGAATAGAGCTGTGCCACTGGGGGCAGGGGAATCCCTGGATACTGAGCTGATGGGGACTCAATTAAAATGTAAAGATGTCCTTATTGCCAATCAGCTTTTCCCCTGCTCGAAGCACTCTTTGCAAGTGGCTCTGCTGTGGTTGTTCCTGGTTTTTGGTCCTTCCCCACTTATCTGAGCTGGGATGACTAACACATATGGAACGTGGTTCCATGGATTCAAGTCCTTCTGATTTACTGCTGACTCCTGCCAGGAGGTGCCTTTCCCAGGAAGGGGGGATGGATTCTCCCAGGAAAGGGGGGATGCAGGAGGAGACCTGTGTGTGCAGAAGATGCTGGTGCAGAGTCTCCATCCCAGAGAGGAGGTGGCCAGCACGCAGCTCCTGGAGGTGACATCTGGGCAGAGCTTGTTGGGTTTTGTTGTCAGGGCAGCAGCTGGGGAAAACAGGGAGCTGGAGCAGCCTGGGGACCTGAATCATTGCTGCTTTGGCCACGTTGGGCTGAGAGGATCCATCTGGGGCTGCCCCCGCCCAGTGTGCGGCGTCACTGGGAGCACTGGTGGGGTCGGGTCCTTGCCCTGTGTTTGTGCTCTCTGTTGCTGTGTTTGCAGGGATGTGGGGATGCAGCAGCTCTCCCCAGGCAGAGCTCCTTGGGGAAGCCACGAGGGAGGCACCATTTTAGCTTCCTTTGGTGATGGCATTTGATTTAGTTCTCCTTCAAACCTCCCGTTGTGCTGTGTGGTTGGGAAAGCCTGGCTCCCAAGCAGAGCTTTTGACAGGCTGGAGAAGAGTTATTCTGCTTATCTCGAGGCTTGTCATTGTCTGGAGTGTTTTTGCTTTTCCTGGGCAGTCAAAGTGTTGTTACAGCTACAAGCTGTGTGTATTCTGCACATGCTTTAAGATGCACTAAAGAAATGATGCTGAGAACTATGATTTTCCTCTGCATTATGAGTCGTCTTTTCAGTTGATTTTGTTGTTATTCTTGGTGAAAACCGAGGTGATTTTCTTTATATTACATCATATAAAACATCCCGTCAGAAACACTTTTGCATTCAGCTTCTACTGTTGGGAAAGGTCCTATTTGGAGATTTAGAGGGAATTTATAATTTGGAAGTTTCGACTGTAGTTGAACAGAATCCTTCATGTGATGGTGTCATCCTTCCTGTGAATTAATAATTCCTGCTGGCTGTGATACTGCTGGGGTTTAATTTTTTTGTTGTTGCTCTAATGCATTTTTCTCATTGACCCCTACCCTGTTTGAACTTCAGATAAGATTTATAAAGTTGTACCTGGACAAAACTGACCTCAGATATCCCAGCTATGGAGAAGTGATTTATCAGCACATTAAACTTTAGCTTCATTTTCTGAATTAACAGACCATGCTTTTCTGGTCAAGGGCAGGGCATTGCCCAAAATACTCTGAAACCTGTTGCTAAGCATCAACTTCACTTTGCAGGGAGAGGGGCTGATGCTGCTCAGGCTCCTGATTTCACTTCCAGTAGGAGCAGATAATCCCTGACAGAAAAACAGGAATATGTTACCCCTGCAAAGCCTGAGTCCCGAATCTGTGAGTTGTGAATTTGGTCGAGAGTGGAATAAGAGATAAACCCCAGTTTGTAACCCTAAAGCTGCTGGGGTGTGGGCAGTGCTGGTCACCTGGCTGGGCACCTCCATCTAGGACTTGTTTGGTCCCTTTTCTGCTGGCTGTGACAGTCAGGAGGGTGTCAGAGAGCAATCCCAGCCATAATGCCCCATCCCCAGCACTGCTTGTGGAGATACCTTGGCTGGCATCTCCCCTGAGGATGCTGGAGCTGGAACCTCCCTGGGAAGCCCCCAAAAGCCCATTTTTGCTCCGAGCCAACCATGAACCCCATCCTGGGATGACAGGTCTGTGAGGGCTGTAATTGCCCAGCTCTGCCCCCATAAATACCCCTGGCTGGGCTGCTCCTTCCAAGCCTGCTCATTATGTCAGAAGGTACCGTGTCATTCAGGGCTGCTCCCCGTGTCACTCACCCTCTTTCAGATCTCCTTCCACAGCCCAGGAGGGAAAATCTCAGGCTCTCAGCCTGTAATTTGCATGTGCTTTCCTACTCCACAGCTATTATGGGATTGCCCACTTGCTCTGATGGTGTTCATTTAAGGGAAATGCTGTCAGGGTGGGAGGCTTTGGGTTGACCCTCGGAATTGGATTGTGTGGCTCCCTCCAGCAGCCCCCTCCAGGCTGGGAAAAGCACAGGCTGCAAGCAAAGACCAGCACAAGGTGCAGGCTGGGCTGGGGGATCTCACAAAGCCTTGGGTTTGCTGACTCAGGGGGTGAGCTGGTCAGGTGGCCACGTTATCACAGAATCACAGGATGGTTTGGGCTGGAAGGGATCATCTCATCCCACCCCTTGCCATGGGCAGGGACACCTTCCATAGACCAGGTTGCTCCAACCTGACCTTGGACATTTACAGGGATGGGGCAGACACAGCTTCTCTGCCCAACCTGTGCCAGGGCCCCTCCAAACTCACAGTGAGGAATTTCTTCCTCATATCCAATATAAACTTCCCCTCTTTCCATCTGAATCCATTGCCCCTTGTCCTGTCACTCCAGGCCCTTGTTTTTAGTCCCTTTCCATCTTTCCTGTTGGCTCCTCCAGGTCCTGGAAGGGCACCACGAGGTCACCCTGAAGCTTCTCCAGGCTGAACAATCCCAATTCTCTCAGCCTGTCCCTGCAGGAGGATTTTCCCTGTGGGTTTGGGAATGTGGGTGGTTGGATCCTGAGCGCAAACTGGGCATGGCTGGGGCTGCACTGAAAGGGTGTTTGCAGAGGGCTCAGCTTGAAGCTTCACTGGGGCATCTTGGGATGATTTACAGAGGTAGGAGTGTGTTTTCTCATGTGAGATCTTTGAAGAAGGGGAACAGATTGATTTAGCCAGGGTGGCATTCGAGTTGATGGCAGTTGGATATATCCCAGCTTTTACTTGCTTTTAGCTCAGCCATGGCTGGTAGATCTCACTTTGCCTATTCTCTCCAAAGATGTTTTTTTCAGTTAGAACAGGCTATTAGTCATACACAATGTGTATATTTGGGATATATATTATATATATCCCTCAGTACTCATCGGTAAATAGGAATGGTGCAAGGAGTGGAGACAAAAAAGGCATTTGACATCCCAAATCTTCTGACTCTGGTTGGTCACAGTTTGGTGTAGTCATTGCTCCTTAAAATCTGCCTGAGTGAGGTGTGTGGCAGCGAAATCAGAGCATTCACCTCCCAGGGGTCTGTGGGTCCCTTCAGGCAGCACTGCTGGCTGTGGGGCTGACCTGCAGCCCCAGAGAAAGGCTCTGCCCCACCCCACAGAGACCCTGGGACCTTCAGGATTCACTTCTATTTCGTGTGATTTTTGTCCTCGAGGCATTTGCCTGGTCTAATAATACAGTATAAACCCCGTGGCAAATCTTGAGCGATTCCTTTCAAGAGAGAAAGTCAGGAGAAAAAAAAAAGGGGGGAAAAAATTGAAAAGACAATGCTATTTTAAGGCCATATTTTAAATCAAGATAATCTTTGGAAGCAAGACACTGAGTAGCAATTGTCAGCTGGAGAGCTGAATGTCCAGGATATCCCAGCATGAAATTCAGATGGCTTTCTGGCAGCCTTTGCCTTGAAGTAGAAGATGCAGAATAAGTCTGGCAACCTTGGGGCTGAGCACTTGTAAACAACAGATGTTCATAACTGGAATCTTTTGGAAGAGAAGGGCAGGGAGCAGCATGGATGTCCATGCTTGTAATTCTCAACATTTGCAGTTAACACTGAGCTGTGTCAGGGAAAATCAAGCGTTGATTTGAATGAGCAGCTTGCAGAGAAAGTTCAGCTGGAGTTCTCTTAAAAGTGAAATGATTTCTTTAAAGGAAACATGATACAGGCTGTGAGGGAGGTGTCCTCAAAAGCATTTGGGTCACGTGGCCTTCAATTACATTATCATCATTATGATAATGTTTATTGTTATAATAATAATAAACAGTCATAGGCTATTTTGACCTGTGATTCTTTTTGATTGAGCTGAATCCTACACATTTTTCCCCCCCCCAAGTCTGTCAAGGACCAGCATTTGGAAGGTTTTGCTAAGCATGAAACACTCATTTATTCAGTGACCTCCTTGAATGCAGAGAAGCAGGGCTATGTGACAGCAGCAATGGATGTAAAGCCTCAGGGGGGGTTTCTCTGCTGGGTTTCATCATATCAGTGCTCCTGCCTTGCCCTGTGGTGGTTGCTGTGATTGCAGACCAGAGCACAACATTCAGAGAGGTTTCAGATAGTATTTCCAGCACCAGTTAAATCTCTGCTCTGACACTTGGCCTGGCTGCAGCTCAAAGGGTTTGCAGGGTGGATTGGTTTGGGATGTGCCAGGTTGGAACAGCCCCTGGAAGTTTTGGGGAGGTGGAACAGGAGGCTGCAGGTGTCGTGGGTGCCACCAGGAGACTTGTTTTAAAAATGTCCTTCAGAGGAGGGGTGGTTGGGGAGGTTTTCTGTTCCCATGGATGATGTGATGTCCCTTGGAGAGGGGACCTTTCATCAGGAGCTGCAGAGACAGAACAAGGGGAATGGGTTCAGATGGAAAGAGAGGAGGTTTATATGGGATATATGGAAGGAATTCTTCTCATTGAGGGTGGGCAGGCCCTGGCACAGAGAAGCTGTGGCTGCCCCATCCCTGGGAGTGTCCAAGGGCAGCTTGGACAGGGCTTGGAGCAACCTGGGCTGGTGGGAGGTGTCCCTGCCCATGGCAGGAGGTGGAATGAGATGATCTTTGAGGTCCCTTCTAACCCAAACCATTCTGTGTTCACTCGTTCACTTATTTAAATGTTTCTATAATAACATTTTCATTCTCATCTGACTCATCCCCCTGTCTGGTGCTCCTTATAGAAACCCAATATTCTTATTCCTGGTTTGTGGGTGTGGCTTTTTAGTTTTTAATTATTTTGTTATATCTTAGTTTTTGGTTTAATGTAGTGTGTGGGGAAGAAGGTATTGTTTTAGAGTAATTTTACTGCTGTTGCTCTGGACAGAGTTCCCTGGCATTGCTGTCATCTGTCTCTCTCTCCTGCCTTAGAGCAGATAAATCTTGGATTGTCTGCGAGTTCCTTGTATGAATGAGTAATTTAATTAAGGCATTTGAGATACATGAGGCTCAATCTTCCCTTCTGATCTTTTGAGACCAGCTGAGGCCTTTGAAGTGGGAGTTGCAGAGGACCCAATCAAGATAACACCGAGAAACCCCAGAGCTTCAGACTTTGTGGTTCCCTAAAAATCCGAGCCCAACTTCCTCTTCCTGCTCCCAACCAGCCCTGCTGCAATTCAGGCTAACCCAAATACACTCTCCACATTCACTATCATCACACCATCTTTATACGAGCATAAATAGTGCTGGGAGTAAACCTGCATCCTCCTTCTTCTCCTTGTCCCCCTCATGGGGCACGTTTGACTCTGAGAGTTGTTGAGAATGTGAAGTTTGGGCAAACTGATATCCAGGTCCTGAAGTTTTGGGTTGATCCCATGAGTTTGTGTCAGTTCAGGGTGAACTCTGACTGTCACCCTGTGCAATGTGTGGAAATGGGTTATACCCAGTGGTCCCTTTTGCATATTTTCCATCCCTTTTTCGTCCCCCCAGGTGGTGAGATGAGACTGGAAGCAGAATGTGTATTTGCCAGCTCCTTTGAGGGTTGAAATGGTTAATGAGCATCCCAATTTTCCTCTCTGCCATCTGCTGTGGTTGGGATTGGAGAGGGTTTGTTGTAAACAGTTGTAGAACTTCTGCTCTGTGTTGTGAAAACTGTGGCCACGTCCCACTCCAAGAGACATCCCAGAGGTGCTCCAGCAGTTCTTGTGTGCGGAGTTTCAGAGGCTTCTTGGAAGGTTTGAAATGAGCCATTGCCTCTTCCCTCTCCTGTTTCATTCCTACCTTTCTCTGCTTTGTGTCACCCCCAAATAATGGGGAGGTTTTGGCTCCCTTCTTGTCAAAACCTTGTGGTGAAAACATTGAGCCTGTCCCAAAGCAGGAACCTTTCCCACAAGGCACTGAAGGGGTTATTGAAGCCCAGAGACCCCAAGAAATCAGAGAATTTAAATTAAACCCCCCTCCCATTGTGCAGAGCAGTGCCTGCCCAAGGCTGAGCTCTCGCTGCGCGTCCCAAGGTGACAATCCTGGATTTGGGAGTGTGTGGGGTTGGGATTATTTTCCTCTGCAGGATGGCCTTTCATGTGGAACCTCCCAGAGTGTGTCAGCAACCCATCTGGCGCCAGCAGAGCCCAGTGATTTCCCTGCCCAGGCTTTTCCTGGGCTCCTGGCATTCCTGCTATGTGCTGCCTTGGAATAGCTTGGGGGGTTGTGGACAGCTGGGGATTGCCCAGTTCACTCTTGCACCTCTTCTGGCTCCCCTTTCCTGGGGAAACAAGGCACTTGTTCCTGCTCTCTGCTCCTTTCCACGTGTTCTCCTTGTCCAGAGTCCTTGTGGCTCACAGCTCGTGGTGGGGTGGGACTCACAGGCCATGGGATGGGCTCTCAGGGGTTTGAGGCAGGATTTTGGACAGCTAGAGCAAGGGCAGCTGGTGGAGAGTCTGGAGTTTCATTCCTAAGTTTCATTCCCAAACTCTTTGTGGTCTTTGATTAATTTTCACTTGTAGCCCTGCCAGCTTTAGAGGGCAAACCCTGAGTCAGTGGCTGTAAAGGAGCAAACCAGCCAACTTTTAATGGCTTTTTGTCCTGTCCTTCATAAACTTTCCTTTATATCCCTCCTTCTCCCTGAACCACAGTTTGCTGGCAGGGTTGGTGGCTCTTCACGTGGCCTTTACACCTCCAACCCAGTGCTGCTCCTTGGAGAAGCTCCTCCTGGAGATGCCTTTTCTCCTCCTGCCCTCTCTTTAGTAGAAGAAAGAAACCCTTAATGTGTTTAATTACCTTGTGCTGTGGTGGCAGCTCTAAATCTGTGTCTCAGCAGGCTCAGAGCACTCGGCCCCTGCTCAGCCTGGTCACTTCCCAGAGATTCCCAGTTCTGTTACCTGGGTCTCACAGTCACTAATTAGCTCTCTGGCACATTAAGAAAACCAGCATTATGCTGCAAACACTGGCTGCACATGAGTGGCATCTCTCTGATTTATGGGGCTCAACATCTGGCAGGTTGAACCTTGTACAATTCTGCTCTTGGATCATTCCATCTGGATTTGGACCTGCAGTGCAGGACACTGGAGTGGGATGGAAAATACTGTCTCTAAATGAAATCTGTGCCTTCTCATGTTTTATTTTCTTTTTTTTTTTCACTCAGAAGTCCAGAATCCTTTCTATGCTCCCTCCCACTACACACACACTCCAGACCTTGAAGCACTCCCCATCACAGGCTGCAGTCATTCCTCAGCCTTGCATTGTTTTTTAAGGAAAAAAGCATTGAGCTCAGCCATTCTGAAACTGTTCTTTATCTAAAATTATCCTTATTGCACCACAAATCCAACTGTTGGTGTCATGAGAAGGGTAATGAAGGTCTGCCCTGGCTCAGTTTTCCATTTTCCTGGTGTCAGATGTTTCTTGCAGCAGAGATTGCTGTCCTTTCAAGTGCAGAATATTCCTTCTTCAATGGAAATTAAACCACCTTTCTCTTAAGAGGAAAGAAATCCGATACAGTCACGTAGGACAATTTAGGAGGGCTTTGGCTTGGCACCACAGCTCTGAAATCTTTTCTAAATAAATATTATTGTGCTGTAAATGAGTGATAAACAGACCCAGGCAGAAGTCAATGATGTCGTTAAGGCTCCACCTGGATGTGCCACTTCCAAGCACTGCTGGGGCACCTCACCTGCTCCCTGCTGAGATGGTGCCCTAAAAATGACTTATTCCTTTCAGCAGATGCAATACAGATCTAAATAAACTGGGCTTCCTCTGCTCTCCCTGTGTATTGCCTATTTGCAGGGGCAGCAGCCAGAACAAGGTGGAGAAGGTTCAAAGGTGAGAAAGTGAAGCTGCTGGTACAAATGTTTGTCTCTTTGGCTCAGGACAGATAGAGATGCTTTCACATAATTGGCTTTGTACATGAAACACAACATTTTGTTTCCTATGCAGATGCTGTTTAGCCAACTGGGTGCTTGAAATCCTTTTATTGTGGTTAAGACACAAATGCTGGAGACAGGACTGGGAAACCTCTTGTCAGACACTGGAGCCACCACTCTCCCCCAGGCACTGATTTATGCACCAAATCCTGCATTCAGGAGGAGGAATTAAAGCCTGCATTTGGCACACTGGGGCCTGCATTTGGTGGGGGACAAAAGCCTTGACCAGGGGAATGGAGTGGAATGGAATTGAGGGGATGTTTTCTGTTTTCCTCAGCACATCCATCCATCCATCCATCCCCCAGCTGGATTCCCAGCCTTTGCAGACAGAGAACATCATGAGCAGATCCTCATGTTCCCCTCAGGTAGAGCCTCACCCCTGATTTGTGTTCTGTGTCCTTTCCAGGAAGGATCAGAACGTGCTGTCCCCTGTGAACTGCTGGAACCTGCTGCTCAACCAGGTGAAGAGGGAGAGCAGGGACCACACCACCCTCAGTGACATCTATCTCAACAACATCATCCCCCGCTTCGTGCAGGTCAGCGAGGACTCCGGGCGCCTCTTCAAGAAGGTATTTAACACTTTTTTTGTGTAGTTCTTCTAAAATACACTCCCAGCTGTTCTGGGAGCCAGTTGAGATTTGTTGGTTTAAATTCAGGCCGTGTTTTCTCCTCTTAACCTGCTCACAGTTTTGTGTGGATGTTGGAACTTGAATTAAATAAGCAGAAATGCTCCAGGTCTTCACCTCTGAACACAGTCAAGAACAGGTCTCTAAAGACAGAATTATATGTGTGGCTGTTAAAAGAAAAATTAGGGAGAATTCCTACTCTGGTAGATAATAAAAGGATATCTTGTCATTCTCTGGAAAAGGAGAAGATGGAACTGAGATGTCTCTTTTGTTTGCCTTCTCCCCCTTGATTTCCACCTGGGAAGGAAGGTGGGACAGGGTGGGAGGGATTTTCTATTAAGAATCTGTTCTTGCAGTTAAAGAAACACGAGAGGGAAGCTTTGAAACTCCTGTTCAGTGGTAATGCCTGGTCTCTGCTGGGCTTTGCTGGAACATCTGCTGCTAAACATGGTGAAATCATTGCAAGCCTGACTTTGAAAGCCATTCCTCTGCCCCCACCCCCTTGCAATGTGTCAGGAGCTCGGGGAGTTCCTTCTACTCCTTCAAGGCCCTCAGAGGGGAAAGAGTGTTCAGATATTTCTTAACCTCTATTGCTTTAACTGCTTAAAGGAAGTCTGTGAAATGCAGCTTGTTTAGACTGCTGGAAAATGAGCAGTGCTCGGTATTGTGGGAGATATTTCATGTCAAGATGCACTTGAAGGAGCAGCATCTTGTGAGTTACCTGGAGAGCAGGATGACTTTGCTCAGTTGCAGCAGCTTTTTGTGTGTGTTGGCAGCTGGTTTCTATGGGAGAGTGAAAATCAGGGCAAGTGCAGGGTGGTGTTCCCTGTCCTGCTCCTGATTCTTGAGGTTTTCTGGGGTATGAAAAGTATATTCAACTGTGACATTCTGTTTCTCTTACACTTCTCTTTTCTAAGTCATTGCCCAAGCAGAGGAGGAATCTTCTCATTTTCAAGCAGCGTCCCACTAAGGCCTTTCTGACCTTTTAAAACTTTCTGGTAATTACATTATGGTTGATTAGATACTTACAGGGGATTATTGAATGGCAGTTACTCCTCAATTCCTCTAATCCTTCCAAAGGAGAAGTAATCTCCCCACTGAATTTCAACAAGGGCTGTGCTTGAGCAAAGTGGCCTGGCAAATGCCTTGGCAAAGTGCTACATGGAAATTGATATTATCCCACTTTGGCTGGAAAGTGGCATCTTCTTTTTCAGCCCCTTTATAACCTCATGGTTACACTTTAGTTTGGGCAGCAGGACCTGTATAAAAACAAAGAAATAACTGATCAGGAGCAAAATATACCTCTGGTTTCCTTCTCACAGACCAAGGGCAAACTCCATATTAATCTGTGCAAACAAAAGGCACTTGTTAATAAATCCCAAGTGCTTGTTGTCTGAGTGTTTGCCAGGAACACCAAACTGGCTGAAGGCCAGAGCAGGTATTTGATTACTGTTCCACTTGGGCTGGGTGGTTAAAAACAAAACTTGCATCCTCTCTTATCTAGTGGCCACTGATAACTGGAGAAAAGGGACTGAACTTGGATCTGCTGCTATTTGTGCTTTTGTCACTGGGATTTCTCCCCTTCCTGGGCTGTGAGAAGCAGCATGAATGCTACCCATTTATAAACCCTCTCTGTAGCATGTTTGTAATACACCCCAAAAGAGTTGTCAGAATCTCTCTGGACCTTAAGCAGACACCTTTTCTACCTTTCCTGGATGGGATAAGTGGATGAAGTCACTTCTCCAGGGTTGTTCACTCAGGCTGATCAGTGTCTGTAGGTACTGATGGGGATTTATTCAGTGACTTGGCAAGATCTTTAGGAATGACCTGTATTTCTGTGCCTCTGACCAACAATTGGTAGCCCAAAGGGAAACTAGTCCTGTTGGTGAGAGAGCCTTGAAGAACTTTCTCTTCTCTCTCCCCTTAGCATCTCCCACCTTTTTTAAACTTTTGAGGCATCCTTTTCTATTTCTTAATGGAGAAAAGCTATTGTAGCATGTGATAGCTCAGAAAATGGAGCTCTCTTTATCTGTCTTGAAACAGATGGAGTTTAGGTAGGGGCAATATGGAAAATAATGTGGTGCTGCAAACCCCCCCGTGGACAAGGCAAACTTGGAGGTCCCAATCAAAACCCGAATGAGAAGGAGTTCCAAGGGCATGGCTGGCTGAGTGTGTGCTGCTGCAGCTCAGAAGATTTATGTGGCTTCTCCACAGACCTAATTATAGCCAGGCCCTGTCAGTGAAATAACTGGCTGTGTTGCTTCTGAGACTGGAGTTTCCTGCCTCTCCTGGCCAGGCAGCTGTTCCAGCTCATTCACTGCTTCTGCACCATCTAAACATGCAGTGCAGGCAGCCCAAAGGCACTGCAGTTCCATGGGGTGCAGCCTCAGCTCAGGAGCTCTTGGGGCACTTGGGTTTGGTTTAACACAGGAATTGGGTTTGCTCTGCTTTCCAGGGAGCTGCTGGAGTTGTGCTGCCAATCTGACTGCTGGCTGGGGAGCCCTCTGTCCTTGCTTCGTGGAGAATCTGTGTTAAAAACAGGGACACTTCATTCTTTTGAAGTCTGAGGATTGTTCTTTTTATGCTCCTCTTATAAAAGTAGCTTCTAAAAAAGTTGCATGTGTGTCTGGCTGATTGCTGGTGCTCTGGTAACATATTTAGGAACTGCTTGCTGGGTTGTAAGTAATGCCATGAAATATGGAGAGGAGAGCAGTGCAGAGATCCTCATCTGCTGAGAGCAGCCAAAATCAGATCCTGGGGCATAAGATCCTTTTCTTGGGCCATTTATAATACAGTCAGTGTTTTGGGTCATGCTGGGGTTGAGCAGGAGCTGGGAAGGACAGGCAGGGACAAAAGGATGTACTTAAAGTCCCTTTTGTTGGCCAGCTCTGGAGGTGCTGGATCTTGCCCTGTGTGAAGTGGAGAGCTTTGTCAAAGGGAATCCAAGTACAGTGTGCAGCTGGAATCCATCCTTATGGCAGCAAAGGGCCTGGGTGGGTGTGAGAAGGTCTGTGCTGGGAAGGAGATGCATCCTTAGGGCAGCAGGGATGCTGCTGGGAGCACAGAGCCCAGGGTGGGGACACCAGGTCCTTCTCTCTGCCCAGCAAAGCATCAAGAGTGGTGGCAGTGTGGGATTTGACTTTTGCAGGGACTGGGATGGGGAATCCTCAGGCTGAGGTTCTCCTGGGCTCACTCCTGGACCCCTCAGGCCAAAGGGCACAGCAGAGCTTGGATGGGTCTCTCTTCAAAGAACTGAACTTCCCAAAATCTACAAATGCATTGCCCCCAGGGTTTCAGAGGGTTTGTGCTGGCTGTATTTGGGGTCCCAGTGCCCTGGGAACCCTGCATGTCCCATGGCTCTGTGTCTCCTGGCCATGGGCTGTGCTGAGATCCCTCTGCAGGGCTGTGGGAGTGTTGGAGGGAAGCCTGGCAGCCCCTTCAAAGCTATCTGTGCTGATAGGAGGAGCTGTGTGTGCTGCCCAAGCCTGCACTGCAGTGGGGCTGCAGGAGCAGTGTCAGCCCCTTTCCTCCTGCCCCTGGGATTTGGTTATTCCTTGGGTACCTCTCCCTGCAGAGCCTTTCCATGTCTGCACCAAAATTGGGTTTATATTTAATTATATAATAAATCACACGGTATGAGTTTATATCTTATTGGAAACTCCCAACCTGAGCTGGAGGAATTCCTGGGGCACTGCCCTTTCCCATGCCCTTTGTTTTGTACTGAGGGAACACTTTTAGGTGTCAGTCAGAGATGCTGTTGCTCAAGGACCTGCAGATGAGTCCTGGTGGGCTCTGGGATCTGTCTGGCCCCAGGGACAGTGTCACTGCAATTCTGTGCTGCTGCAAAGAAAAGGAAGATAAATGGTGAAATAACCACCCTCTCCAGCAAATAAAACCAGGGGGAACTGGTGGAGTTGTCCTAATAACAGGCAGTTGCACCTTGGAAGGAGGTAATATTTTGGTGTTTGGCCCTGGGTTTTGGGCAGGGTTGATGCTCCAAGCCCGGGTGTCACCAGTGTTGCTATTCCAGTCACCTCTCCCTCTCCTGGAAGATGCTCCTGCTTTGATGTCTGTCCTGCTTTCATTCCTTCAGCTCCTTTTGTGGAGAGCACTGCTTTGATTTCTTCCTGCTTATCCTCCTTCAGCGTGGCCCTTTTATTTATTTATTTCACTATTTCTTTATCTATGTCTTTCTATGTATAAATAGTAAAAATATTTTCCCCTTTGAGCTGATTCCTGCTTTGATTTCCTCTTTTCCCCCTCTTCCCCTGTCACCCTCTCTATTTATGTGCCCCTTCATTTCCCTGCACAGTGCAGCCTTTCTGTTTCTTGCCTGGTTATCAGCTTTTCTTGCCTCCAGATGTATCTTTCGAGTGGGATCCCTTGGGATTATTTATACATGTATAGCCTTTTGAGCAGCAGTCTCTTTAATTTGGTGTCTTTAATCACTCTTTCCCCATTGTCTCTTTGAGGTTTCCCTAGAAGCAGATTGATAACCTTGCTCAAATTTAACAAAAAATGGCATTTTTAAAAGAACAGCCTGTGGAAGCTTCAGCCACTTGGAGCAGTTTCTGAATAAACTGATGTTTTTTTCCCCAGTTTGACAGATTTTTGCATGAAATTGTGAAGTAATTGGGAAATGTTAATAGGCAGAAAGGCAGATTTATTCAGTATGTAGAGGGGCCTGAGGACAGGCAGTGCCCCTGAGCAGAGCCAGGTACCCTCTGAGCATCTGCCCTGCCCCTTCCCTGCAGGGTTGGTCCTGCTGTGTTCCAAACACATCTTTTTGAGCTGGGATGTTGGAGCAGTGACCCTTCCTGCCCTGCTCTCTGCCAGCTCCACATGGCTGCATCCTGCCTGTACAGAGCCCTGCCTTGAGAGCTCAGCATTCCTTTGCATCCCCTTAATTGGTGATATTTATGGGCACAAAACCCTGTGTGGAATCGAGGAAATAAAAAATGAGGATTTGAAATTGGCTTCCCGTTTTGACACCTTTGATCGTGGAAAAAAAAAAAACAACCCAGTTTATCTCCTCCTACCCTGCAGGGTGTTTGTGAAAATCCACAATGAATTGGTTAAAAGCCTTGCAGTAATCAAGGAAGGAGAATTATTAATTCTCTTAGGGGTCTGTGGCTGAGATGACCTACTTTACAGCTGCAGCGTGTCTCGTGCTGCATTGGTACCACAGGATGACAAATCCCAGAGCACAGCACACGTGGGAAAGCCCTGCACAGGAAAGAAATGTGCTGGCTGAAATCTGGGCATTTGTAAAAGGATTTTTCCACACCAGTGAGACAATGTGAATCCAGAGATGGCAGAAGTAGAGCTGTGAGTGAGGTGCAGAGTTGGTACCCACGTGCTCCATCCCTCTCTGCATCCTTATCCTCTGCATCTCCCTCTGCCTCAGGGAACAGGGAGCAGTTCTGCTCCTTTCCCAAAATCTAAAGGGCACAGAAACCTCTTGTGAAGTGACACTTTCTGTCTCCTCACTGGGGAAAGGAAATCTCCTGCTTTTCCTCCCTGCTTATTTCTAGAACAAGTGGGAAGGGAGAGGGAGGGGAAGAATTTGTGTGCTGCTTTTACCTGGGCTGACAGTGCATAAAGTTCCTTCTGAGGTGGAGATTGGATTCCCCCACCTGCAGTGGGACTGGATGGCTCCTTTGCACCAGCACCTGGTGCCTGGGCAGGGCCAGGGGTACCTGAACTCCAAAGGCTGCAGCTGGAGTGGTTTTACAGTGTGTGTGACAGGCTAAAATCATAGAATTGTAGGATATCTCCAGTTGGAAGGGACCCATGGGGAGCATCATGGAGTGACAGGACAAGGGGCAGCGGCTTCAAGCTGAAAAAGAGGAGGTTTAGATGGGGTATTGGGGAGAAATTGTTCCCTGGGAGGGTGGGCAGGCCCTGGCACAGGGTGCCCAGAGAAGCTGTGGCTGCCCCTGGATCCCTGGAAGTGTCCAAGGCCAGGTTGGATGGGGCTTGGAGCACCCTGGGCTGGTGGGAGGTGTCCCTGCCCATGGCAGGGGGTGGGACAGGATGAGCTTTAAGGTCCCTTCAACCCAAACCATTCCATGATCCCATGGTAAGTCCAAATGTCAGAGCTGCTCATAGATGGGGCAGGGAACACGCTGCATTTGGCCCTAATTGCTGTGAAGCAGTCTGTGGTTATTACATTTTATTTACAATTCCCTCTGTGCCTGCCCTGCCTTTCCCTCCCAGCAGCAGTGGGGTGAATCCAGGCCAGGCAGGACTGAGGTGACACTGCTGTGACACTCCAGCTCATTCCTCTGACTGATCCCTCCAGTCGCTTTTTCCTAGAGAGACAGCAGGGCAGCTGGAAAAAAAGGACATTAGGGCATGGTGGTGGCACAAAAGTGCCATGCAGAGCAGTAAAACTATGAATGGAGAGTGGTACAGGAGTCTGAAGGCCAAAACTAAATAGGGTCAGCACAGAATTCTTCAAAATAAAAAGGATAAATAGGGGATGGGGTTGGTGGGAAGCAGCTGTGTGAGCCCAGAGCAGGGCAGGCAGTGGTGAGAGGTGGCTCCATGTAGGAATGGCTTTTCAGAGGGCAGCATTCTGCTGTAAGAAGGAAAATTCCTGGGGGCTGACATAGTGGGGAAACAAATCACTGGTGAAATGGTGGAGAAAACCAGATAATACAGCTCTAATTTAAATAGGACTGGCCAGGGTATAATGGATTGTTAAACTGGAAAGTGGTGATCTGTCACCCCAAATATGCATTTGTGTTGGATGACCCAGAATTTGCTTTCTTAGCTTTTCTTTAAGTTCTGGAGAGTTTGAAGCTTTAGAAATTGTGGAATTCCTGTTCATAGGGCCATGAGAGTGGCTGAGCACACCCTTGTAAAATAAGGAATACATTTATAACAAATGGATTGGGCTGATGTTGGTGATGGGGACACAATAAAGTTTGTTTAGATGAGAACGTGGGAGGTGATAAAGAGAATTTGGGAATTAAAGTTGAGTTCTTTATAGGTAGATTCATAGTAGTGGGGTTTTTTCTTCTTATTTTTACTCAATCCTGCCTGTAATTCATTTGCAGTAGCAAATACAATTTAAGTGCTCCATGGATCTTGGAAGGTTTTACCTGGCAAGCCTTGTCTTTAACAATCTTTAAAAGTAGAGTTTAACTAATGCACAAGAAATACCCTGTGTTGTAATGTGGATTTAGACAGGAATAAAAAGGTACTTGTACTCCTGCCTATTTCCTCACTGGGCACAGCAAGACTCACTCCCAGCTCCCACTGGTGATTCAAAAAACATGGGAGTATTTAATGTTCCTTCTCCACCTCTGTACATTTAATTATTACTTTTAAAAGATGTCCAGAGCTGATCCTGCTGGAGAGCAGCTCAGAATCAGCAGGTTTGGGAGTGTTTAATGTTCATTCTCCACCTCTGTACATTTAATTATTACTTTTAAAAGATGTCCAGAGCTGATCCTGCTGGAGAGCAGCTCAGAATCAGCAGGTTTGGGAGTGTTTAATGTTCATTCTCCACCTCTGTACATTTAATTATTACTTTTAAAAGATGTCCAGAGCTGATCCTGCTGGAGAGCAGCTCAGAATCAGCAGGTTTGGGAGTGTTTAATGTTCATTCTCCACCTCTGTACATTTAATTATTACTTTTAAAAGATGTCCAGAGCTGATCCTGCTGGAGAGCAGCTCAGAATCAGCAGGTTTGGATTCCAGTCCCAGTCTTGTCATGGTCTGACATAATTTTAGGCAGCTTATTAGATAAAATCTCTTATCTTGGCGTGTTCCACATTGACCCACCAATGGTTTGGGTCCTTCCTCACTGTTGGGGGGTTTGGGGGGAAAGCACCTCGTGAAGAATGTTTGTTTTGAAGCCTCTTTCTGTCAGATCTGGAGCTGAGGCTTGAGATGCTGGGCATGAAGTGCTGCCAGCATTCCTCTGCTCTCCTCTTTATTATCCCCCCGAAATATTTTGGAGCTGAAGTCGTTAATGTCGGGTGGAATGCGGAACAGCCCGGCCAGTGCTGCTGCTGGATCCCAAAAACATCTTGATTAAATTAGAGGGGAGGTGGAGGGGAGGAGGGCTGGAACAAAGAGCCTGTTTGAGGAGCTGGCACGGGGTGCTGGGAATTCATGTGGCAGCAACCTACAGCCTGCACATGGTGTAGATACACCCTGGAGTAACAAAGGAGGATGTGTGTGTGTGTTTGTGTGTGTGTGTGTGCACACACGTGCCCTGAGCAGCTTCTTGGGGCTGGGGGGAAAAGGGACTTCAGGGGAACATGCCAAGGATGGAGGTTGGCACTGCTGCCACCATCCTGGAGTGACTTCCTTGGGTGCTGTTGATCATTTTCTTGGGTTTCCAGCCTGTGTTGGTCACCCCTCGTTGCAGAGTATGGATGGGCAGGTCTCAGGGTTGTCCTGGGCTCCTGTGCTGTGCCACCTTCCAGGAGCATCAGGGATTATCCCACTGGATCAGCTCCCAGATGAGGAGGAGGAGGGTTTAGCCCTGATGGGATGAGGAGACAAGGTTTGTGGGGACCTGCCCTGCCACACACCATTTATTAGTGGAGTCAGTGAGATCAGGTTTTGTTGCACAAGCCCTTCCTCAGGGTTTTTAAGGGAGGTGCAGCCAGGCATAAATAAATGATAGTAAAACTGATCATATTTTCTTTCATTTAGTGCTTTTTCCTGGGAGATTGTTTACAAGCAGACTCGCTCTGAGCTTTGTTTGCCTTTGCCAAACACAGAATAAGGGAGAACAATGTAGCCTGTGATGCTGAAATAGGAATTGATACCTGGAGACATTTGCAACTGCAAGGAGTGTTGGTTTTTTTCCTTGCCATGCATTTTCTGTGTAATTCCATTCACATTCTGCCATGATCCTGGAATCTCTCATGCCTCTGTGACAGGGGTTGGGACCAGCAGCCTTTAATGTGGCTGCACTTTGGGAACTGGGGGAAGTTCTCTTTGTGCATCACCTTCACCTCCCTCTACAGCACCTGAGCAACAACTTCTGTCCCATTTCCTTCTGCCTTTCCCAGGCAAACCCTTCTGCTTCCTCCAATGTATTTTCATTTATCAGGCTCAGCTAGCTCAGCTTTTTTCCCCTAAACCTTTTTTTTTTCCCACTGAATCAGTGCAGGGGAACAGCATTGCATTAACAGTGCTCATTGCATAGCTCTTGTTTTCGTGGCACCTCTGATCTATCTTACCTTCATCTTAATGGAAGGGTTTTCCAGCCCAGCAATCCAGCAGCTTCTTTCTTGAGAGCTCATTTGGAAGCACAAAGAGTTGTGTGTGTTGACAATTTGGCACTTGTGCCTCTCCTTTTCTTCTTCACCCTGACTATACATTCAAATATTCATTTTAATCTCTTTCGCATAATTGATGCTTCAGCAGTTTGTGCAGTGAATGAGCAATTTGATGCAAGAAATAAGCAAATGGAGTGAAAAGAGCCTGGTGAAAGGCAGCTGATTGGGCCAGTCCAGGCAGTTTCCCCAGCACAGTGGAGCGTTGCTCAAAAGCTCCTTCTGTGTGAAAAGTTCAGTGCTCAGGGCATTTCAAACAGACCCGGGCAGTCACTTCCATTAATCATGTCCATGTTGAGAAGAAGGCAGGCAGAAAACCCTTGTGACCCAGAGCACTGCAGGGATGAGCAGCAGCTTCAGCTTTTTTCCTGCTTTCAGAGGTGGAAAAGCTGTAGGTTTGTTGCTGCAAATTCCCTTGGGGTTTGGGAATCACCAGCTTTTTGCTTTCCTTGGAGGTGAAGGCTCCTCAGAAAAAGAGGATGCTCTCCTTTGTCAGCACTGGTGCCATGCCCTTTTCCCCAGTAGCACCTGGGGAGCAGGGTTGGGAACACTGGGAATGGGTGGAAAATGCCAAGGATTGGCCCTTGGGTGCTTGTGCATCCCATTGTGCTGCCAGGCTGGTCTGAACCACAGCACCCAAAACCAGCCTGGAATGAAACAGCTTTCAACTCAGAAACACTCCCTGAGCACTGCTGGGCTGCACTGTATTCAGAAAAGAATCATTTAGATTTAAATTATATAAATCTCTTGGCTTTTAGGTTTATCAGTATGTTCATGGGTTTTTTTTTTATTCACAGCTTAACACTATCTCGACTTCCAAGGCAGAAATGTTGGTTTAAGTGTGGGTTTGTCTGCTTTACCTCTCTCTCTTTTTCTTTTCCTGAACTTTGTAGGCATAAATAATCTTGAACTTATCAAATTTGCTCGCCCCAGTAGATATTAAACACTTCTAACACGCAGAGCAGGAAGGTTCAGTCACGCAAACACTGCCTTGGTGGGGAGTCAATGAGGAAAATGTCTAAACTGAGTAATGTTTGTGTTCCTTGGTGGCTTCTTTACCCCTGAATTCCTTCAGCTTCCATACCAGGCTGTCCTGTATCCATAGCCTGGCTTGATCCTTGCCAAATCTGTGTTTCCAGCTTGAACATTGAAAACCCCAAGTTCTCTGGTCATTCCCATCTCCATCCAGTAAAGCTTTCCTTTCTGTGTGTATATAACATTTCAGTTTATTAATATTCCTGGTGCAATGTGATCCTCAGTGGTGCTGGGCTGGGCACTTTTGGGATTTGCCAGCATAAATAGGGGTGCTTAATTGGGCCTGAATTATCTGTAGGTGCTCCATGACCACTTCCTCCACCTCTTCACCATCATCCCCAATTAACTTGCATTTCTCTCTTCTGTTGCAGAGCAAGGAGGTGGGACTGCAGCTCCAGGAGGACTTGATGAAGGTCTTGAATGAACTCTACACGGTAAATCAAACTGACTTCTTGGCCTCTTCTCAGGCACAAGGAAGTGTTTGGGTCCTCCCACCAACACTGAGAAACATCTGCAGTTTGGGGCACTTGATGTTCCCCCCTACAAAGCACCCTAAATCCCATTTTCACCCTAGCCTGGTGTTACTCCAGCTCTGGGAGTGTTGGCTCCACAAAGCTCTCTGCTCCTTGCACATCTGCTTTGCTGCAGTGGTGGGGTTCAATTAAAAAGAGCCAGAGATGGTAGAATTATTTCCAAATATGCTGCAAATGCTCAGTTTTGGGTGGTGTGAGCAGACCCACAGCTCCAGTGGGGGACCCACAGTGTGTGCTTGTTCCTGAGCTCTCAGCAGAGCAGCTCCCCTTAGAGCAGCCCAGGTTTCCTTCCATCTGTGCCTTTTGCTTCTCAGGGAATCCAGTGGAGATCCCAGGAAGAGGCACTGCCTCAGGGAGGAGGAGGAGGAAGAGGAATGAGTTCCTAAGGGTTCATATGCTATGTGGGGATTTTCCTTCTCACAGAGATGAATGGGAAATGCTGTTGTTGGGTGCAATTTTTGCTTCCTGCAGCTGTTACTGAGCTAGTTCTCTTTTAAAAGCAGAACTTGTATGTGGTTTAGTTGCTCAAAATGTCTTTTATTTTGTCCTTCCTGGGTCATGACCCTGAGACACATGTTCTGTCCTTCCTTCTTTCAAGAGATGAGCCAGGGATGTTCCCCAAGCTGTAACATATTGACCCTGTGATGAAATTCAGTACAAATATCCATGTTGAAATATTTCCCCATAATTTCCTATATCAATCAAATGCATGGAGGGAATTGTTTCATTACAGCATTGAAACCAAACAGACTGATCAGCACTCCCTGCTCCAGAAATTCTTTTCTATTTGAGGGCATGATCTGATTGAACTTTTGAGTCATGTCCTTGGATGGGATCCCAGGGAAGAACTCAGATCTGAATCTTGAGAACACAGACTTTTAGGAACTGAGATTTATGTCTCAGCCAAGCTGAGCTGGCACTGAAGGGGTTGGTTTGGGGAGTTCCATAGGCATGGCTGATAATTTCTGGGTGCCAGGCTCTGGCAGGTCATGGAGCCAAATGCTGAGTCCTGGTGGGCTCTCTGTCTGTGGAAGGAAGATCATGAAGCCTTTGACAAACAAAAGTGGTGTAGGGTATTAACCTTTCTAATGTCAGTGTTAGAACTTGAAATCTGTTTATTCCTTCCTTCTGCTGCAAAATTTTAAGTTGTCCCTTCACCAGAAAAATTCCTTTGCCTTGAAAAAGCCCCTTCTGATCATATTAAAAGCCATTTCTTGCTGGACTCAATCCCACCAGTGACTAAATTTAGTGGTACTTTTTAGAAATACTTCCATCTGTGTTCTGCTGGGTTTTTGGGTTAGATGAACGTGGCACAAAGGGTGGATTTGATGATCTTGGAGGTCTTTTCCAGCCTCAGTCATGTTGTGATTGTGTATCCAAAGCATTGGCAGAATCCCTGCTTTTAGGCAAAATGGATCTGGGCGAAGTCTTTACTTTCTCTACGCAAACAAACCCCAGAGGGTTGTTCCAGCCTGTAATTTGTTCTGTCCTGAATTGTCCTGTGCCATCAGCCCTGGGCTGTGCTCTCAGCAGACTCCAGTGAGTCCCCAGTGACCCCAGTAGCAGACTGGGCAGGGCAGAGCCTGTGGCTGCCAACGCGGCGCCGTCGGGGGGATGAACCCATTGCCATCCTCCTTCCTCCCTCTGCTCTGCCAGTGCCACTTCCAGGGACACAGGGAGAGAAACTCCTTTGAATCTCTTATTAGAAATGGCTGCTTTATAGTCTGAGCATATGCAGGAGCTGGGAGTGTGTGTAAATTATTCAGCACTTCTCTCCAACACTCCCAGTCCCTTTCATGTTCCAGTGCAGCTCTCTCTGTATGGCAGAACCTCTGCCCATCCCTCCTTCCCTCCAGCTGGGGCATCTTTGGGGGCACAAGGGGTGTAAACAGGTTTGCATCTGAAATAAAGGCCCCACTCACATAAGGAATTTGATTTATTACTGCTGGAGTGACACTGTTGGAGTGACATCATGCAATTGTGGAATTTTTTTTGCCCCCTGTGAGAGTTATATAACAATGTTTGTTTTGGTATGTGGTTCAAATAGCTTTGCATTTGTGGATCAAAAGTTATTTTCTGTATCCTGTCCTTTGGTTTTTTGGGTCTATTAACACAAAGCTGGACATTAATATCCTGTGAAACAAATGGGGATTTTGTGGCTTTAGGGGGATATTTAGCTATACTTAATTAGAAAAAATGTGCTATAATAAAAGGTGTCCATATAGTTCATGGTCCAGGACTCCCTAAACAAGAGACACACTCTTTTATTAACATTTTTTTACATAAGGTGAATAGAAGTACTTTTATGTACCAAATTTGATTCAAACAAATGGAACTGAGTTGCTTTTGCAGCCATTGTGTTCAGACACGATTTACATACAGTTCCTGGAGACCTGTGATGTTTAAAGGGCTGATTCATCCAGATGAAAGACTGAGAGGCATCCCTTTGGAACCCTTACCTGCTGATGAAAAGCTTTCATTTTCCAATGTCGACATATCATTTTCTTTGAATGGTAAAGGAGGCTGGAATGAGTCTGGATCTTTTTTTGGATTTCATGCCTCCTTTATTGGGCTGTGCAAGAAGGCACATGCCAAAGTGAAACAAAGAAACAGCTGCAAAACAATCCCCTTTGATTTCAGATTCAGTTTGAGATGCTCATTTGTCCTTCTCCTCTCCTGCTTTTCCGAGAGGGGAAATTTCCACCTCGGATATTTCAAACTCAACTTCCCCAGCTGTGCCTTTTCTGCAGGTCATGAAGACCTACCACATGTACAACGCTGACAGCATCAGTGCCCAGAGCAAGCTGAAGGAGGCTGAGAAGCAGGAGGAGAAGCAGATTGGGAAGTCAGTGAAGCAGGAGGACAAGCAGACCCCGCGCTCTCCCGACTCCACGGCCAACGTCAAGTTTGAGGAGAAACACGTGCGGAGGAGCTCCGTCAAGAAGATCGAGAAGATGAAGGAGAAGGTACCTGCTGCTGCTTGTGGAGAGGGGGTTTGGGCAGCAGGGCAGCACAGGAGGGGCTGAGCTCCCTCCTCAAGTGCAAATCTCTTTATTCTGGACAATTCTAAACACTCAGGTTTAGGGAAGGCCAAAGCTTGCACCAGGACAATCAAATGTGCATTTTGGATTATGCCAGGTAATGCAGGCACTGCCCCAAAAGCTGAAGCAGAGTGTGAAAGGGACAGCTGTGCCTTCTTGGAAGTCCTGGTTAACTTGGGTTTTTCTTGTACAAAGCACAGGACCTGTGACAGAGAGAGCCAGGGAATCCCTTTGCAATCACTCGGGCAGTTTTAAATCAGTCTGAGAAGAGTTACTGAGCAGTCAGTCCAGCACTGAGGCTCAAAGCAATACAAAGGGGAAGAGAGATTTTTTAATGGATTTAGGCTGTGGAAGGACCAGCTTCTGGTGGAAGAGGTGCCTGCAGCAGCCCTCAGACTGCCTGTGGTCTTCTGGTAGCACTGGAGCTCGGCCATAAATAACTCCATAAACCCACCTTGCCCCTTCATTCTCTCCTTAACCTTCCCCAGCCCACAGTCTGAAGAGAAGACTTTCAGTCCAAAGCTGCCTAGTATAGTAATGCTTAAAAAAATCTAAATAATTAGTCAAAATTGTAAGTCTTGGAGTCTCCTTAAAACTGGAACCCAAATGAACAAAAGGGATGTGAGCAGAGTAAGGTCTGTTCAGTGTTACCAAGAATTCTCCTACCCCTCTTTTCATGCTGTATTCTGGTTTTCTTTCTCTTGTAGCGCCAAGCAAAGTACACAGAGAACAGACTGAAGGCAATTAAGGCAAGAAACGAGTACCTGCTGGCCCTGGAAGCCACCAATGCCTCAGTGTTCAAGTATTACATCCATGACCTGTCTGATCTCATTGATGTAAGTGCTGCTGCTTGGGGGCCTGCCCTGGGCTCACTGTCCTGAACCCCCACACCTCCCTCTGCTCCTTCAGCATCTCCTGCAGCAGCAGCACAGCTGGAAACCTCTGCCCAGCTGGGCAGCTCAGGGGGTGGCCACAACCCTGGGGTTTGGTCCTTAAGCTGTGACATGAGCTTTTCTTGGATGGCCAACTCTGGTGCACAGATAGACAAGAGACCTGGCACTGGAGAAGGGAAGGAGTTGCTTAGTTAAAATGAAACCCAGCTTTGGTGTCCCACTGTTGCCTGACATTTTCTGTTTGCTATTTTAGGCAAACCTGCAAGATTTTGACTCTGAGGCACGTTTTGAAACAAGATGTTGAGCCTCAGAAACAGCAGAGGAAATTGGGCAAAAGAAAAGGGAGTTCAGAAGCCTTTCCTAAAGCCTAGAGTAGCTTTTAACTTGGTTTGAAAAATTCTTAGAATCCTAGAATATCCTGAGCTGGGAGAGACCTACAGGGATCATCCAGTCCAACTCCTGACCCTGCACAGACACCCCAAAATCCCACCCTGTCCCTCAGAGCATCATCCAAACCCTCCTGGAGCTCTGGCAGGGCTGTGCCCACTGCTCTGGGGAGCCTGGGCAGTGCCCACCACCCTCTGGGGGAAGAACCTTTTGCTGAGATCCATCCTAAACAGCCCCTGACACAGTTCCAGCTGTTCCTCAAGTCCTGCCACTGCTCACAGAGAGAACTTGTTCAACCCCCCATTATTCAGTGGGGATCAATTCTGCTTTTGGGAAAATTCACACCAAAAAAACCCCCATGTTTTTGCTCTTTGCAACCTCAGAGCAACCAGCTGGGGATGCTGAGTTATTCCCAGGGGTGTCAGTCCCCCCTTGAGGCTGCAGGAGGGGGCACTGGGGGCACTGAACATGCTGTGGCCAGGGTTGGATCCAGTTCCCCTTGCCAAGGCCATGCTGGGGCTGTCACTGCTGGGCACACTGGGCTGCAAAGCCCTGCAGGAGCAGGGACAATGAGCACAAGTGTCTCTAGACACAGGCAGTGAAGAGCACTCAGATCACTGTTAATTACTCAGCTATTATAATAACTAACAGTCTCTAGAATGCATTTGTTCAGCTGATGATAAACTCGCCTGGAGTGCTCTTGTGCCAGGTGTTGATTTAAACCTGTCCTTTGGAGGTCAGGACTGTCAATGAGAGTGGGCTTGAAAAATACTGTTATTTCCACATGTCATGTGGTGCAGAATTGGCTGCCCTGAAGAGGCCTGGTTTGTTTATTCCTGCTGCCTTTTTAGGAGACCTGTTTGGGTTAACTTTTGCTCAACCTTAATTGTGCGGTCTTGGGTTTTTAACAGATGATAACTTTTGGTACATATTTATGTTGCAAAGTTGGTTGGGATCCATTTCACTGACATCAGCCTGATTCAGTTATCTTGATTTTTACTTTTGGAACCTACCTATAAGTGCTCCCCCAAATGCTGCACGTGTGCCTGCTTCATTTGGCTGCTAACAGTGTGTTTTCATCATTGATATATAGTAAAGAGCCCATTTGGATTTCATCAGCCCCAAACCATTTCTGAGCACAGGCCTGAGATGCTTGAAGCAGGACAGGACAAATCTGGGTTTCTCCAGCTAGGAGAGAAGTGCTCCCCTCTCAGTTCCAGCTGTCTCTGGGCCATGGCAGGCAGTGCCTGGGTTCCCTAACCCAGTTCTCATCATCTTTAAAATAGAAGTATTATCTGTTCTGTTTTCAGGCATGGAAAAATGTGGGATTTGTCTGGAAGCACCAGAGATGGAGTTCAGTTATCTCACTGTCAAGATACAGGGAATATGGATTTTTTAATGCCTTTGATCCTGAAGGATTGAAAATTAACAATTATAACCAGGGATGGTTATCTGGACCATCTGAATTAAACAAAAATGTGATTTTGAAGCCAGGCTCTAATACTTTCCCTCCATCTAATCATTTGATCGTATTGAATTTTGCAATATAATATAAAACTAATCTTCAAAGTTACTTACAAGTAGATTGTGTTAGACCAAACAGCATTAAACTTGTCACGTTTATCCAGCACATTTTATTCCCTCTGCACTTGCATGGAAGGATAACAGGGAGTTAATTCTTCATCCAGAGCTAAGAGCAGTAAATTGTTCCTGACATAGCCCAGTAGTTTTGAATTTCCTGACTTTGGGGACTGAGGCAGCTCTTTGATGCTAATGAAATATTACAGTAATGGGGAAGTTTGCATTAACTCATATTTATAAAAGGGTCACTAGGACAGGGTTTAAAAAAAGAAAAGCTAAAACGTGTGTGTGAGTGACTCCCAGGGCTTTGCTCCTCTAGCAATAGGTATTCCACTGCTGGTTACTCCAGGATCTCTTCCTTTCCCTTCCAAATGGAAATTGTATTTGAAAACAAAGGGCTTTTTCTCCTTAAATCTCCTGGTTTGGGTCTGTTTGAAAACTGCTGACTGGCAAAGGGTTAATCAGCTGTCATGTTGGGAAGGGAATTTGAATGAGTTATCATTAAATTCTTATAAAAAATTGATTTCCTTTGAGAATGATTCCATCAAACATTTATATAACCCAGAAAAGGCATGGCAGGACTGGAACATTTATAGACATGGAAAGCTGGACTTTGCAAACCTTTCAAGTGGGGGAGAGGGCTGGGAGGTGTTTTCTTTCACTGGCTTCAACAGCAGAAAGCCAAAACTCTGCTTGGATGTGGGTTTGGCAAATTCACTGCCCTTTGCCTTCCCAGTTACCCCAGTGCTCTCCCCTCTCTTTCCTTCTGGCCATGGATGTGACTGGGCAAAGGGAGCACAGGGGGGACAAACTGGTCACACTGGGAGGCTGCACGACCACCTGGCCCACAGCAGGAGTTGAGTTCTGGTCTCCACAGTTCCAGGAACACAAAGATCCAGTGGAGAGGCTCCAGCTGGAGCCCCAGAGATGAGGAGGGGTCTGGAGCATCTCTGTGGGAGCTGGGCTTGGTTAGTCTGGAGAAGAGAAGATTTAGAAATATCTTCAAGGGGTGTCAGGATGGGGCCAGACTCTGCTCAGTGGTGCCCAGGGGCAGGCTGAGGAGTAATGGCCATAAACTAAACCACAATGAGTTCCACCTTAACATGAAGAAGAAGTTCTTTGCAAGGAGGTGGCAGAGCCTGGAACAGCTGCCCAGGGAGGGTGTGGAGTCTCCCTCTATGGGGGACATCCCAAAGCCACCTGGATGAGTTTGTGTCACCTGCTCCAGGTGCCCCTGCCATGGCAGGGGGTGGGCTGGGTGATGTCCAGAGGTCCCTTCCAATCCCAACAATTCTGAGCTGCCCCCAGTCCCTGCCTGAGCTCTGCCTTCCCCCCTGGCTGCAGGACCAGGTGATGTCCAGAGGTCCCTTCCAATCCCAACAATTCTGAGCTGCCCCCAGTCCCTGCCTGAGCTCTGCCTTCCCCCCTGCAATGTGTGTGCTCTGAGCAGCAGCTCTGGGTGGCTCCTGATCCAAGGCTGCTTCCACACGTGCAGCTTCTCAATCAGGCCTCTTTTGTTTGGCTTTTTTTTTTTTAATTGTTTTTTCTTGGCTGGCTTTGTTCTTTCTGATTGAATGGGAAGTCCTGTAATTCTCTGCCTCCAGCCCAACCAGCAACTGCAGCTCTTTTTCCAAGACTCCCCACCTGGCACAGCTTGCTGGCACAAGAGCCAGGCATCCAGCAGCACCCACTGGCAGGAATTCTGTGAAAGCAGGGAATGGTCCAGTAGCCTCTCTCTTCCCTCTCCCCCCACCCCTCCTTCTTCTTTTCCCCCCTTTTTTCCCTTTGCTTTTGCGCACAATGACAGTGATGAGACCCAAATGATGGGCGAGGAGGAGATTTCATGTGAATTTTGCTTACAGAGCAGCACAGCAATCAAGCAGATGGTGTCTTTCTCTTTTTTTTTGGATACTCTCCTAGTGTGTGTAATCTTGCTTGTAATTCCAAGAAGGTGGGCTCCTTCTTGCTCCCTTCATTCCATGGCTGAAAAATCCAGGCTGTTTCTGATCAGCTAATGAAAAGTGCCTTTTTCCCTCCTGAAACACAAAAACTTGGCTCTGCAGCCCTGGTGGAGATGGAGCTGCTTGATTGTATCCCAGTGACATCACCCTGGTGGCAGCCATAGCCAGGAAATTCTTGACCATAACCACTTTCTGCTTCAAAGTTTTTTTTCTGCTCTTCTGTTTCACCCCAGCAGTGAAATCATCCCAGCAGAAGGCTGCTTGGCTTTTGGATGACTCTTGTTTTCATGCCTGGGATGTCCAGGTCATGTTCCTCCTTCCTGAAATACACAGTTTTCTGTGTTTTGGATGGAATTATTTAGATGCAGATTAACTTCTAGGGCTGGTCCAAATCCTCTGTCTTGTTTGCCCAGTAGTACTTTAGTGCCTTGTTTTCCACTTCCTTTGAATAATGTTATTTAAGGCTTTTGGAGTGTGTTCATAGGAATCAGGGCCCCTAAAAATAAGGTTAAAATTCAGAGAAATGCACTACCATGCTATTGAACACACCCACTTCTAGTGTACTGATTTTAACAGCATGGAATGAGTTTCTAATGCTCCATGAAAACTCCACAAGCTGTTCCAATAGTTTAAGCTTGTCTTGGTGACTAATTATAACTTAGTGTTAAAATCTGTATGGGATTATAGGCTGGGCTTCTCTAAGGACCCCAAGCAAGACCCCCTGCAGTGAGGGAGACCTCTCTGGTACCCAGAAGATGCCAAAATCCCCCCAGCTCGTTATCCATGTTTAACTTCAGGCTTTCAGCATCCCTTGCAGAACTTTCCCCCCTTTATTCACGGGGAGCTGTGTGTGTTTTTCCAGCAGTGCTGTGACCTGGGGTACCACGCCAGCCTCAACAGGGCCCTGAGGACATTCCTGTCAGCAGAGCTGAACCTGGAGCAGTCCAAGCACGAGGGGCTGGATGCCATTGAGAATGCTGTGGAGAACCTGGATGCTAACAGTGACAAGCAGAGGCTCATGGAGATGTACAACAACGTCTTCTGCCCGCCCATGAAGTTCGAGTTCCAGCCCCACATGGGGGACATGGTGGGTTTGGGGCCCTCCTCCAGCTCTGCCTGGTTGTGTCCCTTGGCTTTGAGAGATGGAGCCTCTCCAAGGCCACCTGCTCAGCTCTGGATCTGGGAGATAAAGGGGACATGATGTGAAGGTTAAGGAGAGGCTCGTGGAGTGGATATCTAGAGTTTTACTGGCTCTTCTTGGCTGTCAAACCTACCACAGATGAAAGTGAGGTTGGGTACTGAATGTGGATAGGAAACTGTTTAGGTTTTCATTCAAGCTGCAAGTGGATTCCTGCACTCTGAGACAGAGCCTGAAGTCAGAGATTGGAAGGGACGATGTGAGAAACTGAAATGCTGAGTTTTGATGCTTTCCAGTGGTGCTTTTTGCATCCTCCTTGCGAGGCAAGGCTGTCAGAGGACTTTGATTTTTGGCAGTGAAGATCCCTGTCTTTCTAGGTTTATCAAGATGTGGTTACTCAGCTGGGAGCTGTTCAAAGAGGCACAAGCTGGAACCAGTTCTAAATGGGAACACGGGTACAATGTGCTAATGTAGGTCACTTGGTTGGGTTTGTAGCTTCTCCCTGAGCACTGACTGGAAGGATGGTCTCTTGCAGCCTCTTCTTTCAGTCTGGGAATTGCAGTCACTGCTTCAGGCTCTTCTTTGTCTCTTCCATTTTCAGTGAAACCCTCAGACTGCAAATGACCTTTCCTGTTTTCTCTGTGCTTTGGTAGGATCGTGGGAAGAAAAGGAATTACCTGCAGTCAGTCATTCACTAACAGCTCCCATTCATTTATCTTGGTAGTTCTTAAGGCCAAATGAGTATTTATAATGCAGCTGATGGTCTTGTTGCAATAGCCCTGCACAGACCACACTGAATGTATGATGGAGTGTGTGCATGTGTGTGATAAACCTCCAGTTCCACATTCTGCCTTTAAACAACAGCCTGAGGCAGTGAGGTCAGTGTTTGCTTTTAAGAAAGCCCCCACAAAAAAGCAGAACAAAACTGAAGGGAAAAGATGCCTCGTGGTGTGAAATAAGAGTGATTCTGAGCAGCACAGGGAGGTTCAGTGTTCTGGCATGTTTGACAGCTCCCTAACCTGTTCTTTTTTCATTTCAACTGCCCTGAATTTATTAAATGGTGACTTGGACCTGTTGCTGATGTACAGGTAGTTCAGCTGAGCCAGCTCAACCCATTGTACTCCTGTCCAAAGATGCCTGGCTAAGACATTGAACCAAATTCTGCCTGATATTTTCTGTGATTTAGCCTAATACCTTTGATGAACCACCTTCAGACTCTAAAAGCACATGATGAGCTTACAGTCCTGTAAAAAAGCTCCTTTTTGTCTAGTTCTTTGGTGTTCACATTCTCTCTTGCTCACTGCCCAATCCTCTCAGGAAGGGAACTGCAGTTTGATAGAACACACACCTTTGCCACTGGTTGAAATGCAGGGCTGCAAAGTTCTAAAGCTGAGCATTTTGGGAACTGTTTATGTGTAATAATTGAAGGAGTAATTAGAGTGTCCTTGGTGATGTGTGGGTTTTATTCCCAGCCCTCTAAAGGCTGTGCTCTTTGCCTTGCAGGAGTCCCAGCTCTGTGCCCAGCAGCCCGTGCAGAGTGAGCTGGTGCAGAGGTGTCAGCAGCTGCAGTCCAGGTTATCCACCCTCAAGATTGAAAATGAAGAGGTCAGTTGATCCACCAAAATTCAGCAGCCTCTTACCCACTGCCAGCCCCTCTTAGGGACTAGTTGTGGCAGAATGCAGTTGCTGTGATCCTCTTGTGCTGAAACTCAGGACTAAGGCAGGTGAAGGCTGGGTGTGTGCAGAGGATCCTTTAAAATACCCCCATGGGTCTCTCTTCCCATCCTTCAGCTGACAAGACTGGCTGTGTTGCAAAAGCTGTATTTGGATAGCTAAAGGAAAGAGAGGAATTTAATGTTTTGAAGTGAAGACAGTGAATTTGCATAACCTGAGGTGAGAGTGGGTTTTGTTTAATTGGGTGTCTGAGACTGTATGACCTCTCTCTGCACCTCTGTGTTCAAGGACTTTTAACCTCCTTGGTAAAATTTGCAACTCCTTTATGTCAAGGAAGTTGATTCTGATTTACCCTCAGTATAAATGAAAAGTGCAGCCAAGTCCTCTTTGTGATCTCCACCATCTGATGCCCAGGAGATGCAGTTCCAGGAGACAATGGGACCATCTTTGTTCCACACTCTTTGCTTTGAGGTTCAATGTCTTTACATCTCCCCCTGATCCCAGGCTGTGAGATCACAGCTGATTTCCTGCTCCTGCCAGGTCCTGTGTGCTCTCTTTACGTGGACTGTGCTGTTAATGAGCAAAACTCACACCCTAATTAAGTGAGGCCGTGGAACCAGTAATATCTGCTTATTAGTGAAGCGCCCCAGGGTTCTTTCTGCCTCTGCTGTTTCCATACAACACCCTGCCCTCAGTTTGAAGCTCTCTCCTTGCTGGCCAGGTTAAGAAGACCATGGAAGCCACCCTGCAGACAATCCAGGACATTGTGACCATAGAGGACTTTGATGTCTCGGACTGTTTCCAGTACAGCAACTCCATGGAGTCGGTGAAGTCCACGGTGTCGGAGACGTTCATGAGCAAACCCAGCATTGCCAAGAGAAGGGCCAACCAGCAGGAGACTGAGCAGTTCTACTTCACAGTAAGGGGCTCATTGGCACCAGCTGAGGGATATTTTGGGAAGAATTCTTCCCTGTGAGCGTGGGGAGGGCCTGGCACAGGTTGTCCCATCCCTGGGAATGTCCTGGATGCAACTTGGGCTGGTGGGAGGTGTCCCTGTCCATGGCAGGGGGTGGGATGGGATGAGCTTTGAGGTCCCTTCCCCCAAACCAGTCAGGGATTCCACAGTGTTCACTGGGATAATCACACTCACAAAGTGCAAAATATGATCCTGTCTCACAAAAACGCTTCTGTCATTGATTTTGGGCAAACAGGGGAAGCATTTTGGGTTTTAAAGCTGGGTGCATTCAATTCTCTACAAATACCTTGGGATTCCTCTGTTGATGCAAATGTCTGTGGATAAAGAGTGTAAAATTTGATTTCTTCTGCATCTGTAAAGGAATTGTCTGAGAAATAACTTAAAGCTTGTAAATATCAATTTTCAAAACTAATAGAAACTAAAGGGCTGTTTAGCTCTTTCATTTTTTGTTGTTATTATCATCTTACAATTTCAGCTCACAGCTTTTCATTGAGCCAGTGCTTTTTACAAGATGCCAAGAACTTTTTGATATTGAATTTCATACCAGATTCTGTGGTTTTTTCCTAAATCAGATTTATGTTAAATGTTGAATTTGTTTCAATTTTCAAAATACTTCTGATTAGCAGATGAAAATCATGGCTCTTATCCTGGTTACTTTGCCATTCCTTTGGGCATCCTTTGCTATGTATAATATCCCTCATATTCTTCTTCCCAGAGTGGTGGTGCTTATTAAAAGCCTGAATTTTCTGTGCAAATTGCAGTAGCTGGTGGTTCATCAGGCCTTGACTTACAAATATTCAAATTGCTTTGTGGAAGGTGAAACTGGCTATTGAGAGAAGTGGGTGGAGAAACTGCTTCAATTAAGAAGGGATTGACCACCCTGCCCAGGGTGATGGAACTAGGAAAGTGCTTTTTAATTGAAGTCTCAGCATTCCCTCTCTAGAGAGAGACTATTGTAAGTTCAAATAGGAGAAGAAACCCAGGGCTTAATTTGGGTGGGGGATTTTTCTGTTTCCTGGTGTGTGGGGTGTTAGTTAGAGAGACCCTCTTTAACCAGCCTGATCAGATGCTGCATTGATCTGCTATTGAGCAGGCTTATAAATATCCTTGAGAAAGATTTCAGCCTTTGAATGCCTAAAGAGCAGCTTTTCCAGTGCCTGAGAAAACGCTCAGATGAGAATTAATGAGGCTGAGGGCAGAGCTGGGGAGACTCTCTGGGTAGGGGATGAAAACAAAGTGCAGTGCAGAGCTGAGATTTAAATCCCCTTTACCTTAGCATGTGCTAACTGCAGGGCATGAACTGTAAAAAAAAATACTAATTTCAAAGAATATTCCATATTAATGTAACTCAGGTTGGAAATTCCAGAATTACTGGCTACAGAGTGATGGGGATTTAATTGAAGGATGCTCGCCGTGGTCCCTCCATGCTGGAATAATCTGTGTTTCCACCAGGCACACTGATGGATCTCTTGTTGGGCTTTGAAGGAAGATTTGTGTTCAGAACAGAGGCTTCAACTTCCCTGTGTGAGGGGAAAGCAGAGGGATGACTGACTTAGCCCTGAGCTGATGCAGGGGGCTAAAGCAGGGGAGCAGCAGCAGTTTCAGGAGCCCAAATGCAGGGCTGGGGCTGCTGCTGCCCTGGCCACAGCCCTGGGGGCTGGCAGAGCTGCCCAGCTGGCAGCCAGCCCCACCTGAGCATCCCCCAGCTGGCAGCCAGCCCCACCTGAGCATCCCCCAGCTGGCACCCAGCCCCACCTGAGCATCCCCCAGCTGGCACCCAGCCCCACCTGAGCAGGGCAGAGGGCAGCATCATTGCATTCTGTTTCCTCTCAAACAGGGGGATTTCAGTCCTTAGATGAAATGCTGTTATTTTTTTTCCCCCCTCTGGAAAGATGAAGAGCCAGAACAATGCTGGTTCTGTGGAGTGCTTTAGAATGAAAGGGAATTTATTCTTGCCAGGCCCTTAAGACGTGGGTAAGTGTGCCCTTAGCCCCTGCTAATGAGCCCTGCAGCAGTGGCACGCTGGGTGTGGCAGTGGGACACTGCTCCCCTGCTCAGCCAGAGCCAATTTCCTCCCTCCTTCACTCAAGTGCCTGCTTTGAAGTTGCTCTTGGAGGATGCAGAGAGAGAGGAAAACTGCTGGATGTGGGGCAGTGGCAGGAAGGGGGGTTCTTCCCAAAGGGAAGGAAGACACAGTTGGTTTGCATTTCACTTCTTGTGCCACCTGACAAGAAGGAAAATCCTGCAGTGAGTTTGGGCTTGCCCAGGTTGTTGGGTTGGGTAGGAGCAAAATGCTCCCTGGCTCTGCCTAAAAGCTGCTCTTCACCTCCCAGTTGTCACAGGGCACAAGGAACGTGACTTGAGGACCTTTCTGCTGCTTTGTTCTGATTGCACTTAGGCTGACTCCAGCTGTGCCCTGCCAGAAATGAAATCCTGAGTTCCCCTGTAGCTTGATTATTATTTTTTGACTGGTTTTATTGTGCCAAAAATCCCTTGCTAATGCATCCTTGTAATTCATTGAAGAAAGCCCCAAGCCTTGCTTTAAAATTGTGTGTTTTTTTCATGAGCATCCTTGGAACAGGCAGAAAACAGAATGTCAGGCACGAGGAAATAGGAAAAAACAACTGGATAGGAACCTTCTCTTTTCCTCCTTTCAAACAATGCCAGGCTGGTGATGTTCTTGATGTGACCTCGAAGGGGGAGCTCTGGGAGTCCCAAATTTGACCATTTTTAATTCATTGAGCAAATAATGTAGGTAGGGCTTGGTGAACAGATTCTACAGGGTAACTCCAAACCCAGGATGATTAATTTCTTTGTCACAGTGATCAGGCTTCCTGTTTTCTTCCAAAACAACAGCAAAAAAATTGAAGTATTCATATAGGAAGCAGGAAATGCTGAGACTCTCCAAAGGGACTTAATTCTTGTGAAATGTTTCTTCCAACGCTGTCAGCCAAAGGGACATAAAACACAGGCTTTTGGCAGTTAATTAAAGCCATTTTTGTTTGTTGTGTCAGTGCACACCAAGGCTGGAGACCCCTCAGGGGAAACCTCCTTCGTTCCTGGAAGGTTTTGCCCCACCCCTCAGTGCTGCCACAGTGTGTGTGTGTGTGTATACATATATATATATTTCTTTATTTATGTATATATTTCTTCTTGGTCCTTTACATCCTGCACAGAGGCTGCTGTTGTGACCTACAAAGGACAGGCAGGGGCCAGGCACTCTCATTGCTAAAAATACTCTTTTTTACCTTAAATATTTGCAGTCTAATTTGACAGTCCCAGGACAGAACTGGAAAAAAAAGTGGATAGAATTGGGGAAAGCCATTGGAATTGTCCAAGGCCAGGCTGGAGAGGGCTTGGAGCAACCTGGGACAGTGGAAGGTGTCCCTGCCCATGGCAGGGGGTGACACTGGGGGAGCTTTAATGCCCCTTCCAGCCCAAACCATTCTGGGATTTAATAAGAATGAGAACATTTCGCTATTAAATGAGAATCCTCTCTTTGTGTTCAGTTTTTAAAATATCATAGAATGGCTTTAGAATCTCATGGTTCTAAAGAATGGTCTGTGATATTGGAAGAATTATGTGCTATATGTGTATTTTGGAGTGTAAATATGCCCCAATTAGAACACAGACAGCCACTGTACAGCAGAGTAGCTGAAGTGCTGCAGCTCAGTGAAGAGAAATAAAACTGCTCTGAACTGCAAAATAAGAGATGAAAGACCTGTGAAAAACCAACATTTGCAGAGCTGTGAAAAATCAGAGAGAAATGGGAAAACCCCCTGCATGATTGTGTAACACTGCACAGAGAGAGCAAAGCTGAACTTAAATAATATCTTTATTTTGTCCTGTAACCCCCTGCAAGGCTCAAAATGTGGATGGACTGAGCTTCAGGCTTGCCCAGGTAGATAAACCAGGACTTAATCGATGCTTTAATTGGAAACTTCAGTGTCATTCTGTAGTTGTGCTCAGAATCATGTCACATAAAGATGCAAAGACATGTGTTGTTCACTCCTGACCCTGGTTTTTCTCCCACCTTCACAGAAAATGAAGGAGTATCTGGAGGGCAGGAACCTGATAACGAAGCTCCAAGCCAAGCACGACCTTCTTCAGAAGACCCTGGGAGAAAGTGAGTGTGGGACCCCTCAGTGCTCAGCCAGGCTGCTGCTCTCACTGCACTGGTCACAGGGTGGGGCAGGGCTGGGTTAGGGATGCAAAGTGGCCATACTCAGCTTTTATGAATTTCTTTGCCTGATCTGTGTGATGGAGAAGCCCAGTGACCTACAGGGCTGCCTGATTAATGGTGAACACAAAATGCTTAATGAGTCACTAATGTGCATCACTTGGTGTTGCAGTGGAGCGTGTGCCCAGCCCTTCTTCATCCTCTCCCCATTCACACACCTCCTGCTTGTCACTTCTTCATCTGGGCTGGGGCAAGAATTGTCATTTCCAGCTTGCTGATGGGTGGAGAAGTATTGATAGGCTGCTCAGAAGTTTCATTTTCATGGTAGTTTTGCTGCCCCTCACCTCTGTGGAGTCAATCCAAACCAAACCAATGGATGTGAGCCCTGGCTTTTATTAGGAGAATAGCAAACAAATTTCAGAGCATGTCAAATATGTTGCCTGTCTAGAGGGTTAATCAAGGGGCAGCAGGCAGAACTGAATGTGCATTTGCTCTTGGTGTCAGAACAAAGGAAGATTTCTTTCCCTTCATGGTATGGGCAAATCCTGTTGGCCAAAAACACTTAAACTATGCCTCCAAGTTTCCATAGAAACCTATCTGCCTTGTATTTGCAGAGCAGAAGGTTTTAGCAGCCTAAATGTCAGGTCAGAAAAATGGCTCAGCTCGTTGCTGGGTTTGTGCTGGAGCAGGGCAGGGCTTGTGATGTGTAACTGAGCTGGGCTCCCCACAGTTTATGGTGTGCAAATCTCCTGCATGAAAACTTAACCAGCATGTGGCCTTTGAAGTGCTTTGCTCTCAGTCTAAAAATGCACTATAAAACTAAAATACTTATTGCTCCAGTAATTAAGAGGTTCATGTTTATCAGACCCAAACCACTGGAAGGCAAGGCAAGGTTGTTCATTGGTTTGAGCTTTAGTGGTTAAAGTTGTCCATCCCTTCAGCTGTCCCAGAGAAAGGGTGGATGAAGCCAAAGTTCTGTGTCCTTGGGGTGTTTTATTCCTGCCTCTGAATATCTCCAAGTGACCCCCGTGCTGCCCCTGTGACTAATCCCATGCCTGGATCATAGCTGACCTCTGCATTCCAAGACCTATTTCCTCTTAACCTGCCTGCCCCCTGAACCCAGCTCAAGCTGTGCTGGGGGGAAAGGAGAGGAAATTCACTGTGATTTCTGTTGCTGCATAGATTGAAAAGCTGCTTCTGTTTTCCTCGTTGGCTTTGCCAAGCAGAGCCTTCTCAGTGGCTCTGAAGGGACCCAGGGAGTGTCGAGGGGAGCTCCTGAAAACAATCCTTCTGTCACCTGTGACATCAAAAGGAGCTGAGAAAGGGAGGTGCATCTCATTTCCAAAGCCACATGAGCAGGTTAATGGTACAAACTGTGCCTAGACTTATCCATAAAATGTCACTTATCCATAAAATGTCACCTAATTGGGAAGTGGGCAAATAAAATCCCTTTCACACGTGTCCCCAGAGCACGTTTAGAAGCTTTACTGAAAAATGCTCCTACAGCTGAATGTCTTCAGTGCCTGGCAAATTCAGGGGGTTGTTATAATTTTTGTTCTCCCTTGCCCCATCCTCAGGTGACATTTATTAGTTGTCGTGCAAATTGCCTTAATCTAAAGATGACAAGTTCCAGTAATAAAAATAGCAGCAGTTTTCCTATCTCCAAGTAATTATGTCCCTGCCTACTGTACACATTTGTCACCCTAATGCAGGAGCCCCTTGATGTTGCCACAGCCATGTAATTTCTATAGCTGAATGTTCTGTGATGAAAACGGGACAGATGGCTGGAAATTCTGCTGCAGAATAACATTTTCATGTAAATTATGCACTGTTTTGGCTTTACGTGGGGAGAGAAAAGTGGCTATCAAGATGTGTTCCACTAATTGTCAGCCATCAGCAATTAGCTGGTTCCCTCCTTCCTTCTCCCATGTCCCCAGGAGCAGGAAGGCAACTGTAGGGAAGGTGGATTTTCAGCTCTTGGGGGTCAGGATGGGTTCACTGATGCTAATCCAGCCCAGCCAAAGATCTGGCCTTGCAATTCCCCCCAGCACATCCTCATTTTCCATGTCTCTTCCTCCTGGTTGGGATGTTGCAGATGATGCTGCATTAGCAAGTCCAGAGCTTTGGCTGCTTCTTCCCTGCAAACTCAGTGTGAGTTAATGGAATGTTTTTTATAAATATGTTTGTGGAAAATACCATTTAACGTCTGTCTCTCCAAATAGCTCCGTGCCAGCACGTTCAGCCTGGGGACTAACAAATCTGGCAATGTTTTCAATCTTCCAGAGGGGCTTTAGAAAGCAGAAGCTCTTGCCCCACCAGTTCCCCTGGGAAGTGGGAGGGAGGGAGAGGTTGACAAGCCCAGTTTTTTGGCAGAAATCAGTGATTAGAATGCACAGGGAACCAGTTTTCCAAACCAGGACTGGCCAGGGGCAGAGCCTGGGGCTGTGTTTGCTGGGGGAGCTGTGCCAGCAGGGCTGGGCTTTGGTGGTCCCCCAGCAGTACTCCTGGGGGGATCAGCCCCTCTGGAGTCCCCCAGAGCTGTCCCCTCCCTCTCTGATGGCTCCTCTCCTCCATCTCCTTCCAAAACTGGCTTTTTTTCCCCATCCCTCTCTCCTAACTCTGGATTTCTTTGTCTCCTTCCCAGGTCAGCGGACTGACTGTGCCCTGGCCAGGTAGGTGTGGCTCAGGGAATTGGATTTTTAAGGAAAATCTGATGCAGATTGGTCATTCTAGATCAGTTACCAGCCCAGCATATGTATCTGTTAGAAAAAAGATGCTTCTGTAGAATCCCAGGATAGAATGCCAGGGTGGTTTAGGTTGGAAGGGACCTTAAAGCTCATCCCATCCCATCCCACATGGCAGGGACACTTCCCACTAGCCCAGGGTGCTCCAGAGGTATTTTCCACAATCCAAGCCCTGTCCAACCTTGGACACTTCCAGGGGTGGGACAGGGATTGAGCTAATCCAGGAGCAAATGCCTTTTCTTGTCCCAGTGTGTTTAGCTCAGGAATGGGATGGGAAATGATGAGAACCCAGAGAATATTTTTCCAGCTAAGCTTTTCATTCCCAAATTCCTGTTCCTTTGAGAGGGGGCTCTGCAGGGTTTGTCCCCATAGTTGGTACATGGAGATTAATAGAATCCAACAGTCTGGAGGTCGTGGAGAGGAAACTTTTCATTTCTAATTAGGAGCCATCACAGCACCATAACTGAGGTTCTGCTGGGGCTTTTATGAGAGATAACAAATCTCCATCTCCAAAGTGCTGGATGGAGGGGGCTCTGCTGGCAAGAGGAGCTGGAGCAGGGGCTGTGCATCATCCTGCCTCCTTAACAAAAGGAAGGTGATTACTACCAGTGTGCAGCCATTACTACTGTTCACATTCCTCCCAGCAAAGCAAAGCTGACAGGTCCTAATTAGGCCCTGACATCTGTAATAATAAAATATTATTCATCATGAAACAGTTTTAAATATCAAAGAATCGTTCCTGCTAATAGTTTAAAATCGACCTTATTGTCTGTGACAGCCCGTGGAATCTGATTTTGTATTTTTCATTCAGTGTTTTTGATTTTTATAGAAGGATTTTCCCCCAAATTAACACATTGTACAGTCTTTTTAAAAATCACACTTCTAATCCCCTTATTTATAATTCAGCAGCCATCTGCCCTGGCAGGGAATTGGCTGGAATGATACATTAGGGCCTCTCTGCTATTATCTCTCTTGCTTCATTTTTACAAGAAACTAAAGGAATTTTAAACCCCAGTAATAAATTTTGAGGGGGGAAAAATCCTGGCAAAGCAAGGCTTTTCCCTCTTTTTTTTTTTTTATTCTGCCATTCATGTCCAGCAACATCAATAAATGAGAGCAGCCAGGAGAGGCTTAGCCTGGCTGGTGTGTGCTGGTGTTATTTATTTATTTGAAATCTTATCAAAAGTGTAATAAAGACTTTGCCAGGGCAGCTGTTAGAAGCACAGAGGGAACCAGGCTGCTCCCACCTGCTTTTGCAGTGCCATTTAGATCAAACTTCACCTTCTCCAAGGAGCTCTGTGTCACACAATTCCGTGTGCTGGGAATTCAAATGTCAAGGGCAATCTTTTGTCAGAGCTCCCTGGCGTCTCTTTTCGGGTTTTTTAGTGATTTAAAGTCACTTCAAATCTTTCTGGAGCCCCAGAAATGGAGTGAGGCTCTGTCCTGGGGATTGGCTTGGCTGTGTGGTTGTTCCCCTGGTTGGGGATGCTGAAGGAGGACCTGGGGGAGGATCAGCCTGACTTTTGTGTTCTGTTCTTCTCTCCTGCACCCCTGGCTGGTCCTGACCCCTCAGTGGCAGGAGAAGCTCCACTGTGAGGAAGCAGGTAAGGACATTTCCTTCAGGGCCAGCAGGACTGGGGGTGGAGGGGGGGATTGGTGCAGAACACCTGGGTTTGTCCCTCCCTCTTCTCCCTGGAGCTTCTCAGTCTTGTCCCAGAGGTGTCTGCTCATCCAGCGACTGAAATCACTCCAAGCCTCATTCATTTCCCCTGGTATCATTTAAAATGAATTTTACTCATGTTTAAAATGAATTTTACTGTGTTCTCACAGACCTGGAACCAAAAACACCAAACAGCCATGGTTTATGGGATTCCTGCTGTTGTTTCTTTGTCCCCATTCCCTTCCTTTTCCCTGGAATGCCACTGCAATGCTATTAAACCTGTAACTGCTCACTTGTTGTGCCTTTGTGTAACAGAGGCTTGCACAGCCAGCCTTGGTTTCCCTGGCTGTGGGGATAATCTGTTGCTTTTTGGTACCCAGTGGGCTGAAATGTGTTTCTTTGAGATAGGGAAAACTCCAAATTATCTCTTGTTGATACTGTGAAGTTAAAATTTGGCTTGGCATTTCAGTTCACACGGTCTGTCTTGGGGCACTAATTTACAGGGTTTAGGAAATGATGTCAGAGAGCCAGTTGTGGTGTTGGGGTGCAGAGTCAAACCTTTCTTGGTTTCCACTGCTTTATTTTAACGTCTTTAACCATATCTGCATTCTGACTGCTCTTCCCATGTCTCTCTGGGCAGGATGCCTCCCAAGCCATTCCCCTGGTGGTGGAGAGCTGCATCCGCTTCATCAGCAGGCACGGTGAGTTTGGGCTGTCCAGGTGTCCTGGGCTGTCCAGGGGTCCTCTTTCTATAAAATGAACAGTCATGGAAAAGCTTTATAAAACATTCTGAGCAGCTCAGGATGTGCTGCTTGTTCAGAGCAATCCCAGGGACTGCAACATAAAGAAAAGGGCTCTGCCTTTTTGGCTGCACTGCTGCTATGATGTGTATAATCACTTTTCTAAAGAACTGACCTTGCCAATGTTGTGCTTGCCACAGTATCCCTTTATTTCTTGCAAAATAAAGGTCCCATCCGTAGATGCCACTCATTCCTCACCTCCACTCACCTCCCTTGAAGCCTTGAAGTGTGGCCTTCAGCACCAACAATCATCCTCTTCCCTGAGGAGGAGGAATACTGAGTATTTGAATGGAGGAGGTCAAGTAGTGAATTAATTGCTCACTTACTGCCACAGCGAGATGATTTATGTCTGTTTTGAAGGTTAACCTCACAGCCTTGAATGCTATACATTTATTGTGATTTGTTTTCATTTTTAATTGATATCATTTGTTAGTAATGTGTGGAACAGCTGTTAATTAACAGATGTAGAAAGAGGTTGAATTTATCTTCATTACCCAAGACACAGAGCCAGGTTGTAGGTCCTGTTTCCTTTTCCTTCGTTCATTGCCACTTTGGAAACCACAATCCAGAGCCCCATTCTCCCCATCCCTTGGAAGGACCAAGTGCTCTAACCCTTCTTTAAGGCCACTCTGGAAAAATCTTGGAAACCACATTGCAGTGAGAACTGGTGCAGGATGAACCAGGGCCTTTAGGAGCTCTCAGTTTTCAGTCTCATGTTCCTGGGACAACACTCTGAGGGACAGGGTGGGATTTTGGGGTGTCTGTGCAGGGCCAGGAGTTGGACTGGATGATCCTCGTGGGTCTCTCCCAGCTCAGGATATTCCATGATTCTCTTCTAAATAAAACAAAGACATTGCAGCGTTCCTGGTTTCAGAAAGTCTCCAGTGAAAAGGCTGCAGGGAATGGGAATTGACTGCCCTCGTTCCTGAGCTGATTTGTGGCAGGTTTTGCTCCTCTTGCATGTACCAACAGAATTGTTATGGTGGGAGTGTATTGGAACATCTCATCTCTTTGGTCAGTGGCTTTAATGACATTCCTGATTCTCCCTTTTTAGCAGGAATGTCTCAAAGCATGTCCTAAGCTGGTGGCTCGTGCTGGAGTAATTAAAGGCTTCCTCGGGGCCTTGGTGGAATTGCTCCTGCAAAACAAACATTTTCCTCCTGGCATTGGCCATATTTTACTCCTGGCTGATGCACCAGTAGTTTATGACTTTCTCTGGGCTGTAAAATCCTTTGGGGATCCCCCAGGATGAATGATAGCATGGCTCTTAGAGCCCAGTTACTGCAGCAGTTTAGGAAGAAGGGGGAATATTTTTTCTGCCTGGGCTCAGTTCTGGATTTACAGATTCTGTGTGTGCCTGGACAGAGGAGAGAAGAGTGGCTTTTCAACCAGCATCCTTCTGCCTGTGTTCTTGTCTTTATTATATAAGCTGTAGCTAAAGGTGCCACCTTATCTAATTTATCTTATCTTGCCTTGTTGTTATCAGCATCTCTTGTTGTCTTACAGGTTTGCAGCACGAAGGAATATTCAGAGTGTCTGGGTCACAAGTTGAAGTGAATGACATAAAAAATGCATTTGAGAGAGGTAAGGGAGAGCTATTCCAACATCACAGAAATGATTGCCAAATGTGTGAATTTGTTTAAATGCTCTGAAATGGCCTGTTTTGAATGCACCTTCCTCCCTTTTATTCCTTTGATTTTTGTGCTTCCTAAGTGAGTCTCTCCCTAACACTTCCCTAGTGCTCATTAACCTTGAATTCTCAGTTGTTTGGTTTTATGCTTTGTACCTTGTAGAGTGTCTGTCTAATAAATATTCTGAATTCAATCTGCTCTCATGTCTGATAGCTTATTGATTGTTTGTAACACTAAAGGACGAGGAGAATTTCATTATTAGGTGTAACTGCAATTTCCTCCCCTCTCCCCCAGCCCTTTGTGAAGAGAGTGGCTGCCAGAGCATGAAATTTTCCACGTTGTCGAGGCACAGCTTGGCTACATTTATTTTAAATATCAGCAAGGGAAGGGAATAAATTTCAAGACACTGTTAATTTGATGTAGCTTTTAATAGCTGTGATTTTCTCTGGGCAGAAGCATTCCATACAAAGGCAGAGAGCAGTTGGGAGCCTCCTGACTCATCAGCTCCTTGCTGGGCTCTTCTCCCTGGCAGGGCAGGTTCACAAGAGCTGCTCTTCAGGCAGTTCCTGCAGCTCATCTCCCCAGCCCTGCCTGGCTCACTGGGAACAACAGGCCTTGTGTTAATCCTCCAAATACATCACTCTCAAAGAACAGAGGCAGTGTGTTCCTGGGCTTGCTGCTAGAAGAGACAAGCAGTAATTAATTAGGCGTAGCAAGTTGATTTTGCTTTGGGGGAGAGAGAGGTTTAATGAACAACGTGTGTGAAATGTGGTGTGTAATGTCACCTGTCCCCTCCTCCACCTACCTGAGAGTGAAAATCCTCAAGCACAGAGGAACCAGAAATGTGTATCATAGGAAGGGGAAGGTTTGATAGAAGATTTAGACCCTTTTTTATATAAAGAAATACCAGTCAGCTCGGGAAAATAACCACTTGTTCCAGCACTGACATGTCGAAATGAAAAGGGGATTTTTTTTAATTCATCTCACTTGTCTCTGTAAAGCCAATGATATACAGAACTGCCAGAGTTAACAATAACATCCCTGCTTTTTATTACTGCATGCAGAGCCCTTGGTGGCAGTTAATATCAGGGCTAACGCTCCAGTTTGGAGTGGCCCATTTATTATCCTGTGTGTTATTAAGATAATAGGCAAGCTTTGGTAATTTCAGTCACATAATGGATATATATAGCTCCAATTTGAGGATTGCCCCATCATTAAATCTAATTATGTCTGATAGGGAGTTTTCCCTAGGGGACAACTCCTTAAGTGGGCATCTTTCCTTTGGTAATGCAGACAGACTGTGGCATATCTGCAGTAACAAATTGTCCCAGGAATTCCCCCCAGTTCCCACATCTGCATCCTGCTGGGCCAGGTGTGGGATGGGAGTTTGCCTCGTGTAACATTCACCCCCCTGGTGGATCTGTGATGTCCACACCCTCCCCAAAACACTTGGAGTGTTGTTTCTGCTCCAGGAGCTGCAGTTCCTCACTGAAATCTGGCTGAGAGGTGTCCCAGGTCTCCTGGGATTGCTGGCAGAGCTCCCCAGCTCAGCTCTCGTGCACAGAGATCTCTCTCTGCCTCCTGCAGCTGGAGTAGGTGGGATTACCATAAATCCTCTCCTCCTGCAGAGGTGCATCCTTCCAGGATTCCTGTACTTTTCTGCAGTATTCTGATTTTTCTTGCCTGCTTCTCTTTGCTTGTCACACAGGGGAAGATCCCTTGGCTGGGGACCAGAATGACCACGACATGGATTCAATAGCAGGAGTCCTGAAGCTCTATTTTCGAGGGCTGGAGCACCCACTCTTCCCCAAGGACATCTTCCATGATCTGATTGCCTGTGTCAGTAAGTATATGAAGAGCTGAAAAGAAATAGGGTTGATTTTTTTAATCTCCCACTTTTCTCTCTTCCCTTCCCCTTCTTTCCTGACTCCAAAATAAGCTTTTTGCTGTTATTTTGGTTGGTTTTGTGTTGCACTGGTATCCTCTGTCAGGCAGTCTGGGCAGTTACCTGGGCACAGCCATCCTTGCTCTGATATAAATCAGCAAGGAGTTAGAACTTAATACATTTCAAGGTCTGTGTCATGGATTTTTGTGAGAGTGCTTTGTGACAGGATTCTTTTAAAGCAGAATAAAGCAAGAACCTTCACTTCTGTAACATAATCTCTAAGGCCTGTCAGCAGAAGATGTCAGAAAGGCCCTCTCAGAGGCAGGGATCACTGGCAGGGTTTGCTGCCTTGTCTGCTTTCCTGGCTCTGCTGCCATGCTCTCCTGAGCTGACAAGGTAGCACTTATATTCCTTTTAGCTTCCTAACCACGAGGGACCATCCTCTGACTCCTGGTAGGGAATATCAATCATCAGGGCAGTCACAGCCGAGCTCTTAACATATTTGCTGGTTTCTAAAGGTGGTTCTGGTTAGGCAGAGAGTTGTTTGTGGTTTTTCTCTGTGAACCAAGCTCATTTGAAATGGCCTGGCTCTTGCCATGTCCTCCAGAACTGAAGAATGAGTCCATTGTCCAAGCAGAGAAGTGGCCTTTGCAGTGGCAGCCTTTGAAGGCAGGCAGAAGATAACTGCTTCTAAACTGGCCCGTGGTTTTCTGCCCCTGATAAATGCATTTGCAGAGCTGAATTCACATTATGGGAAAAGTCAAATCTCCTTCCACAGAAGTTCCCCCTTCTGAGATGATTTATGCTGCCCACTTATTTCTCAGTAGGCTGCTGCACACAGAGCTTTTTGCCTCACCCTTTAACTATGTTAATTTTCCTTGGAGTGTTATACAGTTTCTTTTTGAAACACCCACCTTTCTGAGCAGCCTTGAATGAGCTATTGTGCCAGAACCATTGGAACAGATGACATCCAGGGCTCCCACGCTCTGAAGGAACTTGCAGGGAAGTTTCACGTGTTCAGGGACCTTCACTGTCAAAGGCTCTGCCAGCAGGTTCTGCAGCCTTTGCATTCCCATGGTGGGCAGTGCTGGAGCATCCAGAAAATGGGCACAGTTCCTTCTTCCTGCTGCCCAGCTCGAGCAGGGAACCATCCCAGTGCCCTGGTTGCACTGGGACCCAGGGGCAGGTTGGGGGTTTGGTGGGGTGATGATGACTCTGGTGCTCTTTCTTCCTTTCAGCGATGGATAATTTACAGGAGAGAGCTCTGCACGTCCGGAAGGTGCTTCTGAACCTGCCCAAAACCACCCTGATTGTAATGAGATACCTCTTTGCATTCCTCAATCAGTGAGTATCCCTGGGAGCCCCAGGGCTCTGCTGCAGGATTTGGTATAAACACAGAATCCTTGAGTTTGGAGATTTAGGATTATCGAGTCCAACCTCTCCCCCAGCACTGCCGAGGCCACCATAAACCCATGTTCCCAAGGGTCACATCTGCATGGCTTTGAAATCCCTCCAGGGATGGTGACTCAAGGGCATAGAATCACAGGATTGTTCAGGTTGGAGGGGACCTTAAAGCCATGGGCAGGGACAGCTTCCACCAGCTCAGGTGGCTCCAAGCCCTGTCCTACCTGGCCTTGGACACTTCCAGGGCTGGGGCAGCCACAGCTTCCCTGGGCACCCTGTGCCAGGGCCTGCCCACCCTCCCAGGGAACTATTCCCAATATCCAGTCTAAATCTACTCTCTTTCCATTTCCATCCCTGGCAGAGGGGACCTGCTGTGACTCTGGTATTGAAGGTTGGGCTGCACGTGGGCTCAGAATAGTAATAAAGGAATAAAGGCAGAGATTAATGTGCTCCCTTTATAAAGTCAGCACTGGGTCCTTTTCACATGCTCTCAAGCTTTCAGCCCCTGTTTGTGCTTTCTGTTTCATTTCTCAGTAAATGCCATCAGTATCTCATTTGTTACCTGGCTCCAGAGCATTTGTGTCCCTGAAGAGCTAAAGCTGCTCAGCTTGAAGCAGCAGAAAGCCCAGAGCAGACCTGAGCTCAGCTGTGTGTTCTGCAGCAGAGGAGGAGGATGATGATGATGATGGTGTTTTCTGCTGTTCACCCTCCTTCTCCCTTCTGTTTTGTTGCAGTTTATCTCAGTTCAGTGAAGAAAACATGATGGATCCCTACAATTTAGCCATCTGCTTTGGGCCAACGCTGATGTCGGTGCCTGAAGGCCACGACCAAGTGTCTTGCCAAGCTCATGTCAATGAATTGATCAAAACCATCATCATCCAACATGAGAACATCTTCCCAGGACCGAGGGAGCTGGAGGGCCCAGTCTATAGCAGGGGTGGAAGCACAGAGGATTACTGGTATGATGGAGAAGCTGAAGGGGTGCATAGTTGTCTATGGATTAGCATGTTACAGTCATGAACCCTGCATTGTCTAATTCAGGGTTGGAGCTCCTGGCCCAGCCTTGCAGAAATCTGTTCTATGGAAGAGAAGATGACTCTGGTATTTCTGGAGAGCCATCATCTTAAAAGAGAGAAGCTGGTATAAAGTAGCTATTCAGTTGTCAAACCCAGCTCACTTATCTTGAAGGGCAAGGTTGTGTAGGGATTTTCTTGGATATTCTGGTTTGGGAGCTGCCAAAATCAATCTTTTCTTGTTGGGTTTTTTTTTTCCTTCTTTCCCCCCCCTCCTCCTGCTTTTGGCTTTTCTTTCTGCTTGTCTGGAGTGCCTTTGCTTCAGACACAGGGGTCACTTGGAGCTGAACCTCGAAGGCTGTGGCACTGGGCTAATTTTCAGGGCAGCCCTGCTGGTGGGGGAGGGAGGAGGCAGGAATGCAAAATCCCCATTTCCATGCAGCCCAAAGCTCCAGAGGCCCAGCCACGTGCTCAGGCTGAAGCCACATCTGGAAGCAATTCAGGCAGAGCGGCTCCTGTCATCTGGGGTGGAAGGTTGGGGAGTGGGGGAAGGAAAGGAGGTGTTTTCTTTCCTACTGGCCAAGCTGATCTCTCCTTCTGAAGAGGAGGAATGTTAAATTGTGTCCTGCTTCTCCCCTCTGCTCCTTCTCTCCTTCAGTGTCCCAGGAATGCAAATGATTATTTTCCTGCACTAAAATAAATACATTTTTTCAATGAAGTGGCTGTGGTGACAGAGCAAGCCTTGTTCCCCTGGCCTGTTCCAGAGGAGCTGTAGCTATCAGCTCCCTCCTCTGTGTGGCCAGGAGAGGCTCCTCTCAACTCACTGCTCGCTGCAAAAGCCTTGCCAAAACCTTTTGGAAATTCTCTTTTCATTTTACTCTTCGCTCTGATGTTTTTAGCTGATGTTCTATGTGAAAGAACTGTAAGGGGAGAAAAAAAAACACCCCAGCTTAATAATATTTATGACCTCAAGGAAACATATTAACTGTGACAAGAGGTTTTGTGCCATAAGGTGAAGGAAATAAAAATGTGCAGGGTTGAGAACCCCCAGTTTGGGTGCACAGGAGTGTGGGGGAGGCACAGGGTGATATCAGCTTTGTGAAGGCGTTTTGGTTTTTCTTCCTTGCCCTTTCTAAGCACCCTGACCTGGGACCCTGTTCAGCAGAGAAGGGGAGAAGCAAGCAGGGGAGGCTGCTGGAAGCCAGGAAGAAGCATCTGGTTCCCATTCCAGCTTTCTCATAGTCCTGGTATTTCGATAGCTGCTCGTTGTGGCCCGTGGGCTCCTCACCCTGCAGGCAGCAGGGACTCCTTGGGGCTCAGCTGGCTCCTCAGGGGGCACAGCCTGCTGTGCCTGGCTTATCCCAGTGCCACCTGATGGGCCAAGTCCTCAGGGAGCTCACAGATGGTGTTTGGGGGTGGAATTGCTGGGGCTCAGCACCAGGGCTCCTGCTCTCTGCTCCAGACCCTTGGCTGGAGTTGGCAGAGCTGTGGAGCAGCTTCCCCTGGGCAGAGCAGGGTAGGGCAAGGTTCAGAGCTGGTCAGGAACTCTGAAATGCTGCCTGTGAGTCAGGCCTGGGCTGTGATGCATCTGTCTGTCTGTCTGTCTGAGACTGCCCAGGGAGAGTCCAGGAGACCCACAGTGAGCCCATGGAAATGGCAGAGGTCAGGGGAGTGGAGGGATGAATCATGGAATATCCTGAGCTGGAAGGACCAGCAAGGGTCATCCAGTCCAACTCCTGACCCTGCACAGACACCCCAAAATCCCACCCTGTCCCTCAGAGCATCATCCAAACCCTCCTGGAGCTCTGGCAGCCTCAGGGCTGTGCCCACCACCCTCTGGGGGAAGAAGCTTTGGCAGATACCCCACCCAACCCACCCCAGCCATAGGAAGGGCCCGTGGTCCTTGTGCAGTGTTGGGATCTGTGTGTGATGTGACTGCAGGGTCTGTGTGAAACCTCAGCCCTCAGAGCTGCCTGCCTTCCTCCTGGGGCCTCCATTTGGCTGCAGATTCTTCTCTAAACTTTATTAAGTAGCACAAAGGCTTTGCAAAGGATGGGAAAGGTTGATTCCAGAGGTACTGACTCAGGAGATGTTGGACAGCCTGGTGTCCTGTGGATTAAGCATAACGAGACACCAGAAATATTCACACACTTCACCCCTTCTCCTTCTTCTGTTTTTCTCCTCTTCAAAAGAGTGCAGGAGGGAGATTGCCAGGGGGAGAGCACTGTGATCACTTATTTTAACCATTGCAAGACCACAGTGAAGAGTGAAGCTATTCCTGTGTGGAGAGAATAAAAAAAATCACCTTTAAGGAGTTGCAGTGTGAGAGGGCAGCAAACGAGTTTCCTTTAGCCACAGTGTCTGGTAAGATGAAGAGTGAGCACTATTTTTTTAGGCCTTTTTTCCCTCCTGAGAGGAGCAGGCAGGGCAGGCAGGGCTGCCAGCTGGCAGCAACTCTGCAGAGCTGCTGGGGAGAGGCAATGGATCCTCTTCCAGCTTCCTTTCTGCTCCTGTCCAGAGGGAGCTGCTCGTGCAGCTTCTTACAAAAACATAACCTTTGGTTGCCACTTGTTGTCTGTTGATCCTTTCAAAGCTTTTCTCCTTGCCAAACATAAATGAGTCCTCTTGGTAGTTTAGGTGCTCTGGAATCTTTATTTACAGGCAATTAATCGGGCCGTGGGAGTTGTTGAGTGAAATGAATGGAACAATTTAAAATGGTGATAAAAGGGATGGAGGGAGATGACAAACACAGACCTGGAAATATCATTATGAATCGAGAAATAATTTCCCCCAGGAAGTGGCAGCTTTCTCATCAGCCATCTAATGAGCTAATTAGAGCAGTGGAGAATAGAGCTGAGGGAATAATCCTGGCATGGCAGAGAGGAGCTGGACCCAGCTTGCCCCTGCTGTCTGAGTGCTCAGCATCTCCAGAGGTGCAGCTTGGAGGAGCTGAGGTTTGACTGCTGACAGCACACAAGGAGGGTAACCAAGATGTTCGGGCTGGCTGAGCAAAGAAGAGTTTAGCTTGGTTTTTAGACTTCAGCATGTGCAGATGTCTGGTGCAGTGGAACCTAAATATTGACTCCCAGTGTGGATGTTCCCAGTTATATCTGATGGTTGTGCTGAGGAAACTCAGTGTCCACCAGTGTAAAACACTGTCCCTGTTCCCTTCTGTTGCAGTGAAAGTCCTCATGGAGAAAGAGCCTCCACAGAAGACTCGGTGCCAGACGTCACGACTGAACACCACACCAGTGATGATGGTATGCAAAGCCTGGGAGCTGCTGGGTGAACTGGTGCCACCAGCCCTGGGGGAGGCAGGGAACTGAAGGTTAAAGTTAAATCCAAAGTGGAGTTTAAATCAGAACAGTCACTTGAAACATCACACGCAGCGTTTGATGCCAAGAAATAGAAACTTGTGGGATCGACAGGGATGTGTAGAAGATACCTGACTATTTTGAAAGTATCTCCTCTTCTCAAGGGTGGCTCATCTTAGCAGCAGGTCTGGGCACACTCCAGCCTTGGATTTGGAAGTCAAGGTAGAAGCACAGAGCCAAAGGCTGGATGTTGTGCCCACTGCTCTCCCACTCCTTCTGCATGTCCCAGGCATTTCCCCTTTTGGTGGCTCTGGCAGGGGGATTGGGAGTGCTCTCAGCCCCAGGGTTTCTGCTTTAAAGAAAGAAGCAAAACAAAAGCAGAAATTGCTTGTCTTCCACTGACAGCAAGGTTTTAGGGTGCAGTGTCCTGGGGGTCTCTGTCATTGATAATTTTCCTTGGGAAACTGTGACATTTCTGGTCTCATCAGTGAAAAAGGAGGTACAAAGGCTGAGGATGTCACAATATTTCCTAAGGAAGAGGTGGCACTGCAGTTGTGTCTGTTGTTGGTACTTCCAAAGCCTCCTCCTGTAACAGGGAGCATCCTGTGAGCCCCTTCCAGAGCAGAGGAAAGATTAAGTTACTGGTATAAAACAATGATCCCTGAGCAGCATGGGGAGCAGATTGACCCAACCACCACAGGGTATGAGTTTGTTCTTGTATTTAGGCCCTTTGCAACTGTCGAAGTGAATTCTGTGATGGTTTTACTTGTGCCCTCAGTTGTGAAGGTGGGAAACAGGTGTCATCCTTTTTGAGTTGGTCTTCAGGAGTTTGTTCAGTAGCCCTGCCAAGTGCTCCTGAAGCCTCTCTGCTTCAGCAGTTGTCTAAGAAACCCCTCCCAAGCCATCCCTGTGCTCCCACTGTGTTCATGGCTCGATGATCTTAGAGGTCTTTTCCAAGCTAAGCAATGATGCTGTGATGCTCTGGTGTTCACACCCCAGTGATAAAGTAAAGGGAAGTGCTGGGAAATCAGTTCTCCCTCAGCAAGGTCGAGCACTGGCACAGTGACTCCTCACCAAGGGTGGGAGGAAGCACAGAGCCTGTGGGAATGGAACATGACTTTGCTCTCTGTCTTGAACAGAGCGTTCTGTCTGACAAGTGTTAGCTCTTAAAAATGCATGGAAATGTGTCCTTTTGGAGTTTGTATCTAAGAAGGAGCAATTTAATCGCTGTAATGAAGGACAGGCTAACTCACCCACATCTGCATCAAGGCTGGGACCAAAGCCTGCATGTTCACACACCCTGCTGGGCACTGGGGTTGTTTCTGCAGGGGATTTTTAGGTCTCTTTTGTGACTCAGGGGGTCCAACGATGAGAAATGAGCCCTTAGAGATTAGAAAAGGACACTGTTTTGCAGCCCCTGGAACTCGACTGTGTGGGGCCCCTGAGCAAGGTAAAACTGGGAGGTGTTTTGGATGGAGTTCTGCAGCCTCCATGGAATATTCCATAGGAAGCTTTTGGGAGGGAGTGTTTGGCACCAGAGCAGAGGAGGGAGCTGGGGCTGCATCTCTTTGAGGGAGCTGCAGGGTCTGGTTAAGTGAGGAGCCTCCTGTCCTGGTGGAGCTTGCAGGGCCACACCTTGGTCACACCTGTCAGCAGGGCAGGGACAGCACCAGCACTCTGGGGTGGATGGTCCTGTGCTGTTCTCTCTCCTTCAGCCTTTAGATGTGACCAAGCACTTGCTTCTGAAGCTCTTTGGTGAGGCTGGCACTGATCTTCCCAAAGCAAAGCTCCCATCCCAGCCACTCTCACTATGGGAAGGAATTTTGGGGTGGGGGGAGAGGTTGTGTCTTGCAGAACATCCAAGCTATTCATCAGCCTCACTGGTCAAGTGAATTCACACTGGTTTAAGACAGGTATAAGAGGTCAGAAATGCTGAAAGGCAAGCAGATTATATGTTTGTTAAATTATAAATATGAATGCAAACACTTTAATCTGCTGCTTTCCTTCCCAGGCTCTCAGACTGGCAGGGGGAATTGTTTGGCTTAGCCTTTTTCCTCTTTATTCACACAGCTTTCTGCTCTGAAAGTGTAGTAGGAAAAAGCTACTGGAAATTAAAGTCTAAAATCAGTTCTCTGGAGAAAAGCCAGAGTCCTAAAAAGCAAATTGGAAACATAAGAAACCTGAGTGCCACACTCATCTGGAACAATAAACACTTCTTAATGAAGCAGATGGAATGTACCAAACCACACTTCCATCTCCTTCCTAAATGGAGGGGGACCCCAAAAAGCAGCATTATTGGGGTTTTTAGTGTTAGAGGAGCCAAACCCAGATGCCTTGGACGAGGTGGCTGCCCAGAGCTGCCAACCTGGGCCAGACTTTTCCCACCCTTCCAAATCCCTGGCTGGTTGCTGAGGGCTGATAATGGGATTTGTGAGAGGCTGACCACAGGCTTACCTGGAATTGGTGGGTTGGGACAGTTCTGAGCTGGTGGGTTTAGAAATGAAGGGATTATTGTCAGGGGGGTGGATCTGACAGATCCTGTTGCTCTTTGCCCTCAACACTTGGTCACTTTGTGACCAGTGACATCTGGGTGACTCAGATGCTGGTGGGGCTTTATGGGATGAGATGTTCCTGCTCTGCTCCCTCAGCTTGTTCAGATGGATTGACAACATTTATTTTATCAAGCTTTGCCTGCCTTTGGGCAGCCTTGGAGTCCCAGTTCTTTCCCAAGGAATAACTATAAAAGCTGTGGCTCATATTTGGCCTTCCAGTCCTTTCTTGGCTGGCTCTTGCACTTTTAGAAGCTTCCTGTGATGCAGAGGAGATCTCTGTATGGAGTAGCAGGTCTTCTCTTGTCCAGGAAGAGGAGGAACAAATCTCTTTCTCCAGGAAAGAACTCAATTTCCATGGACTGCTTGGCTGTGTTAAAGCTCCTTTAAAGTAATTAAGGAAGTCCACTGGGGCTGTGTGGTTGAGCTCATCCCCATTCCCCTGATTCCTGCCTAGAACTGGGAGCTGGCTTAAGATATATTTAGGCTCAACCAGTGGCAGATTTCTCAAAGTCTTAAAAATAATCCACATGAATCTCACAGTGATTTCCCTGAGTGTCTAAATGCCCTTATTGTGCCTCTGTATAATAGCAGGGTCCTGCAGGGCCCTGGATTAGTGGCTGGTTGCAGGCAGGGCATGGCTGGAGCTCTTGGGGGAGCTTTGCAGGCAGGTTTGGAGCACGTTGTGGATGGATGGAGCAGCTCCCTCCCCATCACTGCACACACAGCAGTGGAGCCACTGGATGTTTTCCTGAGCTGCCAGGACAGCTGGATGAATAGCAGAGCCTCCCACAGTGCCAGAATCCGGTCTCCTGGGTCAGGTGAACCTCACAGGCAGCAGAAGTTTCCTTGTGAATAGATGCTTTATTTCAGAAGCAGCTTGGAATGAGAGGGTGTTCACCTCCCCTCCTGCCTGCCTGGGAGGTTCAGTTCAGCTGCCTTGAAGGGAGAGTGCCCCAGGCAGCTTGTCTGGAACACACCCAGTTGCTACCCAGCTTTGAAATGCTTTTTATTTTAATGGGGCACTAATTTTGCCATCACCACTTCCATCCTCGTGGGCTGTGAGTGGGTTCATGACTTGGAAAACGTGAATGTGTCCTGCCTGTAGAGATCAGTGCAACATCCCCAAGTTATGAGTTATGAGTTGAGGGGCTCCCCTCTGAATTTTGCTGCTTCAAAACACTCTGCCTTAAGAAGAACTTCATCCTCTCCACGCTCCCACCTGTTTGATGGGTTTAAACAGCTGAATACCTACTAAACCCACGTGTTTAGTGAAGTGCTGTTTCTCCCCTTGTGTCTCCTAGAGTGTGAGCCCATCGAAGCCATAGCAAAGTTTGACTACGTGGGCAGGACTGCCCGAGAGCTGTCCTTCAAGAAGGGAGCCTCCCTGCTGCTCTACCAGCGCGCCTCGGACGACTGGTGGGAGGGACGGCACAACGGCATCGACGGCCTCATCCCCCACCAGTACATCGTGGTGCAGGACACGTAGGTGCCACTCTGGGCTGCCCCCAAACCCAGGGGCTGTGCCAAGATGTGGGCACCAGGAGGGGAGGGGGTTCAGCCTTCAGCCTCCCCTGTGGGAGGGGATCTGGGAGGTGTTGGTGTTCATGGGTGGTGTCAGAATGGGTCTGGTGGTGGTAAAAGGGGCAGGTTGCTCACAGAAATCAGGCTCTCTTGGGCTGGAGGGGGATTTTTCACAAGGAGGGTGGTCTTGACCTGCAGGAAGGCAGGTTTAGGTTAGATAGGAGGGGAAAATTCTTCCCTATGAGGGTGGGGAGGCCCTGGCACAGGTTGGACAGGGCTTGGAGCAACCTGGACTGGTGGAAGGTGTCCCTGGGAGTGGAACTGGATAATCTTTAAGATCCCTTCCAGCAAATCATTCTGTGGTTTGAGAGATATCTAATGCTGTATTGAAAGTCAGCTGTGATGTCCTTCCCTCCTCCTTCCCAGTGAGGATGGCACCTCGGAAAGATCCAGTCCAAAGTCTGAACTAGAACTCAACTCTGAGCCACCAGAGGAGAAGGTGACAGCCAGAGCTGGGGCCAGCTGCCCAAGTGGGGGACACGTCGCAGACATTTACCTGGCAAACATCAACAAGTAAGAACAGCCTTGCCTTGTTTTCCTAAACTCTAAAGAGCTTGGTGATGAGTCCAGTCAAATATTTCCTTCCCTAATGAGCACTGCCACCATTCTTCTCTGCTCCCCCCTCTTCTAACCCACTCACACTGCTGCCCTCTCCTTGTCACCAGTGTGGCCATGCTCATTCAAAACCCCACTGGCTTCCCTTCCCTGTCCCCAAGGTGCCATCTGTTCCTGTTCTCCCAAATATGCCCTATTTTACAAGCTAAGCAGAGAAGGGGAGGGGAGTGGTGGAATGAGATCTCCTATCATGTGTCCCCATTCGTTGTTACGTTCTGTGACCTGTCATGTCTTGTCCACATTTAACATGTTTTGTTTGATGGGCTGGGGGGCAATTCCTTTAGGAACTAGAGTCCCATTTTGGGATAAATGCCATTCCTGAAGAACCCCCATCTGGCATTGCCTGCAACATCCCCTTGTTTCTCCAGCACTTCTCACCTCAGGTTACTAACCATATGCTTGCAGTGAAACAGCACAACCCCCTGTTGCTCTAACTTACCTTCTCTACCAGAAATTGTTGCTTTAGCCAACACTCAACATAGTAAAAAGCTGGAAAACTAAGCTAGTAACAGACTAAATTTCATGATCTGTTATTTAATTTTTCTAGAGCAGACTCATCTTTCTGATTACTTCCTTAGTGTTAAACCCCCCACATCTCTTATTGTGCAGTGAAGGTATTATGTGATAATTACAGTTTTATGGGAGGGGATATTCTTAACCTTCAGTTAATTTAACACAATGTAGTCTATAAAGGCATTACCACAAATGCATCCTTTTAAAAGGTTTGGACCTGCTTATGGCCTCGAGAGCCTGGTCCTTAGTTATGGGATTCAGCAGAGCTCCACTGGTCTCTTTGAAGCCATGTTAATCTGCTTCAGCTTGGGATCTGGGCTTTCTTTTATGATATTTATTGTCTGAGCCACTGGAGTGGCCATTCTGCCAGTTATGGAGAGATTTGTGTAATAACAGACCTATGCTGGAGCTTCACCATCTGCTGGCTTTGGTAGTGCTGTGTGTAGTGTTTTTAAGAAGCCTGGGTAATGTCCACTCCAGTTTTTTTTCCCTTTACTAGGGAACCTGATATTTAGCAACAGTAGCATAAGACTCATTTTGTTGTTTTTTCTTTAGGAATGAATCTTCTGACCTATGTGTGAACAGACTTGAGCAAAATTAAATCAGATGGTTTCGCAATGACAGTTGTGCCACCCACTGAATTATTATTTGGATGCCAAAATCCTACTGGAGTTAACACTTTCTTGCAGTTATTCATGGGGCTGGTGCTATATATAAATGGATCCTTCCCTGTATAATGGATGCCAAGCTTCAGACCTATGGCATAAAGTATTCTGCTGCATTGGCCTTCCTATGATTGGAATGGAGTCGTGCTGTCAGACCGCAAGGGGCTGGGGTAGAAACTAAATTCTTGGGACCAGTTCATCCATTTGACATCATCCTTTGGTTTATCTGTAGCCCTGCACAGAAAGTGCCTTGTGGTCCTGCCAAAGCCATTGAAAAGAACCACCTCTTACCACCAGCAAATATTGGAAATGATCATTAACCCCAGACTGGGGTTCTTTGCTTGCTGATCTCTGAAAATAATAACTTGATGCCTTGGGCCAGGAGCTTAGTAGACTTATACTGTGTCCTCCAGTCAAAAATTGTAGCTCTGCTCTTCGAATGTAATAAAAACACATCATCAAAACCTGTTGAAGGCACAGAGGGTTTTTTTTGTCTTCAAATACAAATCCTTTTCCTCTTGACCAAGTTAATCACGTTCTGTTTTTGCTCTGAATGTGCACAGCTGCCAGAACTCAGCCTTTGTTGTTAGAAGTGTTCAACTGGAATGATTTATAATTTTACTGTACCGCAATCCCTCCTAAAATCCTGGGTGTGTTTGTAATCTGGGTATCTTTATGTCTCTCCCCGTTGTCCTCTGTGTTGTTTTGGGGGGATGTCTTCAAATGGCAGCTGGTTGTTTGTACCTGCTTGTATTGACTTGTTTTGCTTTTGTGACTGAAGGCAAAGAAAGAAACCAGAGTCAGGCAGCATCAGAAGAGCCTTCCGTCAAAGTGACAGCCATGGCCTAGGTAGCTCCCTGGCAGAACCAGCCTCCCCCGGAGCCATAGCCGGTTCCAGACCTTCATCTCAGCCCATTATGAGCCAAAGTCTTCCCAAGGAGGTGCCAGATAAATGCTCCATCAGTGGCCACGGCAGCCTCAATTCCATCAGCCGCCACTCGTCGCTGAAGAACAGGATCGACAGCCCCCAGATCCGCAAAACGGTCACGGCAGGGAGGTCCAAGAGCTTCAACAACCACCGGCCCATGGACCCCGAGGTCATTGCACAGGTGAGCTGGGGGGTTCTGCCATGAAGGTTTGCTTGGGATGTTTTAATGTGAGGTTTGATTTAGCCTGGAGATTCTGGAGAGTGGAGCATCTCTCTGATGAGGAGAGGCTGCAGGAGCTGGGGCTGGTTAGTCTGGAGAGGAGAAAACTGAGAGGGGTCTCCCCAATCCATACAAAAGTCTCCAGGGGGTGTCAGGATGGGGCCAGACTCTGCTCAGGGGTGCCCAGTGGCAGGATGAGGAGCAATGGCCATAAACTAAACCACAACAAGTTCCACCTCAACATGAGGCAGAACTTCTTTGCAAGGAGGTGGCAGAGCCTGGAACAGCTGCCCAGGGAGGGAGTGGAATCTCCTTCTGTGGGGACATCCCAAACCCACCTGGATGAGTGTGTCACCTGCTCCAGGTGCCCCTGCAATGGCAGGGGGTGGGCTGGGTGATGTCCAGAGGGCCCTTCCAACCCCAGCTCCTCTGTGATCCTCTCAGTGCAATATTAACTTACTACAATGCTCTTTCATCCTTGCTTGGGCAAAGCACTGAGGCTGCTTTCATGAAGGAATATGAACAGTCAGGTCCTTCCTCCATAAAAACTTGGCCCTGCTCATTATTCAGAATTTAATTTCAACAATAAAAACGTCCATTTTAGAGAGTGACAGAGATTTCCAAGCTGTCAGCAAGGAATTAAACAATCACAACTTCAAGACCACGAGAAAAGTGAAGTATTTAGTGTCAAACTCCACATTGTCCTGTCAGTTGTGCAGCCTTGCCTGTGGTGAGACATTGGAAGCACATGGAGCAGCAGAGCCAAACTAAAACAGGCTGCAGTGTGTGATCAGAAACCAACTCTGAACATAACCCTGCTGCTTTTCATGAGCTGTGTGCTTAGACAAGTGCCTTGGAAGGAGGGCAGGCTACAAAAGGTGGGAGTGTTGCAGCTTTCCCTCCTCCATGGAGGATATTCCCTGCTGGATGTGCCTGCACTTGCATGTTGCCTGCACCAACTGTTTGCAGGATGGGATGGATGGATCTATCTAAAGCCAAGGAATGCTCCAGGCTCAGATTACAAAGCCAGCCCTGGGAGACCTGAGTGCTCTGCCTGGTTCAGGGCTCTGTGGGTTTCTGAGGAGCTGGGGGAAAATATGCGAAAATTAAACATCATTTTTATTGACAAAACAGCAACTCCAAATAGTAAATAAAGCCAAATTAAAACCTGATGGGTATTCTGGTGGAAGGTTGTATTTTGGAGTATCTTTAGCCCATCTGTTAGAGTGGAATTATATAGCTCCTGTTGTCTTCATATTTCCCTGTCCTTCCAAGGCTTTGGTTGATATAAATCAGACTCTTTGTTTTTTCAATTAGGCTGTAAGTGAAGTTGTTCTGTCTCCTCTCCCTGCCAGAACGTTCACTCTATTGTTTCACTGCAGAAGAGTCTGGGGGGAAAAAGGAAAGAGGAGAGGAAAATAAATAAAAAAGAGGAGGGAGAAAAAACCAAACTTGTGTTAAATCAGTGTTTCTCTCCACCCTGCAGGATCTTTTCAGACCCCATCTAATAACCATTGTGCATCTTACATGTTTCCCCAAATTCATAACTAAAATGTGCCTGGCCTCAGGATAGACTGGGAGGTGTCAGATTACTGTCTCTGCTTTTTTCCACCATTCCTTGACTGATTTACCTTCCCCACCCCCTGGAAAAGCTCTTGAGGAAGGTGAAAAGCTGTAGCCAAAGTGTGAGTCACAGCAAGGCTGAGCTCTCCTGCTCCCCAGGGATTTCTCTGCTCCACAGGGTTCTCCAGGAGCAAACATGGGGATCCTGCTCCAGCTGAGACAAAACCCCCACGTTTTTATCTCTTTATTCTCATTAATTTAATTCTCATTTATTAGTAACTGTGATATTTTCTAAGAGGAAGGACAAGTGGCAAGTTGAATTTCTATATGTGTTCCTGATACCTTCTGTGATTCCTAAAATGTTAAAATGTTGAGGCCTGGGAAATAACTTTCTGGGAAGAGCTCAGACAGCAGGAAAACCAGGGAGGCATCACGAGGGTTTCAGCAGTCAGTGTGTGGCCCATCAGCCACTATCAAACTCACCAGGAATGATCCTCCAGGAATTTACTCTCCTCAATCTCCCGTGCCAAATAAAGTGCAAAAATGGGCACCGAGACTTTGAATCTACATTTGGGCTTTTTACTCCTCTTTAAAACCCAAGCAGCAAAGGCTCAGATCAGCATCCAGGCAGGGCTGGCAATTATTTTCCTCCCTATTGATGGGGAAAAATCAGTGTTTATTGACTGCAGGGTGTGAGGCTGCCCAGCTGGGCACAGGCTTCACTCTGACACCTCGAGGTCCTTGACCCAGGGTTGGTTTGGGTGTTGGTGTTCACAGGCTGGAAACAAATAGATCATTCTTGAAGTCTTTTAAATATAGATGTCGATATAGATATAGATACAGATATGTGTGTGTATGTATGTATTTATATATGTATGTATGTATTTATGTATTTTATAAATGTATTTGTATATGTATATATTTATATCCATGTTTATTGATATATAGAAAATATATATTTATAAATATCGACATAGATATTTTTATATATATTGATACATCAATATGTTGCGATCTATTGATATAGATGTCTTTATATACAATTACTTATCTATCATCTATATTAGATATTTATTGTATATGATATAATGTATATTTGGTTGTTTATTTTTACATAATTATATATACTTATATTTTTCTATGTATATATTATATTTCTATCCATAACATTTCTCTCTACCTGAGCATATTAAATACCCAGCCTTTCTGTGCCCGGGCTGTCCTCAGCGTGTCTCTGCTCTGCCCTGCAGGACATCGAAGCCACCATGAACTCTGCTCTGAACGAGCTGCAGGAGCTGGAGCGGCAGAGCAGCGTCAAACACACTCCCGACGTTGTCCTGGACACCCTGGAGCCCCTGAAAACGTCCCCCGTGGTGGCTCCCACCTCGGAGCCCTCGAGCCCCCTGCACACCCAGCTGCTCAAGGACACTGAGCCGCCCTTCCAGCGCAGTGCCAGCACGGCCGGGGACATCCCCTGCACCTTCCGCCCCGTCAAGTCCCTCAAAATGGCCACGCAGGTGAAACCGCCGGCCACGCGCCCCAAACCCGCCGTCTTCCCCAAAACGAACGCCACGAGCCCCGGCGTGGCCTCCTCGGGCTCCCAGCAGCCCCCGGACAAGTCCTGTACTGTGTGATGGACCCCGAGCTGCCCCGGGGGTGCAGCTGTTCCTGCTTCCGATGGAGGGACTCGGTGGCAAAGACCTTGAAATTCCTATTTAAGCGATTCCCGAACTGAAGGTTAGGTGTGAACTGCTGGGAGCTCTTCCAGTAACAGCCTCGTCCCACGTCCCCATATGGTGGGTGTGACGGTTCCTGCCACGCTTGGGGACATCCAGGATCGGGTCACTGTGAAGCTGAGCAGGAGAACCCACACGGTGGGATGAGTTTGGATCTTGGTTTCCAGTTGATGCCTCGCTCAAGGGTTGGGCCACTGGAAGAAACGCTTCGTGGCATCCTGTTTTGGATACTGGTGTGGTGACTTCTATATTGTGTTTCATTTATCACAGGGAAACAATAGGATAGATTTTAGTCTATTGCATGTTTTGGTGCCACTGGTTACGTGGAGCTTGGACATGCCTGTTTCTTGTGCATTATTATTATTATTATTCTTCCGCCGCCCGCTGGTGCCACGGTGGTTTAAGGGTCTCTCTCGACTTCCATCACATCCTCTGGTTTGGTTTGTTTGCTCCCCCTTCCCTCCCCTGGGGCCAAAGCCCTTGGCCACCCAACCTCATGCTTTAGTTGACACTTGTCATGGGAAATAGTTTCCTCTGGAACACTCGTAGATTTTGTGGCGTTCTACGTAATCTGTGTCTGTGCAAATAGAAACAAACGTGCTCCTGAGGTCGAGGGGCATAAGAAAGAGCCCAGTTGTTGCTTAAGGACAATCGAGCTGGTTTCCTTCCCCCTTTGCTCTCCCATATTTAAGAACAGCTTTATTGTTCCAGCGTGGTTTGCAGCCCCTGGGCTCTCTTGTGGCGTGTGGGCTCGGGAGACTGAATGTAAACCCAAGTTCATTTGGAACACTTAAACATCCTCTGATGGGAGTCCCTTCCTAACGCACATCCCTGGTTTGCTCACACGTCAGGATGGAGCCTCACCCAACCCCAGTGACAAGCACTGTAAAAACTTCGCTCAGAAGTTCTCAAGCTTCCTCCCTTCTCCCTCTTTCTGGCTGCAAACGCTCCATGACTTGATTTAGGGGTCTCTGCTCTTATAGAGCAGGGCAGGAAACGCTGCTGGGGACAGGGATGTGACAGCACCTGGAGTGGCTTCCCCACTTGGCTCCTCCACGGGACTCAAACCTGTGAATGAATTCTTAGGATTTGTATTTATCCGTAGGCAGCAAACGCTCCAGCCACCCGCAGGACTCTTGTACTCCTCTGGGAATCCTCCACAATTTATTTAATTTAATAATAATTAAAAAAAAAGAAGCATGTGCCACTAAGATTCGCAGTCCTGCAAGAGTGGAGAGTGGCTGACCCTGGTTCTCCTCTTCCCTAAACTTTTCTGGGATGTAAAACAAGCTGCACGTCTCGAGTTCACATCAAATGAATTCAGGCAAGGACAAGATAAGAAAAGTCATTTTTCTCACCCATTTAGCTGAGATTCTTTTCAGTTTTGGGTTCTCCATGACTGCAGTGTCGGCTTAATTGGCACTTAGTGATTAAAAAAGAAAAAGCAAAACGTGCATTTCTAAGAAGGGTTGCTGAAATGCCTTTTTCTGATTAATTTAGGATGCAACTTGGAAAAATGGAACAGAGTTTTCCTGTGTCCCTGTCCATCCCCACCCTCACCCCCCTCTACAGAAGCAATCAATCCATATTAATGATGGCTTTTCAAAACACCGACTTCCTCTGTGCCCTAAATTAAGAAAAGTGTGGAACACTGGGAAGATTTCAGTGAGAACACCCTTTGCTATCCCATTTCTCTTCAGCTTTCCCTTGGGAAGCCCCATGGTACGTGTGTGACTGTCACTGGACCTCCCAGGAGATCCCAGCAGTGTGACCAGCGACCTTTGCTCTCAGGTTCTGATGGACTTCTACCACCAAGGAATCACTCGTTCTTTTGGGGAAAAATACAGTTACTAAACTTGGAATTTTTTGCTCAGGCAGAACTTTCTGGCATTTCCTTTTAAGTAGGAATTTTTTTGGTTTTCTTTTTGTGTATTTTTTTTGGTCGTGAACGACCAAAGTTAATCTGTGTCAAGAGCAGGATCTCTGTAAATTGACTTTGACTCATTTGCAATGCCTTATTTTCTTTCTATTTTTATGCCTAGCATTCATGTTTCTAAGAATAAGTGTCCAGCCACGCACAGCACATTGGAGGAGATGCTCTTTTCTATCTTCAAGGTCTGAAGTATGAAATTAGGAGGTTTAAACAAAAAAAAAAATTAAAAAAAAATAAATAAAAAGACTTCAGGTTACTGTAACAGCAATTGTCTGTATGTGAATGACTGTGCTTCTCTGGCACCCACAGCTCTGGGACAATCCTGCTGCCAAGGGGAACGTGCTTGGCAGGATAACCTGGATATGGAGCAACTCAACTGGAATTCTGGTGTGCACTGTGATTGACACTTCCATTTACAGCAATATGGCAGGCTGAAGGTTGTCCTTCCTCTTCCTCCTGCTCTGGGTCTGCCTCACACACAGGGGGGATAAAACAGCAAAAGGAGACTTTCAGCTTGTCATCTTCACTCTGTGGACATTCAAGGCCAAGAGGACATTGGCCACAAGTGTTTCATGAGCAGTCGCTGCCGGAAAGGTGGGAAGGAGGAACTGGAAGAGTCGTGGAGGGTGGGCAAGGACGACACAGTGGTTTGCTTGGGGAGGTATCAATGTTACTTCATATCTTCATATTCCGAAGAAATATTAGCTCTTCCATGGAAATCCTCTTTTCATGACTTTCCTGTAATGTTTGTGTCAAATATAAAGACAAGAAGTGTTTGATAACTGGAATAATGTCTGTCTGTTCGATAGTGCTTTGGATGAACAACGGGGTCTTGTTCATCAGGTGTTGGATTGAAATAATCCAGAGCAAAAACTTTGGAAATAAAACAGTGTTTTAGGTGATGGATCTGAATAGTTTCTGAAGCTCAAACCTTTTCTGGCTTATTTCCCTCGTTGGGAATGGAGCAGTGTGCTTTAACCAGTGCAGAATTTTTGCCTCTTGAGGGCATCCAAAGGCTTGCAGTTGATAAATTGTAAATTTGTCCTTCATGTCAGAGCAGTGGGACATGCTCAAACTCTCTCACTTTATCTGTACTGGATATTTTATTGCAATGAAAATGAGTAAATAATTAGAGTGCACTGTGACAGCAGGAAGAAAAATTGTTGTATATGTCTGTATTTTGATACCTGTTCGAAAGGAGTCTTTGGGTTTCCTGTGCTGAATACCTCATGAGTTGGGTTTTGGGAGTTTTTGTTGACTTTTTTTGTTTTTCTCTTTTTTTAATTATTTTTTTTCCTTAAGGCAAGATTGTTCTTGCACAAAAGTAGGTTAAGATAACCGAGTTCTCATAAATTTATTTACCGAATCCAAACACTTCAGCTTGGCAAGAAATTCCATCTGTTGTAGTTCCCACCTTGCACTTGGTACGGGGCGACCCGGCGCACTTGGAAGAGCTCCAGCAATATTGGGATGAGGATAAGCTCGTGGCAGATGGAGTTTGCTGCCTTATTTCTCCTCTTCTGTGTGTCAAAACCTCCGATTCAGTTGAACATTGTGTAGATTTGGGAATTTTTTTTTGAGCTTTTGAGAGATGTTCTTCCGCAGAGATCGGTGTCTCTAGTTCTTAGCACTTCGGATCCTTCCCAGATGTGTGGACCAGGTAGGCTGGATGGAACCCCTGTTGAGGGGACACTTAAAGGAGGTGATGGTCTCAGCGGGGTGTGGTTTGTCAGGAAGGCAACAGAAATGATGGGAAAATCCCCCCCCAAATCCCTCTCAATCCAGATTGAGACAGTTTGATCAGCTCGGTGTGCCCTTGTCCTGCACGTCCATGGGCACAGGTGGGAGCTGAAGGGTGTACCCACATCCCTTGGAGTGTGGCACTGGTTTGGAGGGCAGGTGAGGGGCACCTGTGCTTGGCAGAGCAGGCACTGGCAGGGCAGGATGTGCTCCAAAGCATAAAGACATTTACTTGCAGATCTGTGAACCACAAGCTGGGAAATCTGCTTTAAAAGACAAAAACATGAGCATTGGGGCATCTCCATCACCAAGCAGCCTGTCTAGGGCAGAAAGGGAGTTTAAGAAGCTGGGGATTGATTTATTTTAAGATTTTTAGCTTTCACAAGAATAACAAGCCCTTTTGTGAGTTTATCTGGCCTTGGCTAATGCCCCATAAATGCAGTTGGAGACATAAAGCTGTTCCTTTGGGGGGCTGGGAGCACAAGAGGCCTTGCTGGAAGGGAGGGATGGATGTTCTCTCCCATGGGGAATGTCCTTCCCCACAGGGATGCTCCCAGCCCTGGGAGAACACCAAGCCCTTCATGGGCTGAACTTTGGGGTCTGAGCTCTTTCCAGATCAACTTTCTTTGTGTCTCTGTGTCTGTGTGACAACCTGGTACTTGAAAAAAATACAAAAATAAAGATACTTGACCCTCTGCCACCGCCACCCAAGGGCAGATGGATTCTTTTCCAGGCTCAGTTCTAGGAACAAACCATCTATTTTGGTGGCTCTGGAGATGCCAAAACAGCAATTCACGGCCTGGAAAATGTAAGGTTTCTCTTTTTGTTTTTTTTTCCTGTTCTATTTTGTGCTTCCTATAACGTAGTTTGGGACAAAAGTGTTGTCTTTCAACGATGGGCCAAAAAGAGGCAAAGGTGGAGAGGGAGGGCAGCTCCCTGCTGTGCTGATACTTGATCTCCCAAGCTTCATACAGGGTAAATATTTAGCAGTTTGCAATGGAATTGACAGATGGACCCGTCCTTTTCAAGGCACTGTAGGAACCTTAGCCCTGAAGTGGAACTTCACCAGCCTTTTCTCCAGGCAGAGCCCTGAGATGTGAATAACCCAAGTCCAAAGGACTGGACTGGGGAGTGTGCCAAACTGCTGGAGCAATATTTGTAAGCAGCAGGTTCTTCATAGACCAGCTCTATGTAGCCAAAATGGGGCAAATTGCTGAAAAGCATCTCTGATGGTGAAGGATGGCAGTGATGTGGTTCTGCTGTAACGTAGGAAAATTGGGTTGCAAAGTCTAGAAATTGTGTTTTGTGTCTGACCCTCAGTCCTGTGATGGCTCTGCCAGGGCGTTGGGTTTGGGGTTGTCGACAGCAGTTGTTTCATGGTGGGATGGAATGTTCTTGCTAAAACAGTTTCCATTGTTTCATGTCTTCTACACCAATATATATACGGTGTATATATTAAACTGTGTAAAATTGTACTTTGTATATAGAACTCTGTACAATATGGAGGTACAGCCCTTTTATTTTGGTTTTGTTTTTCCTTTTGGTACAGTATTGTACAGTATTAGGAGTCGATGTGTTGGAAATGTTCGATCCATGCTGGGGCAACAAAATGTATTCATTGTCATTAGCAATAGTTTTGGAGAAATAAATGTTTTGGGTATGGTGGAAACACTGACCTGAGGGTGTTGGTGTGATGTCTGGAGTGAGAGTGGGAGAGAGGGTCATCAATGCCTTGGGGGGCTTTTGGAATCCTCAGGAATGCTGTAACAGGCACTGGTAAGTAGGTGAGGAAGAATCTGCAGGATTTGGGGATACCCAGTGTCATTTTTGGGCACTGGGACACTCGGTTACAGCAGGGAAGGAGCATTGTTGTACTCAAAGATAAGGGGGGTCCAAAGAACAAGGGGCTCACAAGGCCAGGCAGTGATGGGACAAGGGGGAATGGCCTTAAGCTGAAGGGAGAGAAGGTTTAGATGGGATATTGGGAAGAAAATGTTCCTTGGGAGGGTGGGCAGGCCCTGGCACAGGGTGCCCAGAGAAGCTGTGGCTGTCCCTGCCCATGGCAGGGGGTGGAATTAGATGAGCTTTAAGGTCCCTTCCACCCCAAATAATTTTGGGATTCTGACTCCCCTGTTCCCCCACCCCGGGCTTGCACACACCACCCACCCCCAGCAGGATTCCACAGGGCAAACACTTCCCTTGCAATGACCTGATTTAAAATTGCTTAATCTTCATTTTCCTGGAGAGGATGGACCCCCAACTGTCTCAGGAAAGAGGATTTAAGATTGAGATTATGGACTGGATCATCATCATTGTTATTACAGCTTTCCCCAGTCTCAGTTTTTCAATAGGCCTTTTTCAGAGCATGGGAGAGCTGTGTCATTTTGGATTCCCTTTGTTTAGATATCAAGGAATTACTGACTTCTGGTGAGATTTAATGTCTGAGATGTGCTGTGCTGGGGGTGAGCTGTGCACAGCTGTCCCCACTGCCCTTGGGGTGAGCTCCCGTGGGGATGGAGCATCCCTGTGCTCCCTGTCCCACATCTCTTAGAGGGATTCAAGAGCTGGAAATTCAGGATGCTTTTACTCCTTAGTTTAGTAGCCCAAAACACAGCAGTTTATATGGTAATACCCTAAAGCAGGCTGGGCACACTGGCATGTGGGTTGTTTTATGGTTTTAAAGATGAAATAAGAGTCAGAAAGGCAATGGGGTGACACAGTTAGCAAATCATTTCTGATTTTCCTTTGGTCCTCCCTGTCCAGCAGTAGAGGACACTGATTTATCCCTGTGGTGGCATCAAACTGCAGGTAGGTCTGACCTTACCTCAAAACTCTCGTTATGGTTGTTTTGGTGAGTGAGGGGAGGCTGTGGGAGGGCAGGGGATGCTCTGGAAAGGACCACAGCACTTGTGAAGAAATGGGACCAGCAGCATCACCATTCCAGCCTCTCATGGACGTGTCCCGAGGAGCAGGGTTAGGGGACACCGTGGGGACATCGGATTTGTGTCCCAAGCCCCCAAAGAGGCGGTCCCTGCTGCAGGCTGAGAGCGCTGCTTGTCCTTTATTCTTTAGGCTTTGCTGCCACCGCCTGGAACTATTAATGTTTGTCACAAGTTGGTTCCAAGGGTGGTTTTTGCTCTCCCAACCTGTGTCAGGAGGCTCTCCCAGGGCACATCCAGTCACAGTGGGACAGACGGGATGGAGGTGTCAGCTGGGAGGGTCAAACCTGCTGCTGGGGCAACCAGGGAGAGGAAATTAGCTATTGAATTTAAAAGGATAGCAAAAGAAAGGACAGGAGGGTCTGAAAGGAGCCAGGCAAACCCTGGGGGTTTGGGCTGGGATCTCCCACCGAGGCTGGACCATGACTGGGACCAGCTGGGAGAGCTGCTGGGGTGACTGGGATGTCCTGGGTGGGGTCCCTGAGCTCCAAGGGCTGGTACCACCCTGGCATTAAGGCATGCTGGTGTTGCCTGTGGGTAACTGACTGTAAACTTGCAGCACAACCTGAAAATAACCTTTTTGGGGTGTTATATTTTAACGATTTCCTTCCTGTCTGTCTTCACCCCTCACCAGATCAAACCTGCTCGCCTGTCAGTGAAAGCTGAAGCAACACAGAAGTCTCAGGAAATGTTTGAGCCTGGGGTTTTGTCTTAAAAAAAAAATAAACCTTGTTTCAGTTTCTGAGCTGAACCACAGGATGGGTCCTTTCTGGATGGGCTCCTTGTGCTCCCAGGGCTCCTGTGATGGAGCTGGGGGTGTGGGCTGAGTTTGGGGTGCAGGATGAACCATCATTGCACCCTCGGCCAGTCTGGCCCTTTGGGAAGGAACTCAGCTGGAATTCCCCTCTGGAGGTTTTACTTGCCTCTCTTCCTTGTGTTAACTGCTCTTATCTACGATTTCAGTGGTGAGAAATGTCATGAGAAACGAGCTGCATTTTTTTTCAGCATGGGGAAGGGCTTCTCGAGCATGTCCATCTCAAAATGTGGTGAGCTTTTAGTCTGGTGAGTGAGGGACACGGCACAGGAGCCCAACCAGCACAGCCCCTCAGTGCCCCCTCAGCCTGGGAGCTTGGCCAGCACCCAGGGCAGAGACTGATGGTCCTCTTTGAAGCACCACATGCACAGAAAATAAGACTAGAAATGATTCTGAGAAGTCACCCCCTACCCTTTCTCTTCCTGTCAGCTGGGCTGCAGCAAAGTGACTCGAGTCAAAGTGAATTCAAGTTTCTCATGGTTAAAGCCACGTCACTGCACATCCGCTGCCACAGACCTTGTCACCCACCCCAGTCCCTGGGCTGTGCCCACAGTCTGGCAGCTTGGCAGCTCTCCAGAGGGTTTTCCAGGCTTGCATGTGCACATGCTTGCACGTGGCTGGAAAGGAAGCTCAGCAGAAATTATGGAATTTATGTGCAGGCTGGTGAGGTGTCATGCTGGTGTTTGAATGTGCCACCCACTGGTGTGCTCACAGACCATCACAGGCTTTATTTGTGAGGATGGTGCCCTCAGACACACGTCCATCCAGCCTGAGGTAATTCCTGACAGTGGGAGCCTGCTGCTGGTGCTGGCCCTGAATCCCACATCTCACCCTGCATCCCACCCTATCCTGTGTGCCACATCCCACCCTGCATCCTGTACCCCATATCCCACCCTGCATCCTGCATTCCGTATCCCACCCTGCATCCTATCCTACATCTCACATCCTGCCCTGCATCCCACATCCCACCCTGCATCCTGTCCTGCATCTCACCCCCCACCCTGTCCCACATCTCCCATCATCCCTGCACCCTATTCTGCATCCTGCATCCCACATCCCTGATCAATAGGATGACAAATACGGATCCAAATGGGACTGGAGCATCTCGTGGCACACACACCCCACTGGGTGATGCTGTCACCCCTGTGCCAGGGGCCTTGCACTGCCCTGCGCTGCCACAGATACCGAGGGCTGGACACTGACCCTGGGCACGGATCCTGATCCCACTCTGCCCCCCAAACCCCTTTCGCGGCAGGCGCTCAGCCCCTTTTGGGATTACCGGAGCCTCTCCCGCATCCCTCTGGCCGCATCCCTGTGCCGGGCTGAGGACTCGGCACGCCCGGGGATGGCTGCAACACTGGGAATTTTTTTCTCTCGACCAGGAAGCTGCAGCATTTCCTCCTCCAGCTCTGCCCATGGTTGCCGAGCGGGTTTTGCAATCCGTAGGTTTCAGTTCCCGGGCTGGGGAGGTGCCTCTCGCCGCTACGCGCTTGTTCGCTCGTAATTTTTTTTTTCTTTTGAGTCTGTCAGAATTATTTAATTATTTTTTTTTTCGCTGCCAGCCCCGACAGGTCCCGGCCGGGTGGTTTTTGGCAGATTTTACAGCTCGGTCCATGCGCTGCCTTCTGGTGGAGCTGCCCAGGGGAACATCCTTGGCCGGAGTTTTCCCAGCGGATTGTCGGGCGAGGACGGGGACAGGCTGGGATTTGGTGGCCGGGGGGACCCCTGTGCTTCCCGCTGGAGATGCAGAGCACCCCCAACTACCTGTGGAGCACCGAGGACCTCCTGGGTCAGGGAGCCACAGCTTGTGTCTACAAAGCTCGCAACAAGGTGAGCGGGGCGGCAGGAACCCCAAAGCCCCCCACCCCATGGCACAGGGATGCCCGTGCCCCTCTCCCGGAGCATCCCGGCTGGGGAGCAGCCCAGGGGCTGCTTTGGGGTTTGTTTTCATGTCCTCTGTGGCTCCTTCCCCGGCTCTGCGGGTCGAGGGCGGGTTTTGGGGTCTCGGCTGCCGCATTCCCGAGCAGCGCGGCGGGGAAGGAGCTGCTGCATTCCGGGGAATGCCCAGAGGTTTTGAAAACCCCATCCATGGCTATTTGCATACTTCATGCAAACACTTGCCAGGCTTGGAACAGCCTGCCCTGCTCAGCAGCCTTTGAAATGTATTGAGCAAACTGCAGGCTCGGGGCAGGAGAGGCGGCTGCGGGGCTGGGTTTGGGAGCATCCCCATCCCATGGGGAGCCGCCCGGAGCTGCCGGCCTCGGCTCCAGAGGGGGATTTTTTGTGGGGCTGAATAAACAGGCTGACACGCAGCACGTGGGTGCAGGGACAGGAAGCAAAGGAGGTGAATAACAGCGGTTTGCTTGTGCGGCAGAGCAAACACGGTATAGAGGTAGTGTCTTTTGTATCCCAGGCAGGATGTGGGGTCGGGAACGGAGCTCATGGAGCTGCTTGGGATGAGGATGGCATCACCTCCAGTTTCCTTTCTCTCTTTTTCCTCCTTTCCCAGAAATCGGGGGAGCTGGTTGCAGTGAAGGTCTTTAATAATGCCAGCTACCTCCGGCCCCAGGAGGTCCAGATGAGAGAGTTCGAGATGCTGCGGAAGCTGAACCATAAAAACATTGTCAAATTATTTGCCGTGGAGGAGACAGTAAGTGGGACCCCAGCTGGGAATCCTGCAGCTGGGAATCCCATGGGAATCCTGCAGCTGGAAATCCCACAGCTGGGAATCCTGCTGTGCCCACAGGGGTATGGTCTGAGCTGCAGGACAGGAGTGGTGGTCCTACACTGCCCTCTTTTCTCACCAACCTCTGTCTCAGCCCAGTCCTTCAGCACTGGGAGCACTGGTGGCACTGGGTCATGGGGCTGGAGCATGGATGTGACCTGCTGTTGTCCCCTAAGCAGGCACCTGGCACAGTGGGGACATTCTCCAACACTGGTTTGGCCAAATAGGGGGTCCAAGGGAGCCAAGGGACGGGACCTGGTCCTGCATGGGTGGGGGGACAGGCCCATAACTGGGACACAGGGCCAGCTGAGCCCTCAGAGCATCTCCCACCGCAGGGCAGCAGCAAGCAGAAGGTGCTGGTGATGGAGTACTGCTCCAGTGGCAGCTTGCTGAACGTGCTGGAGGACCCAGCAAACACCTTTGGCTTGGCTGAGTCCGAGTTCCTCATCGTGCTGCAGTGTGTGGGTGAGTGGGGGGGTTTGGGACCACCAACCCCCTGGCACCACCCCCAGCATGCCAGGGCTGAGACTCTGCAGGCTGGGGGACCTCGTGGTGCTGGGGGGACCCTGCAGGCACCAGCCCTGGGCTGTGGGATGAGGGGTCAGCACCTGCAGCTCCCGGTGGGGTGGGGTTGAGCTCTGTGCTCCCTGGCCTCGGGGTTTCTCCCTACTCTGGGAAGCAGCTGTAGGAACAGGCTGTGCCCCACTATGGAGAAGTGTAAAGGCAGTGCCCTACCCTGTGCTCACTCTTCCTCTCCACCCCCTGTCACACTTATCCCTATTTAAGTACGAACACCCTTGGGTTTGCCCCCTCTCCAGCCCTTCCCACACTCCTAAATTTCAACCAAGCCTGCTGGAGCCCCGTGGCCCGGCCCCACGCACACCCTTCCCCCAGTGGCAGGGATGAACCACCTCCGTGAGAACGGCGTTGTCCACAGAGACATCAAACCCGGCAACATCATGCGGCTGATGGGGGAGGACGGGCAGAGCATCTACAAACTGACGGATTTTGGGGCCGCCCGAGAGCTGGAGGATGATGAAAAGTTTGTGTCTGTCTACGGGACAGAGGAGTATCTCGTGAGTAGAGGTGTCCTGGTGTGGCAACCCATGGGAATCCTGGGGGAAACTTGTCCCCTCCCTCCATGTGACAGCTGGGCCGTTGTAGGGAGCAGAAGAGCCTGATCTCAAAAGGTCCATATTTTTGGAAGAAGGAGGGCTCGGTGTTTTCATTGCAGAGTTACAGGTGATGAGTTTTTTGGGGGGGAGGACCCAGTGCTGCTGTGCTTCACCCCCAGCACCCCGACATGTACGAGCGGGCCGTCCTGCGCAAGCCGCAGCAGAAGGCGTACGGTGTCACCGTGGACCTCTGGAGCATCGGGGTCACCTTCTACCACGCTGCCACCGGCAGCCTCCCCTTCGTGCCCTTCGGGGGGCCCCGCCGGAACAAGGAGATCATGTAGGTACCACGTCCAGCTGTGGTGTGGGGAGAAGGGACCACAGTGGGGCCTGTGATGCCCCTTACTGTCTGTTTTATCCCATATAGCCCCAAAGCCATGTGTGTGCTGTGGGGGAAGGAGTCTGGGTCACATTTGCCACATTTTCCCCCTAAATGGGATGGGGCTCTGAGCAAGCTGACCTAGTGGGTGGCATCTCATAGGTTGGAACCAGATGGTCTTTAAGGTCCCTTTCAACCCAAACCACGCTGTGACTCTGTGATTCTATCAAATGCAGTCCCATGACTTTGTGGCTGAACAGCTGGAGGAGGAGACAGGGTTAATGCCTTCTTGGAAGTTCATGGCTGTTTCTTGCAGTATTTTCCCTCTGGGCATTTATTTTTCTCTCTGTGAATCATCTCTTTTCCAGTCCATCCACGCTCTGCCCTTTTCCTCTACCTGAGGGACACCCAAACAAAGCTCACTTGGCTTGTTTCAGGAGCAATTCCCTTCCACAGGTACAAAATCACCACTGAGAAGCCTCCTGGAGCCATTGCAGGGGTCCAGAGGCAGGAGAATGGGAACATCGAGTGGAGCTATGAGCTGCCCATCACCTGCCGCCTCTCCATGTGAGTGTCCCTTTGGGTGGGATGGGATCCCATCACAGCTCCCACAGCCTGGCACCACCTCAGACAGCACAGGGGGGTTCAGTGAGGCAGACAAGCTTGTCATGACAACTGTCACAGCTCTCAGATCGTGCCCTTGCTTCACAGCCAGGCAAAGGGGGTGCAAGGCAGGGCAGTGGCTCTGGTGGCACGGGATGTCCCATCCCTGTGGTCCCCACATTGGTGGCTCAGTCTCTGCAAACCCCTTCTTCTGCTCTTGCAGGGGGCTGAAGGACCAGCTGATCCCCATTTTGGCCAACATCCTGGAGACAGATCAGGAGAAATGCTGGGGCTTCGACCAGTTTTTTGCAGGCACCAATGACATTTTGCACAGGATCGTGGTGGACGTGTTCTCCCTGCAGCAGGCGTCCTCCCACCGCATCTACATCCACTCCTACAACACGTAAGGCTGGCTTAAAAGCAGATTTGGGATTCAAGCCCAGGGGGCCTCAGCCCCTCATCTCAGTAGGTGAACCTCAGGGCAGCAGCTGTTCCCTTTGCATCACCTAAACCAGGTTACAACAAACCAGGCTCAGAGCTGTGGGCACACCGAGAAGCCCAAAGGGGTGTCCAAGGGGCTCCACTGACTTTGTGGGATATTTTGCTAAGGGCAAATATCAAAACTTTGGTATTTTGAGGGTGGCAGGCTGCTAAAGTGATGGAAAGCTGAACGTTCACCTCATTCCTTGTCCCCCCATCCTTTCATTCCTTTTCCATTCCAGTACCACCAAGTTTTTAGACGCCGTCTTCAAGCAAACAAATATAGTCCCTCACCACCAAGAATATTTTTTTGAAGGACACCTGTACGAGCTGGATCCTAACCTGCAAGCTCACCATTTCTGCAAAACCACAGAGTGCAGCCCCCTGACCTTGCTGAGCACTGCTGAGCAACCCGAGGACGTGGTGGGGGTCCGATACAGAGACCGTGAGTGCTGGTGGTTGGAGATGCTCGTGGCATGAGGGGGGGTGTCGTAAGAGGGGTTTGCTCCAGTTATTATCCTGAGAGATTCCCATTCCCATTCCCCATCCCAGTGATGGGCCCATTTCCCAGGTGATCCCAGCTCTTGGTGCCTGGGCAATGTTGGACCTGGATCCCAGTTCCCAGCAGGGTTCCCACTTCACCAGACTGGTGCCCAGGTCCTGGACCAGTGCCAGTCACTGCTGCTCCCATTTCCCACTGCCAGGTGGTGCCAATCCCCATTCCCAGTAGTGACCCCAGTTCCCAGCAGTGGTGAGTGCTGGTTCCCAGTGCTGGTTCCTATTCCTAGTGCCAAGTCCCATTCCCAGTGCCAACTCCAGGTCCTGTTTCTGGTCCCTGGTGCAGGGCAGGAGGTGGAGAGATGAAGCTGCTGGAACAGGATTAAGAGGTTGCAGGCTCAGTTTTCTCCTGCCATGTCCTGGTGCTCCCTGGACACTCTCCACCCTGGGCTTTGCAGGCAATTCCTGCCTTCATCCATGCTTCCTCAATACCTTGGAGGGCAGCACTGAGCCTGCAGCATCCCAGCAGCTCCTGTGCCCGAGATCCTGAGTAGCTGCAGGGTTGGTTAGGTGGGTGTGAAGCTCCTCAAAACCCCCTGACCACCGTCTGTCTGTCTTTGCAGCCGCCCTTGAGTTCCCCAAGTTTGTCCCCAAGGTGGACGTGGTGGCCGACTGCAGTGCAGCCAAGGTAGGAGGGGGTGCCTGGGGGTTTGGGGTGGTTGGTGGTGCAGGCTCAGGCCGCTTTTTGAGCCCCCTTTGCTTTGCAGAGCGCGGTGGGCGCCGCACACCAGACCCTGCGCATCGGGCAGAGCCTGCGGCGCGGCCGGGAGCTGCTGGCCAGGGGTCTCCACTGGGTGATGTGAGTGACAGGGACACCCTGGGGTGGGTGGCAGGAGGGGGGACATGTCCCTTCCCAGCACCAGGAGATCTGGGTGTTTGGGTAAAACTCACAGGGTTTTCCGGCCTCTTCAGTGGGACCACTGGGGACTGGGACACAGGGCTGCTGGGATGCTGGGATGCTGGGAGGGAGCAGAACATGAAGACCAGGATGAACCCTCAGAGGGGACACGAGTGCCAGGCTGTGAGGAGGCTGTTCCTGCAGGAAAATACCCCTCAGTGTTGGGAGGATGTTCCTGTCCTCACTTGTTAGTTTTGGGTCACTTTTCTCGGTTTAGGAGATGCTCAGGAAAAAGCATCATTGTTATCATCATTATCATTGTGCATATCAGTGGAGAAGGTATAACTGGGACACAGGGCTGCTGGGATGCTGGGAGTCTTTAAGGCCCCTTCCAACCCAAACCCCTCCATGATTCCATGATGATTTTCACTGCCCTGCCCATCTCCTTCAGGGCAGGAGCCTCTTGAGCAGGACCAAAATGCAGGAGCTGCACCGAGTTTGAGATCCATCCAGCCCTGAGAGGAGCCACCAGCTCCATCCTCACCCCCCACCACATCCACCTGTCCCCGGGATGGAGTTTGGGGTTCCAGGGAGCCTGTGTGGGACGGGCTGTGTTCTCTCTTGGCAGAGGGGACCTGAGAACAGAGTGCTCGAGGATTTTGGAGCAGAGGAGGGGGGCTCTCTCAGTGCTTGGCTGCCTGCAGCTCACCGAGGGGAAGACCCACGTGCTGTAAGTGTGGCCTCGCAGGAGCTGGGCTGTGCAGATAAGATATGGGGCTCTGCCAATAATCAGAAACCAGGAATATTCCAGCACTAAGCTGGTGTCTGGGAGGTGGGAGGCTTTTTCACTGTGTATTGAGGCTGTGGGAAATGAGCCACTCTGGCTGTTTATTCCTTTTTACTTCCATTTTTAATGATTAGTCCCTGGTTTCACAGAAGCCCAGAGTTAGTCCTGGCTGTGGCTCCTGCTCCAGGTTTTTCTGATTTTTACAGCCCACGAGCTGCAGAGTAAGAGCAGGAAGGAGACAGGGCTGCTCTCCAGCTTGGGGGAAAAAGGAGAAAAAGCTGAGTTAAAACAATGGGCAGGAGGGCACCAGCTGCCAGGGCCCCTCGGGGTGCTGCATTCCCAGGGGTCCAGCATCCCACCTCACACCTCCCATGGGGAGAGACCTCACTCCTATTCAAGAGTCTCCACTAATGGAGATGAATGACAGAGGAACCCTGGGCTGCCCTGACCTTCCCATTCCCCACATACCCATTCCCACCAGGCTGCCCTGGGGGAAGCTGAACCCATTTCATCTAAAGCAACCCGGGGATATCTTGCTTTTCTGTTTTGTTGTAGTGGCAAATTCTTCACTGCTGGGTTGCTGTTCTTTTATTCTTTTGCCATTTAGCAAGTCTCTTAATTTCCATTTCATCTGAAAAAAAAAATAGGGACACATGGTTCCCATTGAGTTCAGGGGGATTAGAGCAGGGCTGCAGTGCCAGGAGCAGTAATGCTGCAGCTGGATGCTCTGGCTCATCCCTCCCTTCCACACACTCTGGATCAGGGATATTTCTGCTGACTTAGCCAGTGTGCCACGCTCAGCCCCAGCCTCCCGTGCCAGCTGCAGGGAGCCAGACACCATCTGATCTGGCCTAAAGCCACTGGGTATGAAACCAGCAATTTTGCAGCAAATTGGGCACGACAGGGTGAGTTTTCACCAGATCAGCACTTTGTGGTTCAGACCTGTTACCCTTTGGATATGACTTGGAGGAGTTCTTGCCTGAGGAAACCACCTCCCAGCTCCCCAGGAATCCAACACTAGCTCCATCATGGGATGGATCCTCCTTGCCCAGGTGGTGGCTGCCTCTGGCTTACATTCCTTGTAAGGAATATTAATTTTCTGCCTTTCCTCAGGTACGAGGCTGTTCCTGCAGGCAGTGGGGTGCCAGCTGTGATGGACATGGCCATGGTGAAGGCAAGGCTGCAGAGGGTGAGCCCCATGGGTTGAGGAGCACCCACAGCTTCCAGAGCTGCTGCTCCCAACCTCTCCTCCTCACCCACAGGTCGCTGAGGAGCTCTCTCAGTGCTCCCACACCATCTTTGACTTCCAAGGGGCACTGGATGGCATTTTGTCCGAACTGGTGAAGGACAGGCAGCAAATGCACAAGGACAAAAGGTTGGTGGTGAAATCCCTGATGCCACTTTGCTGTTCCCAGCTGGATGGAGCAGCTCCACTGTGTGATCTGTGCAGGGCCATGCACAGCCCTCACTGCAACCATCAGTGATGTCCCCAAGCACAGACATGGGGAGCAGCAGTCACAGCATGCTCAGATTCCATCCCAGTTCCACCCCAGCCCTCACTCCTCCCTCCCTGTCCCATTCCAGCATCCAGCAGATGGAGTGCTGCCTGGAGAAGATGCAGCTGATCTACAAGCAGTTCAGGAAGGCCAGGACGTGTCTGCGTGAGTGGAGGGGACAGGGGACACGAGGGGTGGAGAAGTGGATGACCTCACTTTGGTGGGTTTAGCAGTTATTCCATACAATCATCAAACCACAGAGTGATTTGGGCTGGAAGGGACTTTATAGATCATCTCTTTCTGTGCCATGACAGTGGCCCCAGGGGCTGAGACCTGAAAAATCCCCTGGAGTGATTATTGTGTGGTGTGAAATTGCCCATTTCTTGGGTTATGGACAGGAAAACATGGTGAGGGGTGACCTGTGTCTTTCCTCCCCAGGGCTGGGCTACAACGAGGAACAGATACACAAGCTGGATAAGTGAGTGCCAACCCCCTCCCCTTTCCAGGACCTTCCCCTTGCTGTGTCCAGGCTGGTGTTTGATGGTTCTGATTGAGTCCTAAAGGGATATAAAATGTTCCCTGGTCCCCACTGTTGTCAGAGGGCACCTCTGAGCGGTTCCTGTGATGGTTCAACCATGCAGGACCTTTCACAGTGAAGTTTTCAAACTATTTCAGACAAAGATGTGAGAGAACATCTGCAGAGGTGGGGACAGGGAGCTGCTGTTGGGCCAGATCTCTGCACTGGATGTGGGAATAAGCACATTCCAGCCTTTTGCTCATGCAGATCTTAGTTTGGGGCCATTTATTTGTTGAGATGCTTATTTAGGAAGTATCCCTGCCTTCACTTCTGCTTCACTTGGAGTGGGAGTGAAGTGCCTGGTGGGGCTTGTACCTTTAAAAATCCTCCTTTTGGTTTCCACTGAAACCAGGGCAATTTAACACAGCCAAGAAATAAAATGCCCACTCCAAAATACACCAGGAATGGTGAAATTTCACAGGCAGCTCCTTTATCTTACTGTTCAGTCTAACCTTGAACATTTGCCTTGAACTCCAAGGCAAAGACTCCTCAGAAGTGCCCTGGGGGGGATGACAGTCCAACTGGACATCCCCCTGTGTACCCCAAAACCTCCTGCTCCTCTTCACCACAATTAGGGTTTGTTTCCTTCCATAATACTGATCCAGAATTCATTCCTGAGCATCCAGCCCCTTTTCCTGGAGCCAGCTTTAGGGCTCCTGCCACATGGGCTGTGATGTTCATTTTCATCCACATAAGGAAATAATGGATTCTCCCCTTTCCCCCCTGGTTTTAGGATGAATTTGGGGAACCTGGCCAGGAGGGTTCTGTCCATCTTCCAGAATGACTGTGTACAGCAATACCAGGAGACCCTGGCCCTCCACAGCAGCAGGATGAGGTACCAGCCCTCTTTGGGGGTTTTGGGACAAAGCTCTGGCTTTGGGACCCTGGTGTGGATGGGAAAGGGAACTTTCCAGGGAGGGGGAACTTCCCAGTAACCCACCAAAGGCTGGGGCTTCCAAGTGCTCTTGGCCATGGCTCAAGTGCTGAGATGGGGATGGAGATGACAATGTCAAGCCCTCAAAGCAGCATCTCTGTGCCTGCTGCAAATCCCACTGTGTGGGCTGGCTCTCACGTATTTCTGCCCTGTTATTTAAATTTTATTTATAAAAAAGCTCCCAAACTTGCAGCTTTGAGTTCAAGCAGCTGTTTCCTCGCTCTCTGGTGGGGAGAGGTCATTTTATCAGGGCAAAATTGCTATTGAGACAAAGAGATCTACTTACCGGGAATGATTTTCTGTTAAATGGTGCTTGGGGAATAACGCAAAGGGCAAATTACCCCGCGGTGATTGAGAGCAATCCACTGGCTATGGCAGCAGCAAAGAGCAGGGAGGGGGAGGCAGAGGGGAGAGGATGGTGCAAGAATTGGATTTTCATTGCTTTTAGAGAGGAGCATCACTCCCCTGGGCTGCCAGTGTGGGCAGGAGTTTCTGGGGTGCCTTAGAATTAAGCCAAGCTTTTGCCCTGGTCGTGGTTTTGATGGGGAGTAGCCCTAGGTAGGATTTACCAGTGGGGGGATTTTTAGGCTGGAAATTTGTCTCAGGTGCCCAGAAAAGCTCCAGGAGCTGACCTGTCCTCTCCCAGCCTTTTCCCAGCCTTCTCCCAGCCTTCTCCCAGCGTTTTCCCAGCCTTCTCCCATTCCCAGCCCCAGCTTCTGCTCTCAGGGGTTTCCACACTCCAAACCCTTGACCACAGGCAGGTTTCACACTGTCCCACAGTCCCCTCCACTACCATATCCCATCCTCAGGAGTGAAATTTTGTCTTGGGATGAGATTCCTCTGGGTGTGGAGCTCCACAAAATCCATGCAGCACAGGGGCCCCATTGGCACTCTGCTCCCAGGGAGGAAAAAAAAGCTTCTTCATGTTTTCCTGGAGTATTTTTGTACCTGTTTTTCTGTCCTCAGGGAGAAAGCACCGTGAGTCACAAATGGATATTTTTAATTTATTGTTACTTCAGTTTTAATTGCCCTGTTTTGGGTTGTTTCCTGCCAGGGTTTGTGGTGTGGTGGTTGGTTGGGTTTTTTTTCTGGGGACTGGAGGTGGATCATTCACCTGAAATATTCCTTCCTTTGTTTTTTTAAAGCCAAACCAAACTTTTTTTTTATATATATATAACTCAGGACCAAAGAGCCTTTTTGGGTAGATTCTCAGCACACAAAGGACCACCCTGTTCAGAGCTGCTGGCAGAAGGGTTGGCTCTGATCTGTCACTTTTACAAGCAACACTTTCTCTAATGAATTTGTTATTAGTGTTGTTTGGATGACTTGGGTACAGTGGCTGCTACCAGAGCTGCAGCTTTAATTACCACTCTGCCATGACTCATTTGCTTCCCTTCAGCATCTTAACCTGCATCCAGAAAGCTTTGCAGGGAGCAGCGTAGAATTAAAACTCATCAAAAAAAATTAACGAGCCACACTGATGCCAACCACGGCCTGGGAATTTAGTCCTTGTTTTTCTTCCTAGGAAAGTCTGTGAGATAAAGAAGCACCTGAAGAGGCTCAGCAACCGTATCAGCACCTGCAGCGTGGAGATGATGGAGTGCCAAGACTGCCTGCAGAGTGTAGGTGTCCATGGGGTCCTGCCAGGGATGCAGCTCCACAGTCCATCCCTGATCCCTGAAGATGCTCCTGCCCCCCTCTCCCTGCTCCCTGAAAATGCTCCTGCTCCCCTCTCCCTGCTCCCCTCTCCCTGCTCCCCTCTCCCTGCTCCCCTCTCCCAGCTCCCACCAGGGCCATGAGCACTTGGGAAAGGTGGGGACACCCTGGAGCATTTTTAACCAACTCGCTGCAGTTCTTTGTGGCTGATCCACATTGGAAATCTTGGTTTGCCCCAGAGTGTGAGCAGGGAATGGGGAAACCTTTGGCAGGGGCAGTGCTGGTCCCCAGGATTGCCTGGCACAGGGGATCTGCACCCAAGAAATGGGGTACAAAAATGATGCTTCACCTCCAGCTCCCACAATACACCAGCTGATGAGCTGGGCACAAATTCCTGGGAGATGTCCTGGTCCTTTGGTTATTTTACTGTTTGTCCTGGCCAAGTGGATGTGCTGGGTGGGGTGTCATGTCCTGAGTGTTTAGCCCTGGGTAGGTGCTGTGTCCCCCCAGGGTCAGACCCCCTGACTGGGAGGGCTCTCATGTCTCTCCATCTCTGCAGGCTCTGGACAGGTTTCTCCAGCTGGAGAAATGGAGTTTGGCCCCAGTTCCTGCTGTGCCTTCCCCCATCCATCTGAGCCAGCCATCCGAGATGGCTTTTCGGTGAGTCTTTTGGGAGAGGGTTTTGGGGCCAGCCCAGCATCCCCTGGAGAAGCAGAACCTCCTGCTGCTCATCCCCTGCAATGGGGAGAGGGCTCTGTGTCCACAGGGCTGGAAAACGGTGCCAAGGCGGGTGTGATCCCTGCTCTGTGACCCGGGGGACATGCCAGCCCTTCTGCAGGAGGAGGCAGGGGCTGAGCAGAGCAGGAATAAGGGGCTGGTTGTGTCCCTGCAGGATGCAGGAGCTGCTGGAGCAGATGAGGTCAGTAAGTTGTGATCTCCAGTTCAACAACAGCATCATCGAGCGGTGAGTGAGGGCACCCAGAGGGGCTGCTCCAAGCAGTGCTTCCCTCTCCTGGCACCCAGAGGTGGCCACGCTGCCCTGGGAGGGGGTGGTGGGTCTGGGTGGGCTCCCCAGGGCTGAGCCCAGCAAGGGGAGCTGGTGCTGAGCACAACCACAGTCACTCATGGGCAGGTTCAGTGGGGGTTTTAATGACACCAAATTTGCACCATGGTCTGGCAGCAGGAGAGTTTGTCTTTTTGGGAGGTTTAGCCATGATCCTCTGCAAAGCTGAGTCGTTTGTGCACCCCCTTTCCAGGCTTTCCCCTGTCCTGCCCAGCTGCTACTGCCATGGAGAAGTAGATGCTTTCTCTTTCTTTATGAAACTTTGCAAAACCCAGCATGCACTGCTGGAAAAGCCCCTGATTTTCCTCCTGTGCAACCTTTTTTTGAGGCTCTAAATGCAAATCGACAGTAAGAATATGCACACCAGATTGTCAAAGAGTTTTAAAAGAAAAAAATGAAGTTGGGAATTCACCCCAGCCCTGTTTTTGTAGGACCAAGTGTGTTGTTGCAGCACATCCTCTGTGAATAAGGGGATAATAAAGGTTGTGTTTGCTTTCTGTATAAAGAGCTTATCCCAAAAATCATGGGGACAATCCCAAAGAGTCATACCTGCCTCAAACTGTGGTTTGGGATTGCACATGCCCAGGTGACCCCTCTCTACCCTAAAGCCTTTGGTTTTGTCCCTGCAGGTTAGGAGGGGCTGCCCCCACTCCTGGCGTTTGAGGGACATTGGGAATGTGCAGCTGCTGAAGCAAAACCCCTTCCCAGCAGAGGGAACCTCCAGCACCAGGGGAGCCACTGGACATTGGTGTTGGAGGAGCTCTCTGTGTCCTACCTCTCTGCTCCAGCACTTCTGCACCTTCACCACCATTAGCTCTGAGTGCCTTGAGCCTTTGGAAGTTTGACCAGAAAACTGAGTGGGGTTTTATTTTTCTTTATTTTAATAAGAGCTTGAAGGACTCCATGGTGTTCTGGCTTCTCTGTATCACCATGTCAGAGGAACAAGAGGCTAGGCCTTTAGTCTTCTTACTTAATTAGGGATTAATCCCACTTTTAGCAGATTTCTGCTCCCTGAGGCTTCGTGGAGGGGCAGGGGGGATGCTGATGGATGAGAGACTGGATCCAGCCCAGGAGGTGATGGCCCAGGGAAGGTGGGAGTCACACACCTCTGCCCATGGATGGGCACTGCAGCTTCTCCTCCTGCTTCAGGGCTTCACCTCAGCCCAACCCCGTGCCTGGGCTGCTGAGAGCTGTGAGAGAGGAAAGCAGAGGGAGGCTTCTCCTTTTTGGTCCATTTCTCTAAATATAACCAAGTTCTGTGGGGGTTGTGCCTTCTCCAAACAACCATGGACTGAAAAGGTGGCTGGGGAAGGGGCTGCACTCCTGGGGCTCACGGTGGCAGCAAACAGGTGTTGGGAAGCTCAGGTTAAGGAATGTTGGAATTCATTCCTGCCCTCTGCACAAAGCCCTTCCCTTCCTGTATGCCTGGTCACTCCAGAGTGCAAAGTGGGACTGGCTGCTGGGGATAAAGGAGGCTGGAGGAGGGACTGTGGGTCTGGGACTTTGGGAGCATCCAAGGGCAAGGCAAGGGACTCTCAGCAGCTCCCAGGGACTGATTGTGCATCTCAGAGTAGAGGCTGGGCCATCAGCTGGGCAAGCAGATGTGTCTGAGCAGTGGGGATGCTCAGAGTGCCTGCCTGGACCTGCCCTCCAGAGAAAACACAACACCCATCTCAGCCCTTTGCCTTTGCTCCAGTTCCCTCTCCAGCACCTTTCCAGGAGGTGACACCTGAGCCAAACCAAAAGCCTCCAGCTGAGCCTGGGCCTGGTGTGGCTGTTCTGGCTGTCCAGGGGTTGTCCCCATGCCCTGAGAGCTGCAATTCAGGTTATGTGGCAGTGCCCAAGGGCTGAGAGACAGCAAGGACAGGGCAAGGAGCTGTCATGGATGCTCCTGGGATGGACCACAGCAGCAACCCCTTCTAAGCTCTGCTGGGAGACACAGAATCATGGAGTGGTTTGGATTGGAGGGACCTTAATGCTCTTCTCATTCCACCTCCTGCCATGGGAAGGGACACCTTCCACTAGCCCAGGTTGCTCCAACCTGGCCTTGGACACTTCCAGGGCTGGGGCAGCCACAGCTTCTCTGGGCACCCTGTGCCAGGGCCTGCCCACCCTCACAGGTAGGAATTTCTTCCTCATATCCTAATAATATATGGGGACATAAGGCAAAATAGTGCATCCCTAGAGCTGAACATCTTGCTGCCCTGAGTCTCAGCAAGGGAACAAAAGGAACAAGGAGCAGCAGCTGCAGGGCTGTGCCTGGCTTGACTTTCTTGTAAGAACAAGCCAAGGGTGCCCAGGAGCTCCCCCCACCCAGGAAACCTTCCCTGGTGGAATTTGGCACCAAACCTTCCCATTTGTTTTAATTATCAAACCCAACATCCTGAATGTCAAACCCATCTATTTACTGTAGAGAGGTGGAACTAAGCCATTGCTTAAAAGCTTTTCTCCTACCAATTATTTTCTAGGATCCTCCTGGTTTTCTAATGAACATTATTTTGAATCCAGCTCGACTTCCCTGCTATTCCCTGTAGGAACAGGGCAAGGAGCCCAGGCAGGGTCTCCTGCTGCACTTCCTTGGATTCAGTGGAGCTGTGTTGACTTGCACCAGCTGAGCATTTGACCTGGAACATGTTTGGCTTCAACAGAAAGGGATTTATTTCTTGGCAAAAAGAAAAAAGAGTTTTTGCTAATAGCCCTTGTCATGCTTAAACTGCCGTAACGCAGCAGCTGCAAAGGGGACTCCTGGAATCCAAATGAAACAGGAATTTTCCTGCCAATGTTAATTAGTTGTTGGGTTTTTTTTATTTTTCCCCAAATGTTTTAACCCATAGCCTAAAAGATCTCCATGTGCTGCCAGCCCTGAATACCTGCAGAGACAGATGAGAAGGATAATGACTATGGCAGGTCTCTTGTGCAGGTTTGAGCCAGATCTTCCTATGGGGGCAGAAAATATTACATTTATCTCATATTTTTGTGCCCTGCTGCTGCAGAACAGAGACTGAAACTGTGTCCTGGGATGCACTGGGAAAACAAAAGTTTAGAAGGGTTTAGCAGGTTTCCAGCCAGGTGCCAGGTAGACCTTTACCCTCAGAAAGGTAATTTCCTTTTTTTTGGAGGTAATTCCTGGTACAATTAACAGTCTGAGGAGAACACAGGATAAAACACCAAGTTTTTGTGAAACAATTTGCTGAGGAAGAAATCTGCTGCTCTTTTCAAGCAGAAGCAGAAGAGGCATGAAAGTGAATCAGGACCCTGAATGGGGAAGGAAAAAACCTTCCAAAAATTAATCTTGCTGCTTTAGCACAGAACACAACTAGAATTTTTCAAGCTGCATTATTCCTCCTTTGGTTTGAAGCTCTTATTAGGGGCTGCTTATGGCACTAGTCTGCTGTAATTCAGAGGCAGTGTTTTAATCCATCCTTCAAATTAGAATCCTTGAAAAGGATTTAGATATCCTTGGCTTATCCTGTCCTCAGGAGTACATAGGAGATGCTAAATTCAGCTCCCCAGGAGCCCAGAAGGCAGGATTCACCCAGGCCAGCTCTGCACTCACCTCTCACCTGGAAACCACAGAAATCTGGGGGCAATTCTGTCCGAATTAATGCATTTCAAACCAATACAGGTGAGAGCAGCAGAGAAGGGCCAGCCGTGTCCTGCGTGACTCAGGGCCATGTGTCACCCTCTTTGTGCCCTGGGCTCCATCCAGACACGGGAAAGGGGCAGTGCCAACCAGCAGGGAATCATTTGAATACCCAACCCAGGTGCTCGAAGGAGGGAGTGGTAGAAGACACCCAGCCCCAGGTGCGGCAGCTCCATCTGTGCCCCCCAAATCCTCCTGTGCCCAGGGTGGGGCTGTGCCAGCCGCTCCTCTGAGCTGGAGCCGCTTCCAAACTCGGCCACAGCGTTTTCCCTTTGGCATTTCCCTCACCCACCGGAGCCTCATCGGGGGAGATAATTCCCCCGGAGCGCGGCTGTGCCTGCAGGGGGAAAGGGCATTTATTCCAGCTGCATTTACAGCCCCTTCTAGTGCGTGATCCGCCTTATCCCGTGGGGACAAAGCCTGGGAAGCGGCACCAGACGCTGCCCAAAGCTCCCCATTTCGGGCTGTGCGGAGCCCGGACCCCTTGGGGGGGACCGTGCGGTGGGGAGAGGTCCCCTGGCAAAGGGGATTCCCACGGGGGAAGCAATCACGGGAACATTCCCACGGCGCGGGGAGGGGAATCCCACAGCGAGCAGCGTTTCCACGAGGAACCATCATACGGGGAAGGGAAGGGGGTGAGCCGTGGGTGAATCTCCCCCTGCCCATCCCATAAAGGAGGGGGTCCCCACGGGAGGGGCCGCTCCCGGTCCCCACCCCCGCCCGTGTCTCCTCCCTTCATCCCTCCCTCCCGGCCGGTCCGGGGCTCCAGCTCTGCCCCGCTGCGAGCCCATGGCATCCCCGGCCGTGGGACCGTGCCCCCTCCCGCAGCCTCCTCCGCCCGTGCCCACCCCGATGCGGCGGCCGGGCCCGTCCGGGGGCATTGCGCGGGGGGCGCGGGGGGCTCGGCGGCTGCGGCGGCGAGGGGCGGCCCCTCGGATGCTGCCGGACGTGCGGAGCATCTTCTCGGCGCCGCGGGATGGCCCCGAGAGGGACCGCGGCCACCGCTTCGCTCCCCGGCTCCCGCGGCGCGGCTGGTGCGACCTGTGCGGGGAGGCGGTGCGGGAGCGAGCCCTGCGCTGCGACTGTGAGTGCCCCAGCCCTGCCCCAGACCTGTCCTAGCCTTGCCCTAGCTATGCCCCAGCCCTGCCCCAGCCTCCCCTGCCCGCCGCTTTGCCTTCCCCCTGCCTGTCCCGCAGCTTTGCCCTGCCCGCATCGCCCCCGGGGCAGCCCGTCCCGCATCGCGCACCCCTGCCCGCACTCTGCCCCTGTCGCTCCCCTTCCCCGCAGCCCCGCATCCCCCCAGGGTCCCGCAGCGGGACCTGCCGGGTCCCCCCCGCCTTCCCCAGGAGGTCCCGGCTCCAGGAGGGACCGGCCGGGGGTCTCCGGGTGCGGCGCTGCCGGGAGGGGTTGGGAAGGTTTGGGAAAGGCAGCTTTTCCAGGAAGGACGGGATGGTCACACCGCGGGCTGGGCAGGGAGGGCCGATGTTTGTGCAGCTTTACGGGTGAGGGGTAAAGCCCTCTGGAACCAGCGAATTTGCCTGTGGCTTTGCCCAAACTCCTGCGGGAAGGAGTGTTGGTGCCAGCGGGGGGCACGGAGGTGCCCGTCTCGGTGGGATACGCGCTGTGCTGGGGCTCGTGTTTGGCAGGAGAGATTGGGCTTTCCATCGCGTGGGGAGGGACACGGGGGGCCCACGCCCCGTGTCCCCGGGGGCTGCTCCCGGTCCCTGCAAAGGTGTGACAGGTGTAAGTTGTCGCAGGTTTGAGCAAACCCGTGCCGGGGATAACTCGGTGGCGTGTGCTGAGCTCTCTACTGGCCGTGGAATGCTCCTTCCCAGCTCGGTCCCTCAGGCTGGGGACACCAAAACTTCTCTTTTGGGACAGAGCTGAAGCGCTCCATTTGGGCTTGAGGGATTTGAAAATTTGCTGAGACTCTTGATTTTCGGCAGAAGTTGTTAATGCTGATGGTAATTTGGGAGCTCTCTGTCCCACCGTGGGCTCAGGGCTGGAGGAGGCATCATTGCTCATTTTGGGGTTGGTTTGGGGGGTTATGCCAGGCACGTGCTGGAGCACCAACCTCACCGGGGCAATTAGTGCCTCGCTCAGCCAGTTCTGGTCCTTACGCTTGGCTTTCCTTAGATTATGAATCAATTAAATGTTTCTGGTGGTGATTTGCATGGCGCGGTGCGAGCGGGGCTCTCGCAGATGCCTCCTGGTGCCGCTCGCAATGAAGGGCAATTGGGAGCGACAGTCGCACCATATGGCCCTGCTGCATCGCATTAAGGGTTTAGCCCTGATTGCTGTTAATTAAATGTAACCCAGCCGTCACCACAACGTGACACGGGGACACGCCGGGGAACTCGCTGTGCAGGGCGTTGTTTGGATGAAGGGGGTGTAAATCTGTTTTCTGGGATGCACCTTTGCTTTCTGCCTGCTGTTCCTGATTAACTCCCTCCAAACCTGGGAAGGGCCAGAGGATTCCCTGGGGGTGGCAGCTCAGCTGTGTCTGCTGCACTGGAGCAAATGTGTGAATGACTGTCCTAAAAGAAATAGCATGTTTAATAAAAACAAGGGTTTATTGGAAGGCAAACAAACTTTGTCAGGGCTTTTGTCTTTCCTGGAAACCTGTCACAGGGCTCAGGTGCAAGATGAGGTACTGGGCTGTGTGCTTTGAAATCCTGACCTAAAGGACAGATTCACGGAATTTTGTGGTGTTGCGAAACACTATAAATAGTTGTTTTGAGGGACTTCTCCTCTGGCAGGATGTTTTCCATAGTTATATTGAAACAGATCTTAAATAGCTCTATTTCCCTTTTCATTTCAGAGAATTATGCAGACTGTGGGAGTAGTTCTGCCTCAAAAAACTCCCCAAACAACCAGGATGGGGGAGAGGGACACTCATAACTTCATCTGCATTCCCTGTCATCCCAATAGTGATTCCTATTAAAATGCCCAAGAGCTGCAGACGGGGTGTGCTCTCCTCCCTTGGTGAATATTTCTGTTTCTTCTGATGCAGAGTTGCTCCTTGTTTACTTTTGACTTGCAGCCTGAGGATACTCGGGGGTTTGTTTGTACAGTTCTTGTCTATTTTTATTTATATCAAATCTGGTTGTATTTAGTAAAATGGCAAAGCTGCATTTATTTATTTATTATCATTTATTGTTCAGTGTGGAGAAAAGGAGGCTCAGGAGGGGCTTTTTTTTGCTCTCTGCAACTCCCTGACAGGAGGGGGGAGCCAGGGAAGGTTGGGCTCTGCTCCCAGGGAACAAGGGATAGAAGAGGAAATGTCTCAGGTTGGATATTGGGAAAATTTCTTCCTGGAAAAGGTGGTCAGGCTTTGGAAGGGGCTGCCCAGGGAGGTTTGGAGTGCCCACCCCTGGAGGTGCCCAGGGAAGGACTGGAGGTGGCACTCAGAGCTCTGGGCTGGGGGACAAGGTGGGCATCGGGCACAGGGTGGACTTGATGGGCTTGGAGGTGTTTTCCAAATGTAACAATTCTATGATTCCTCCTCCCTCCCCAAACACTCCTTTGTGTCCTGCGTGTGATGGTGCTTGGTCCCAGTGAGGAAGGAAATGCTGTCAGCAATGCTGCAAACTCCCACATGGGATGTGGAATCTGTGGTTCCTCTTCCAGCTGGGGCTCTGGATGGAAGGGGTGGGGGCACAGACCTGGCAAGTCCCAAAATCAGGGCAACGATGCCCTTGGATGGCTTTCCTTGGCCATGTGATGGGTTTGGCCTGTCCAGAATCAGTGTCATGGAGGCAGCAAACAGGTTCTTACTGAGGTTTTAGCCCAAATCCTGCCCAGGGGTGCTGCACTGGGGCTGATGCAGATGTCTGAGACATGCTTTTTTGGGGAGTGCCTGGGTCTGTCCCATGCATGGCAGACATCCAGCATGCTGCTCCCACTGGCACCAGTGTGAAGGGATGGGGAGATGGGAGCTTGGGAGTGACTGCCCCAAGCCATCCTGCTGGCATTCCTTAAAAATCCTCATTTCCAGTCTTGGAGGGAGTGCACTTGGCAGGTGGAGTAGCTGTGCCATTTTATGCTGTGTCTTGAGTATCTCCTATCTAATGTGTGTGGCTTTGTGCTGCTGGCACCTTTCAAGGCCTGAGTCAGTATTAAAGTAAATAATCTCCGTGTTGGAGTGTAAATGTGTCTGTCCCACTGCCAGCAGCTTTTCCTGGCAGGGGAGTAGCTGGGAGAAGGGGGCTGGATGGGCAGGTTGCAGAGGTCCACCTTTGCCATGGGGGTTTTTGGGGTGTTCTCGTGGGGCGGGGGCAGATTTTGGATGTCGTGGTGACTAATGCAGCTTCAAAGCACTCCGAGTGTTTTACTGGGCTTTGGGACAGCAGAGAAACCAGGCTGGGCTTGGCACTGCAGCAGCTTCCTGGTGGGAAGGGTGGATGCTGGTGGGCAGTGGTGGGGTGGGTTTGGGGGATGGCTCAGTTTTTGGGGGATAGCTCAATTTTTGGGGGATGCTTCCCTGGCTCTCGGTGTCTCTGATGACCAGGGTGTTACCAAGGTGGGACATCACTGGCTCAAGTGCTTCTTTACAAGAAAATCACTGCAGCTCTCCATGAAAGCTGATTGTGAGGCACTGCCTCGAGGGAAACCTCGGTGCACATCCAGCACCTGATGTTCTCAGTGGCAAATGCAGTGGCTCCTGAAGTAGCTTTTGATCTGTAGGTCTTTCAACACAGATCTGGTTCAGTGAAGCACCTCAGCATCCACCTGGGTTTGTGCCTCTGCTCTGAAGCCACCCTTAATCTCCCAGAGCAGCTCGTTCTGTGTCCCTATTTCCTTAAGGAGGGAGCTGGTAAAACTCCATTTCTCGTTGTAATTTGTAGAGCAAGCTACAGTTCTAATGTTACTTGTTCCCCAGTGTGTGTTTGCATAAGATAACAAGTTCTTTAACGAGCCCAGCCTGGCTGGGACGAGGCTCTGCTCACACCACTGAAGTTCTCCAGGACATGGAAGTTTTTCGTGTCTCTTCTTCCAACACACCCTCCCACTCTCAGTCGTGTCTTTGGTCTGGCCACTGTAAATAGTAATTCCTAACAGTACAGGACCCACAGTACTTTGCATTTCGGTTCCATTTGGCTGATCCAGGCATATTCCTGAGGCTTTTCCTGCTGCCAGGTGGCTCGGGCAGGTGGGGATGGCGCTTGCCAGGAGGGTGCTGCTGGGGTTGGGTGAGGGCAGGGTGGGGTGCTGGGATGTCTCCTGCCCACTGTGGCTCCCTTGGGAGGAGATGGAGGTGTGGGATGGGATGGTGACCTGCCCAGAGCCGTGTGGCAGGATCTGGGGTAGCTCAGGTCTTTCAGGTCATGTTTCATGCTGCAATCCAGTCCAGTGCCTTGGGAAGGATTTATGGAGAGACACACCGGCCAGGGATCCAGCTCTTGCCTTGCAGGTCAGTTTTTGGGCTGTCTCTTTTTGCCCTCTGCTTCATCCCTGGCCCAGTGGGTTCAGCTGAGTTTGCTGGTGTGGGAAGGAGGGATGTGCTGCAGAGATGCTGTCTGGGAGCTGGGGCAGCAAGGTGTGAGAAGGTCCTTGTGTCAGCTCATTGCTTGTGCTGCTTGATGTGATTTTTTTTGACTGGTTGAAGCTCACCTTTGTTAGTCCCTGTGTAAAAGCAGGAGTGTGTCGTGCAGGGAGCTGGAAACTGGTCTGTTTGTGAGAGGAGTCCTGAGCAGAGAGGGGCCGGTCATGGAGTGCTGGGGACAAAGTGGCAGATCTCAAGTGTGTTGTTAAACTGATGTTCATGTCCCACTCCATCGTTTGACACCTGATATCTTTGTAACTGATACATCACAGAAGCCCAGAATGGTTTGGCTTGGAAGGGACCTTAAAGCTCACCCAGTTCCACTCCCTGCCATGGGCAGGGACACCTTCCACCAGCCCAGATTGCTCCATGTCCAACCTGCTCTTGGACACTCCCAGGGCTGGGGCAGCCACAGCTTCTCTGCCCAACCTGTGCCAGGGCCTGCCCACCCTCACAGGGAAGAATGTCTTCCTTATATCTAATTTAAATCTCCCCTCTTTTAGTTTAAAACTATTTCCCTTGTCCTATCATTATCTGTCTGTGTAAAAGGTCACACTCCCTCTTTATTATAATGCTGTGATTTTTCCAGATGCTGTGAAAGGATCTAGAAACCCTTGCTTTGTGCAGTGTTTAAATCAATATTATAAATACACTTTAAATATAGTTAATCTCAGTGTATTCCTTTAATTTAACTTTTTTAAACACAGGAGACTTTTTTTCTCCCCCCTAAACTTTAAAAGACCTCAGGGAAAAGCAGCAAAGTGAAGAGAGGATGCTGGGAAGAGACCTCCCAGCGTACGGCTGGGTCCTGCGCTTTCTCTCTCTAATCTCTTCCGTTGGGTTATTTTATCTTATCAAGCAAAAAGCCCCAGAAATAGAAAGTTTTCCATGGCTTACGGGACGAGCCCAGAGATGCACAAGCTCTGGAGCTGCGGCGTCGCCTCATTGCTCAGAAAAATAAATAAATAACGCCGTCAAATGGCAGCAGGTTGTAAATGGGCAATGTCAGGGCTTTATCTCCGTGGGGGAAAAGGCCTCTCGTGGAAGCAGCACAGCCCTCTGTGGGCATCGGGCACAGGGAGGGTCCTGCCCAGCTCTGTGTGCCTGGAGAGCTCTGGGTCTCCTGTGCCAGGGATGGCAGAAGGGAAGGCAGGAGCAGCCTCTTGCTTTGGGCTCGTCACCAAGAGAATCCGCAAGATCTTCGGGCATTTCCCCAAGCCTTGGGCTGAGGGACCCAGGAGGCCAAGCAGGGAGGTCCTGCTGCGTCGAGGTAGGTGGTGGGGTGGGTTGGGGTGGTGGGATGGGTTTGGCTCTGTGCAGGTTTGGGGTACAGGGTTTGCTGTGGCACTGCTGAGCCACAGGGATCCTGCCTGGCAGGTGCCAGGGCTGGCACAGGGCTGGCATGGTCTGCTGGCACAGGGGTGGCATGGTGTCCTGCCACCACACCTGAGGCACCAGGTGGCTTCAGCTTCTGCTCTGGCTCCTTTTCCAGCCCTGCTCTGGCAGGAGCATGGGGCATTGGTGCTGCCACACTTGTCACTCCAAAGGACAATAATGGCCCAAGAGCATCTTCTGGCAGCTGGGTTTGTGCTCCAGATGCTGCAGGGACCTCACAGTGGGGGTGGCTGTCACCAAGGGGGCCTTGTCTGCTCTGGACAAACACAAACACGCCCTTGGGGTTTGCCTGTGTGTGCAAACAGAGGAACCCAAACCATCTGCTTGAGACCTAAAACTGACGAGACAAGACTTCCAGTGATGGGGCTGGATCAGTGTTGTCAGAACGTGCTTTGCAGGAGCCCTGGACCCTTCCCTGTGGGTGCTGATGGGTGTGGTGGTGCCACAGGTCCTGCCCTGTCCCCTCTCAGCAGGAGGAGCTGCCTGCCCACCCTCTGGTGTCACAGGGCCACATCCTGCTGCCGTGCCTGAGGTTACCCCAGTGACGTTGGGTGTGGGCAGAGGCACCCAGCCCTTGGTCTCAAGCAGTAAAATGAAACCTCAGGTTTGCTGCACTTGAAGGTGTGTGTGAGCCCTTGGAGGGTTCCAGAGTTTGGATGGAGGAAATCTCCTTTCTACTGCACTTGAAGGTGTGTGTGAGCCCTTGGAGGGTTCCAGAGTTTGGATGGAGGAAATCTCCTTTCTACAACATGGTCCCTTGGAGCCTCCCTGCTCCTTTAGTCCCCATTTCCACACGGGTTGGGTTGAATTGAAAGACACCCCATGGGGTTTGTGGTACTCTGGAGGTGGGGCTGGGCAGGATGACTGGGGAAATCCCTCCCTGTGAGGGTGGGCAGACCCTGGCACAGGTTTCCCAGAGAAGCTGTGACTGCCCCTGGATCCCTGGAAGTGTCCAAGGCCAGGTTGGACAGGGCTTGGAGCAACCTGGGCTAGTGGAAGGTGTCCCTGCTCGTGGCAGGGGGTGGAATGAAATGATCTTTAAGTTCCCTTCCCACCCAAACCATTCTCTGCATCCCTGTGCTTAGGCACTGAGATGAGCATCTATTCTGGACTGGTTTACTCCATCCAGCTTTATCCTCCTGGGAGACTTTATCTGTGGACGAAGGGAAATTCCTTTCACCCACTAAGGCTTTTCACAATATCATGATCAGACTTTTTTTTTTTTTAAAGAAACTGAATTTCCAAGTGTTCCTTTGTTTAAGTGGAATGGAAATTATCTTGAAGTGCAAGTGGAGGCATCCTGCTCTTCTTGGCAAACCTGTCACGTGGCTGCTTCCTAAAGCTCTGCTGGGTTTCTAAAATTAGTGTTCCCTGCCGGATACGGACTGATTAGGTCTGTTAATAGGTGGCGGTGACTAAGGAGGTGTCACACTTTAATCCCCTAAAGAAATGCCTGGCCACAATGGGCCAGATCCAGAGGTGTGCCAGGGAACTGGCATTTCTGTGGTCCAGATGAGGTGTGTCAGACTTCTCATTGCCTTACCAAGGTGCTGGAGCCTTCCCACTCCAAGAGGTCCAGGGGAGCAGGAGGCAGATGCCCAAATCTGAAAATCTGGGGCCACACCGGCAGAAGGGACGTTGTGGTGCCAGATGTTCAGGTGAACCCACAGCTGGAGCCTTCTCTGACTGTAACCTCCAGCAAAGACTTGGCAAATGTCCCCTGTTAAAAGGCTGTTCCAGTTGCTCAAAAGGTCATGCATTAAATTACTGTGTAACTGCAGCTTATCTCTAATTAAAAAAAAAAAAAAGGCACATCTCCCTGCTTTTCCCCCAGGCTTACTTGAGACAACTGGCTTGGAATAGGAGAATGATCGACAGCTCACGCCAGATGAATGTGAAATGATAAATGATTTCCCTCTTCCCCCTGGAGACTGATGTTTCCCTCCTCAGGCACCAGCTCCCAGCAGTGGATCAGCTCCTCTCATTCATTCTGGGGCATTATTCACCAGAACTGAGCAGAAATCACTGTTCCCAGAGCAAACATGGGATATTCCTTTGCTTTCCTGCAAGCCCCAGGTATTAAAAACCAATGACCCAAATGTTAAAGTAAAAGGAAAATAAAAAGGCAAAAAGAAGGGTATTGAAAATACAGCTTGGTGGTTCAGAGTGGGGTCACAGGGCAGGTGCAGGGATAGGCACTGACATCCCTCTGTGGAGTGAACTCTCTTGCCTTGACTTTAGGATTTTTATTATTTTTTTTTTCAGGTTGGTGACCTCTCTGGAATTTTGGGTAGCGTAAAAGTAAATTTAATGTTGTTTGTATGGCAGTTAAAAATTAAAAGGCTCAGATGGACCATTAAAGTGGAAGGAGGTTATTTCCTCCAGTCAGGTGGGTTTGGAGAAGCTGGAATTTTGAGGGAAAGGGCTTGGGGGAGTGATAGCCATGAGGATGGGATAACACAGAGGGAGCTGCTGTGCCAAATGCTGCCCCTGTGGAGCTGGGGACAGGCAGGACCCTGTGCCTGAAGGGGTCAAACCTGGGCTCGGCAGTGTCTGTGCAGTTCCTTCCTTGAACTGGTTAATATCTGACATTGAATCAGCATCCAAACAAACCAGCTATGCAAATGCCTTGCTGCACCTGGGACAGGAGGTCACAGCCTCTGCTCGGGCTGGGATATGTCCCTGCCCTCTCCAGGGGTGGGTTTCTGGCAGCCTGGAGGAAGATCCATGCATTGGTCACTGGAACTGTGGCTGCCCCTGGATCCCTGGAAGTGTCCAAGGCCAGGTTGGACAGGGCTTGGAGCAACCTGGGCTAGTGGAAGGTGTCCCTGCCATGGCACGGGGTGCAAGGGGATGTTCTTTAGGTCCCTTCCAACCCAAACCATTCCAGGATTCTGTGATATTTAGTAACCTATAATAGTTTGACCACTGTCTAACATAAAGATGTTTCTTCAGTCCTGCTGGTGGAAGGTGAAGGATCCTTGCCACGTGCAGTGGCCACACTTGTGCTGCAGGTGACACATCCCAGGAGCAGAGCTGGGGAGTGGGTCCCCCGTGGTTTGGTGGGATTAGATACTTTATGTGTCAGTGTGCCAACAGGTGATGGGGCAAGGCAGTGGAATGCATGGCAGGACTGTGGCTCCTGCTGCTGGGGAGCACAGATTGGGGAGAGGGCTCTGGATGAGCTGTTTTGGTCCCTTTCCCCCTGCAGCAGCCTGTGTGATGGGGGCACTGAATGGGCTGTGCTGGTGCCCACGAACACCCCTCTGCCCTCTGGCTGGAATCCAGTCCCCTCCTGGGGTTCCCCCACCACCCCTCAACCCCAGCCTGCAGGTCTGGGTGCCTCACCCTCTCCTTCTCTCCCTGCAGACTGCAGATACACGTGTCACCAGGAGTGCCGCAGCCTCATCCAGCTGGATTGCCGCCGGCCGGGGCAGTGCCAGGGCCAGCTGTCACCCGAGAACACCCTGCTGTCACCCTGCAGCCAGGTATGGTGGGGAGAGGGCTCTGGGGGGCACACAGCCTCGTGGTGACCCGTGGCATCTCCTCCAGAGACCTGATTCCTTGCTCCCAGAGGGTCTGGGAGCTCAGTCTGTCAGTGCCACAGAGCCAGGCAGTGTCATTGATGTGTCACCTGTGGCCACCGTGCCCGTGTGCCCTGCCTGGGTGGGTGTGAGCTGGTGGGATGGAGGTTGGGCATGTGGGTATCCCCCTGCCCTTAGAGGTGTGTGTGGAGCTCTGTTGTGTTTAAAATGCTGCTGATGGCTGAGCTGCCTGGAGGGAATGGGAGTGGAGTGGTGCCACGCAGGGATGTTGGTCCCCACTCCCCACGTCCCAGTGCCCTGTGGGGTCATCAGCCCCCTTGTCACATGGTTCATGTCCTTGTACCTGCAAGGGAGCATCAATACTGGCATTAAATCCTGTCCCAACCCCAGGTTCAAAGTGCTTGAAAATCAGCAGCAAAGGTGCATTTTCCCTGCAGAGCAGGAGCAGGGATTTCACAAGGAGTTCTGGCTGGTAGCCTTGTTTTCAGAGTTTCAGTAGTCCCAGGGGATCAAGACTCTCCACTCTGGGTTAGGGATGTGCAGTAATCCCAGGGTTACTCTGGAAGGCTTAGCTGTTGGTTTAATCCCCTGAGGGTCCCTTGGTGTCTGTGACGCCACCGTGTCCTGTGAACCAGCGTGGGTGGGACAGGCTGCAGGGTGCAGAGACTCTCACCACGCCACAGGAGATACCTCAGTAAGATACTTAATGCTGGAAGCTTAAGGCATTGCTTAGAAAGCTGCCTGCAGTGGATTGGACTCGGACGGAAGCTTTTTAGTCTCTGTGTTCTTTTTAAAAACGTTTGGAACAGCTCCCTGTGGATGTGGTGGAGTCACCATGCCTGGAAGGGTGCAAAAAAATGGGTAGAGGTGGCACTTCATGGCATGGTTTAGTGGGCATGGCTGAAGGTTGGACTGGATGATCTTGGGAGTCTTTTGCAACCTTCATGGTTCTGTGTTCATTATAACTCTCTTTGTGGAGGACCTTGGTGTGCTCGTGCAGAACTGGAGATGGAAACATTTACTTTTACAAAGCAAATATCGGGTTTCTCATGAGTGTGGGGTGGTTTTGGTTTCCATCCTTTGCTGTTCAATGTCTGCTGAGCTTGGTCTCACTGACATGTGGCTGGGCAGGTGCTGCTCAGAATAAAATGGTCAGGAGGGATCTGGAGTGTGATGGGATTTATCATCCGAGTTATGTACTACGAAGGGCTCCAAGTGGATTCTCCACTGAGCCTTGAGGTGTTTGTGTAAGGCTGGGAAGCCAGATTTGTGTGTGTTTACATCTCCTTTGGATGTCTTTGGGTGTGAGAAAGGCTTGGCTCTTAGGAAAATGAGAAAGGTTTGGTTCATCTTCAGGGTGATAACACTGGCCAGGGTTATTGATGGGCCTAATAACAAACAGGGAGCATGCACTCAGCAGCAATCCATCACTCTGACACGGCCCTGCAGTGATCCCAGGGAGGGGGGAGGCATTTTGTGTCCAGCAAACAAAAGTGTCTCTCCCATTCCAGCAGCAAACAAATCCATAAACCCACCCCAAACCCTGGTTGGGGATGGCACCTCGGAACCCTTCACACAGCAAAGTGCTGGGTGGGATCTCAGTGCCTGTGCTGGGGGAAGATGGGGGATGTGGGCAGGTTGGAGGGTTAGTGAGGGTAAATCACTGCAATAAAACTCCATTATTCTCTATGGGTAATCAGGTGAAAATCATCTTGATCTGAGCCCATAAAGCTGAGCACACAGCCACGCTCCTGGAGTGTTTCTGTTGGCCAGGCAGGTTTTGTTGCTGGAAAGGAGGAGGATGAAGGGAAAACAGTGTCAGTGTCCCAGTAGGAGACTAACAGGATGTCTGAATTTGCTGGCAGGAGGGGAAGGGGATTGTAAAGTGAACACACAAGAAAAATTAATAGCTGGCATAGTTGGAAGTCATTAAAGAGTATTATCAAAATTAGGCAAGCTGGAAGTATCGGAGAAATAACTACTTTAATATCATGTATTTAATGCTGTTACCTTGTAATACCAGGCATTAATAATTTGGGCTGTGATCCAGTAAAGTACTTATGAGTGTGTTACATTTGGGTCCCAGATCAGCCTCCCCAGCTGGTCTTGGCAGCACCAGGAGTTTGGTCCCTGGATTTGGCAGAGCTGGTCAAATATTTTCCATCTGAGAGCTGGTGCAGGTCATCAGGGGGTTGGGTCTTTGGGGGGCTGATGTGCAGGTAACCATAAAGTGGGGCTGCTGCTGAACCAACAGGCCAAAATTACTTGGGTTTATCTGGTTTGATTGTTTTTCCTTATGGAGCTGATCTGCCACACAGGTGGGAAATGAGAATGTGAGGATTTCTTGGAGAATCCCATGGAGCAATGCAGGGGGAGAGCATCCAGCTTCACATGGGGCTGCACCCTGTGAACCCCCTGGGGCTGAGGCTTCACAGAAGTGCTGCTCGTGAGCCCAGCACTCCCTTTCTGCCTGTGTAGCACATGCTCAATTTAAGCCTCTTTCTCCTCTAAATATATCCCTGTGGAGCAGAGGGGGCTGTGCTGCTGCTAAGAGCGTGCCTTATTTATTCACACTGTTACCAGTTGCTTCATAAATAAGCCACTTGGATTCTTGCCTTCCTCTTTTTGAGATGCAGATGTTGCCTCCTCCCTCCAGTCTTTTGCCATCTACATCTTGGTTTGTATTCATGGGATGCTGCTGGCAGTGGGGCACGGAACTATCAAAGGCTGGTGGTAATTTAAGTCCTTCAACTACCAGATACAGATGGAAGGGTTTGGAGCACCATCTGCAACCTATCGAGGCGGGGAGAGGTTTTTGTGCTCAATGGTGCCTTGTGTGAAGGTCTTGGAGCCCTTTTGGACCAACTGGAGTGGAGGAGCAAGGCAAGTTTAGATGAGGTATTAGGAAGAAATGCTTCTCTGTGAGGGTGGTGAAGCACTGACAGGTTGCCCAGGAAAGTTATGAATTCCCTGTCCCTGGAAGTGTTCAAGGCCAGGGCTCAGAGCAGCCTGGGGTAGTGGAAGGTGTCCCTGCCCATGGCAGGGGTTGGAATGAGATGAACTTGAAGGTCCCTTCCAAACCAAACCGTTCTATACTGTCAGGCCTCGTTCCCTCTTCCATTTCTGGAGTGTGGTGAAGAATTCTTAGCACGTACACTAATGCTGCATTGCCTAAGCAGAGTCTTTTATAACACAGTGTGCCAGGCTTTTCCTCAGTCCCCTCTACCTGCTCATGAATATGTGTTTTGGGGTGGGTGTGGGCATCCTGGGCTGGGATGTGGCCCCCATGGGAGCCCCCACTGAGGAGCCTGTGGGGAGCAGAGCCCTTCTCCTGCCTGGCTCCAGAAATACCTGTGATCTTCAGCAAGCGGGAAGGTCACAGCTGCTCTAAAAGCTGCTGGGTAAATCACAGGGTGTTGTTGGGATGGTGGCAGCTCTGGAGGGCATGTGGAGAGGGGGATGGAGCAGGCAGGGCTGGGGTGGGTTCCTGCAGGGCTCTGGGAGGGAGAGGGCAGCAGGGATGATGCTGTTGCTCTGAGCCTCTTCCCAAGGCCAACACAGCATTTTCCTCAGTCGAGCTTCTTACAAACAGGACCCAGGAGCTGAATGGCTTTTTTTTTTCCTGGACTGCAGTCGAAGCTGCTTCACCTGGATGCCAGAGCTGCTAAAATTGCTTCCACTGCTCTAAAATGATCTGCAGAGCAGAGAGGCACCCAGTGCCTCCCACAGCGTGATGGCCAGGGGGCTCTGGGACCCCGAGGAGGCTCTGGGGCTGCACCCTCACCAGCCTCCCCCTTCCCCATCACCTTTTGCTCCAGCCTGGGCTTGATTCTCAAAGACAGGCATCTCCCCAGGATGCGCTAACAGGGACTCGGCACCATCCATCCCTCCCTGGCCACGCGTTTTGGGTCACCGAGGTGGTGCCAGCGCTTCCCCAGGGTGGCCGGGCATTGCCCATCACCTCGGCTGGGAGCGGGGTGACAAATTCTGCAAGAGGAAGTGGCCGGGGCTGCGCAAAGCGGGGAGGCGAGGGCAGGAAGGGGAGGCGAGGCGCTGATGATGCTGCGAGGCGATGATGATGCTGCGGGGGCAGCCGCGGGACGGGACGGCCGGGACGGGACGGGCGAGCGGAGCCGGGAGCGCTCCGGCAGCTCTGCCCTTTTCCATGCTGCCTCTGCGCAGGGAGGCGGCTGGAGCAGCAGGGGGAAGGCGAGGGAAGGGTTACCCGGCGCTGCTGCCTGTCAAAGAGGAATAGCCCGGCTGGCTCCGGAGGATGAGCGCAAGGAGATGCTGCTGAGGATGTGAGTGCGGGCTCGCAGCGGGGACCCCGATGGTCGCCGGCCCCCCGAGCCCCCCGGCCAGCCCCTCGCCCCTCGCCTCTGCCGGGCTTCCATGACCATCGGCAGCAGCATGAGCAGCGGCTACTGCAGTTTGGATGAAGACCTCGAGGATTGCTTTTTCACGGCGAAAACCTCCTTTTTCCGCAGCGCGCAGAGCAAGGTCCCTGCCAAGGTAACAGCGCAGAACTAGTGAGGAGGGATGTGCGGGGAGGGGGCACCGCAGGACGGGGGATGCTGGCACCAAAATGGGTTTGTGCTGGAGCCAGAGCTGCCCGAGGGCTCTCCCCTCTCCGGTGCAGGGGGGGCTGCGCTGCTGCAGGTTTTTCTCAGCCATCTCGACCTTTCCGTGCCGGGTTTCCCCCTTCCCGGGGGATTCACGCTGAAGGAGCCGGCTCTGAAGGTGGTTTTTCAGCCTTAGGTGAAAATGCTGTAGCGGCTCTGCCAGCTGTCATGCACAGGTCAGGCTCCCAGCCAGGCAACCTGTGGTTTGGCCTCGCAAAATTGTGGATGGGGAGATGGGAAAATTCAGGACTGAATTAATCTGGGAACTTATTAACGCAGTGATGAATGTGAGCCTTTTCTGGGCGCCTGGGGCCATGTGCACCTGCCTTGCACAGGGAGGGTTTGGCCGGGCAGTGTTTCACCCCAGGATGAGATTTCTGCCTCAGTGACACTGACAAGGGCTGCTTTATAGGTTTTAAGTGTTGATTTAAAGAAAACTAAAAATCTCTGTCGTGAACTTTGGGGCCCCAACCAGAAGTGAGCAGAAAAGGAGAAGGCACTGCTGCGGAAGTGGGGGTTTCACACCAGAACCAGAGCCCTGCAGCTCCCAGAGAGCAAATCTGGCCAGGGAGCAGCTTTCTCCCTTCAAATTCCCCTGTGAACCATCAGCACCGGTGCTCTCCTGCTCAGGCTCTGCTGCATTTGCACCTCAGGCTGCAGAGCTGCAATCCTTAGCAGGTGCTTTGGGGTGCAGCCTCCTGCAGTCCAAGGGCTCCCTCCTTGGGAAGAGGGGGCTGCTCTGGCAGGGAGAGCTTCAGTCAGCTGGGAATTGTATTTGAATTTCTCTGAGGAAACACTGCCTCGGGTTTAAAGTGGGATATTCCCTGCTAGCCAGCAGCTGCCTTTCACTATGATTAACCAAGACGTAGTGTTGGTTTTAAAATGTCATTTGATGATTCATTTGTGTAGGAGATGCAAGAGATCGGGGTGCTGGTGCTGCTCTGTTTGAGCCAGGGCACTGCAGAGCCTCAGGTACCTCTGCAAATCAGCCTCATGCTGCAGGTGCTTGGAAGTTCTCCCTCACAGAGGGATTTGGGGGCTGCTGCAGCTCCTTTTTGCCAGCTCTGGGATGTGACCAGCGTGGGTGGCAGAGCTCACGCTGCTGGAGAAGATGGAGCCTTTGGGGGTTTGGTGTTATGGAGAGGAAATGGTTCCTGTGCGTGGAAAAAAAAAAACCCACACAGAAAATGTGCTGCTTGCTGTTGTGTAATGTGTGGAGACAGATCTCGTGTGTCTCCAGCTAGAGGTGGAAACCACCCTCAGACCTTGGGGGAGGAAGGTTTGGGGGGTTCGTGGCATGCTGGGGGGTTGGTGCTGATGCAGGTCCTGCAGGAGGAGGAGGAGGTGGTGGTGGACATCTCCCTTGGGTTTGATCCACTCCCTGTCCCCCCTTTTGAACTTGGCTCCTTAATTAAGTGATATTATTGAATGTGGGATTTCCACAAGTACAGTCCCTGCTCCTGGCCACGGCCAGAAAACACCTGCTTAGACCCACAAGTGAATTAACCTGATGGGTGTGTTTGGGAATGGGGATGTTTGTCCATCCTTTGGTGCCCAGGAAAGATTCCTGAGCCCAGGGTGCACCACGTGGCAGCCACCAGCCCATGGGCATGGCCTGCACTGGGCAGGAGGAAGGTAAATATGGATAACTTTGGGATGTCTTGAAAGACCTAGGAGACATCTGTGTGGAGGAAGTGGTAGGGGGTGGGGTAAGAGAAGACATAGAGGCTTCCAGTCACTTAAAAATAGAGTGGAATTTGATCTCTATGATTATAGAAATGATTTTTCTGATTGAAATAGCTGTAATAATCTGAAGAGCCTCTTTCTAGGATTGCTGTAATTCCTTTTTATTTTCAGAACCATCAGTGCAATCACTCTTCATTAGCAAAGAACTGGTTCAGATCTCGGATGTGACCTCATCCCTGGAGATCCATTACTTGGCATTTTCAGGCCTCTCCAGCTGAATGGCTTCAGAGGCTTCTGCCTGAAGCCTGATTGCTTCAAACTCTGCAAAACTGCTCTTGGAGTTCTGCATCAGAGGGCCAAGTGTCTGTCCAGGGGTAGAAACCACAGGAGGGACAGCACCTGAGCAGGGGCTGGGTGAGGAGATCTCCAAGATCCCCTCCAGCCTTGGGCAAACCTGGTTCCCAATGTCTGATCCCCCCTCTGTGCTGGGGTCTCTGTGGGCTCCTGTCCAGCCCAGACCCCCCTGAGATGCAGCTCCTTGTGAGAACCTTCTCAGCTCTCACTGCTGAGCAGAGATGTGGCAGGAGAAACGGTTTCTAAGTGAAATCTCCATGGCAATCAAAACACGGAGCCCATCTTCACTTGCTCTAACCTCTCTGAAATGCTGCAACCATCCCTCTCCCCTCCTCCTGAGATGCACAGCTCTCTAATCTTCTGCCTTTTCCTCTGAACCTCAAAATAAACTGCAGCCTCTCATTTGAATTTCTCAAAGGGAGTGAAATGTTGGGGGTATTTAGGGGTTTTTGGGGGTTTTCTTTGGTCCAAATCTGTTTTACGATTCTCTCCCCTGCCTGTCTGTGCTGGAGCAGTGGATCCTTTCCCAATATAGTGCTGTGAATGGTGGGAGTGGGTGGTGAAGGGGAAGTCTTGGGTGTTGAGCAGTGATGGAGAGATGTCCCAGCTCTGGGGACTGCCTTGGCCCCAGTGTCCCCCAGCTGCCACCACTCCCTGCTGCAGCTGCATTTACAGTTCTGAGCTGCTGCTTCTCATGTTTCTGGCTCAAATTTGAAGCATTCACGTTCATTTCCATCCTGTGTGCTGCAGTGTGACTGTGGCCACAGGACGTGAGCTGGTGGAGCCTCTCTGAGCTGTGCTCTGTGGCCAGCAGCTCTCAGACGTGCTCTCCAGCCTTTGCTTTCTGCTATTTTCAGACAAATCTTTCCTTAATAAGTGGGAGAACTGAGGATTGATGCCCTGACTTGTAAAATCCCCTCAGAAGAGATCTTTGAAATACTCCTGCAGCCTGAACACAGAAGCCAGAGGGGGAGCCTGGGCTGTGTTTTTGGGAATGCAGGTTGTCACAGTGATGGAACTGTGCCTGAGCACACCAGGGAGGGCTTGGCCACTCCTGCCTCCAGATAAGAGTCGATGCCAGGAATGTGGTGATGTTGGGCCAGATCCATCTCCACTGTGCTGCTCTTCAAATTCATTAACTCAATAGCTGGAGAGGAAAAGTGGTTGGGAGCGAGGGGGCAGGGCTGGTGTCCCTGAGGCTGGTTTGGGGCTGAGGGAAGCAGCCCTTGCTCCAAGGAATGTCCCAGGGAAGTGCACACTCAGACTTTGTGTGCCTTTCTGTGTCTGGTTTGGTGATGAAGCTGGTGGCAAAGACCAGCTGAGGTGGCATCAGGAAGCTCCTGGGTCCCACCTAGGGCTGTTATTCCCAACATGGTGCAGAGCTGCTGCTTTTGCTTTCTTTTAAAAGGTTTTAGAGATTGACTTTGGGCAGGTGAGAGGCTGTAGGGAGGATGCTCTTTGACTGCATGTGGAATGTGATTCTCCTTGCAAACCGATAAATGGAAATACCTGTCAGGGAGGCTTCGTTGTTGCCTCTCTTGGTTTAGAATTCTTTTGGGAGCGTGTCACCACCACCACGATGGCCTGGGGGTTTTCCTGGAGAGCCTGTCACAAGTTCATGGCTCATTAGCTGAGTGGTGGGTTGCAAAGAGGGGGTCGGTGTGGGGGGCTCGTGGGGACAGTGGCTGCCCCAGCCCCGGGCACTGGGCTTTGTGCACCAGTAGCTGGGCAGCCTTTGTCCCACTGAGCATGAGCCCCAAGTGCCAGATGAGGCTCAAGCAATTACTTATAACTGTTTTTTCATACAACAGAGGGATAAAGTAGGTTATGGGGGAGGACATGGGCACTGTGCTGCTGTGGGTGCCCCAGGTCCACTGCATTCTGTGTGTCCCTGCAGGTCTGCCAGTTATTTTATGGCAGTGCCACACAGGCTGGCAAACCCCTCACCTGCTGGGTTTAAACCCAGCCAGATTGCTGACAGCATCTTTAACCTCTGGCACCTACAGCCGTGCCAGGTTCTGCATCAGGGTTTTAATGGAGCAGGTGTGGAGTCATCCTGGCACTTTCCATCCCTTCCCTGCCCGTGGCACAGGAGGGTGGCACAGTGGAATGTGCTGGTTTGGCAGGCTGGCACACAGGTGCCATGCTGTGAGGTCACACAGCCAGGTAATCCCTGAGGATGGCTGGGGCTGCTCTTCCCTGTTTTCCAGCCAGAAAGGCTGCAGGTCCAGCAGTGCCTGGCAGGGTTCAGGTGCAGGCAGAGGTGCTGAGCTGTTGTTTTGTTAACAGCTTGTTTCATCCTGTCCCCGTGCAACAGGAAATGTGGCAACGGTTTATGGTTAAAGCTTCTGTTTTCCTTCCTTCAGGCAGAATTGCAGATTCTGCACCAGAAACTTTGCACAACAGGAGGTCAGGGTAGATTTGTGAAGGGCAAGAAGTGGCTGATCTAATCAGACACTGAGGAAGGAGCAGCACTTCTCCTCTCAGGCTGGGGCTGCTCTTCCCAGGGCTCCTCCACACAGGGCTGGTGCTTCTGGGCTGGTTTGGCTCTCACTCACAAGCAGGTTTTGGTCTGTAAGGTGGAAAAGCAGAGTCTCCAGCCATGGGGAGTGCAGGGTTGGGAAGGATGGGTGGTCCCTGCTGGGGGATTGTGGCATGGCCAGGCCTGAGCATCACTGCCATGAATGGAAGGAATAGGTGAGGGGTTGAGCCCTTGGAGCCCCTTTATGGTCCCACAGGGCTCCCCCAGCCCTAAAGAGCTGCTGGAGCTGGGAGGGCACCACTCTGGATCCTGTGGCACAGCTTTTCTTGTTGCTTGGCCACAGACAGAGCGTGTCCCCCAGGTTTCATCCAGACACTGTCCTGTGCTCTGTGCTGGGATGTCTGCATGGAAAGAGATGGTTGAAACATCCTTTCCCTTCAGTGGGAGGGTGTAGGAGGAAGGGGAGCTGGCAGGGGGCTGAGCAAGCCACGAGGGCAGCAGGTCCATCTGATCTGCCCAGATATGTGCATGGGGAAGGCAGGACACCAGGGGCTGGGCAGTGGTTTGCTGATGGAGTTGTGTGGTGACGTGGGGTGAGACCATGACGTGTCCTGAGCCAGGCTGCCTCCTACTGTGAGTGGTTTGGGTTCCTTGGAACCCAAAACCATCATGGTCTGCCTGGTGCCTGCTGTGAATCCCTGGGGCCCAGCACTGCTCCTGTGGCCCTGGGTGCTCCGTGTGTCCTCCATGGAAACCAGGCAGCATCAGCACATGAGCTGCTCCCAGGGCTCTTAATTCCTGGCACAAGCCTGTGTCCCCCAGCTGGGAACAGCACAGCAGGGAGGGACTGGCCCTGCTGGGGACAAGCAAATTGCAGTGACAGGGACAGGCTGAGCTGCTGTGGATGGATGGAGGGATGGATGGATGGATGGGTGGATGCTGGTCTGTGCCATGGATGATGTGTGGTGAAGGGGCACAGCCCTCAGCTCTGCTGTGCAGCTCCAAACCTCTCTGCCTGCAGGAGGGGGTGGTCTCAGGGGGTCCCTGGGCTCGCTGGCTGTGTGGTTTGGGGTGGGGGTCAGTCCTGGGGGAGGCAGCACAGCTGTGCCTGTCTCAGTGCTCTGAAATGGGTGACATGAGGAAGTGCAGCCTTCTCGAGAGCTCCCCTTCTGTTAACTTAAAGGGAAAGGACTTTTTTTAGTTGGTTTATTTTTAATTTTCCCCAGTGCTACTTTTGAAAATCTCACCCCTTGGCATTGTTTCTAAAGACTCCCCTTCCAGCCCAGCACCTGTGTGCAGCCACACAAGAGCTGCTGCACTCAGGATATCCCAGTGCAGCACGTGCTGAAGGACTTTGACAAACTGTGGAGTGGAAATTGCCAGAATCATCAGTGGATGTTTATGTGCAATTCTTAAATACCCCAGAAAGTCTTGGTGTTGATTTTCATAGAGCCACAGAATGGTTTGGCTTGGAAGGGACCTTAAAGCCCATCTCATTCCACCCCCTACCATGGGAAGGGACACTTTCCACCAGCCCAGGTTGCTCCAAGCCCCATCCAACCTGGCCTAGGACACTCCCAGGGATGGGGCAGCCACAGCTTCTCTGGGCACCCTGTGCCAGGGCCTGCCCACCCTCCCAGGGAAGGATTTCTTCCCAATATCCCATCTAAATCTCCCCTCTTTTAGTTTAAAACCATCACCCTTTGTCCTGTCACTCCATGCCTGTGTGCAAAGTGCCTCTCCAGCTCTCTTGGAGCCCCAGGGAAGGCACTGGATGAGCAGAGTGTAGCATAGTGTCAGGGTTCTCCCTTGGGTTCCTGCTCCACATCAGTGTTTTCAGAGGTCTCGTGCTCTTTGCTCGTCTCAAGCGGAAATTGTGAAATTGTGACCTGTCACTTGGGATTTGCTTGAATGAATTTGGGGCTCTCGAGTCCCAGGACTGCAGTTGTCTTGCCAGATTGCAACCAGGCTCTCAGTTTGTCCTGTGCTTGATTCTCCTCCTAAAAGAAATATCATGGGTAGCCTTGGGCAATACTGGCTTATTTACAGCTTGCTGTATCCTCATGTGCTCTGGAGCTGCCTGGGAAGAGACAAGCTTAGCTCCCAAAGCTGCCTTTTTTTCCTTTTTTATTTCATTGTCAGAGGTTACAGTTTTCATTCTGAGCCTTCCTGGCCTCGATGGCACATCCCTTCACGCTTTCTGCTCTCTGCTAATGCCAACTTCTGAGCAAGCCCACATGAAATCTGGGAGCACTGAGCGCACAGTTCCAGGCAGTGCTGGCAAAATGAATTCACAGGCTGTCTCCAGGGAAGGTGCTGAGTTATGGGAAGGCAGCAGAGCCCTGTGCTGGGAGATCCAGCCCACTGAGCATTGCCCAAGACACACATAGGCTTGTCTGCAGAAGATTTAGCAGATAAAGCAGGCTGTGCTTTAGAGGAGACCTGCTCTTCTGGCTGGAGGTTTAGATTGGATAATGGGGAAAATTTCTTCATTGAAAAGGTGCTCAGGCATTGGAACAGGCTGCCCAGGGGGTGGTGGAATCACCATCCCTGGAAGTGTTCAGAAGGCCTGTGGATGTGGCACTTGGGGACATGGTTTAGTGGGGAGCACGGCAGTGCTGGGGGAACAGCTGGACTTTTCCAGCCCTAATGATTCTGTGATTATTCACTGGAGACATTTCCATGGGTGGCCTTCAGGTAAAGCCCACCCACCTAAAGGTCAGATCTGTTGTTTTTGCCCCCAAAAAGGAAATCCTCCCAAACCCAGGTGAGCAGCAGCCTCTGTCCCCCACCTTGTGAACCCACATGTGGGCAGACACCGAGCGGTTCCTGACACGGGCTGGGATGCTTTGACTGGGTTTGCAGTGACTGAGTTCTTAGTCATGCAGCAGTCTTGCTGCTTGTGTGGTATGATGGCTCTGAGCTATAGTTTCCACAGGTTTGGATGAGAGCAGTGAGAGATTTAACTTCAGGTTCTGCCTGGGTGAACCCACTGGGAGCTGCTTGATGGGCACCCTGGGTTTTGGGGAGGCAGAGCCATGAATATTGGAAATAGGATGCGATTTTTTCCAACAGCAGTGCAAGAAGTAAATAAATGCTTGCAGGTGCAGGTGGCTTTGCTCTGAAAGTGAGTTTTAAAGGTTGGATTTTTTTGCCCTGGTTTGTAGTGGGGTGTTTTACTGCTCTGTGTCACTAACTGGGTGGGTTTTGTGTTACCCTCCACTGCCTGTTGCTGATGTACAGGGGTGGTTTGGGGTAAGGATGTTACATCCTGCACATTTGGCCTCCTGGCTGCAGGGACCATCCCCACCTGCGTCATCACTGTGAGTGTGAGCTCAGGATCTGTTCCTGCCTTCCCAAGAAAAAGTAGAGCTGAACAGATGGAGTGTTACCCAACACATAAAGCAGCTAAAGCCTGTCTCTTCTGATTTCAGAATGTAACACAAACGGTAGAAGAAAAGCCTGAGCCTCTGACCATCCAGGAGATCAAGCAGAAAATTGAAAAATACAATGCAAAGGTCACAAACTGCCTGTTGATGAAGCTGGTACGTACTGGGCTGCTTTTACCTCGTACACAGGGACTGGGGCTGGTTTCTCTGGGCTGTGGGGGCAGGAGGGTTTGTGGCTGTTGAGCTGCTTTTCCTCCTGCTTGGCTTTCCCTGGTGACCAGCACTGCAGATAACCCTTCCCTGCCTCCATCCCTTCCTGCTGGAGGTGCTGGCACAGTAATCTCTGGCCAGCCTGTGCTGGCAATGACTGGCCACAAAGAGATGAGCCCACGTTGTTCTAGGGGGGTGAGTCACGGTGGAACTGGGGCTGTGAGGCTGCAGTTCAGCAGCTCTTGCAAAGGGCATTTAGATACAGAGTGTAATTAGAAACACAAAATCTTTCTAGAACGAGATGCTTCTCCCCTCTCCACTGCCAGGCTTGCTTCAGCAGAGGTCTAAGAACCTTTATACTTGGAAGCTTTGATTGAAAACTTGCTTACTGCCATGTCTAAGTAGTCTTGATGATACGTGGTGAGAAAACAAGGAAATCACCTCTTTTACACACTGGGCTCAGCTGCTGGTGGTGGGACCACAGGCCAGTGCTCCCAGCATGGTCCTGTCTGGCACCCACGGATGGGCTGTGCAGAACCAGCCTTTCCCCATGATTTCTGCATTTGTGCAGAGCTGAGAGAGGGACCTGATGTCCAGTGGAGATTTGTTACATGGAGATGTGAGAACCTCTCATGAGGAATACGCTTGGGAGATGCTGCTGAGCGTGAGGGCAGAGCCCTTCCCAGGGGTTTCAAATCCTCACTTAAATGCCACTGCAAATTCCATGTAAATGATTTCCATGACTGACTCGTAGCAGTTCAGTCTGAAGCAAACCAAGATCACACAGGGGAAGGGCTGAATCAGTGCCGAGAGGAACAGGAGAAAATCAGCAGTGACTGACCTGAAATCACTGGTCACTTTTTATATGATTAACAAGAAAACCCTCAAACTCTGGGCACTCAGAGCAGGAAGGTCTGGGGTGAGGGAGGAAGGGCTGGAGAGGCTCCCTGGAGCCTGAGCTGCCTCTGCTGTGCTTTAGAACGACGATGGGACGTACACGGGTTTCATCAAAGTGCACTTGAAGCTGCGTCGCCCCGTGACGGTGCCGGCCGGGATCCGACCCCAGTCCATCTACGATGCCCTCAGGGAGGTGAACTTGGCTGACATGACTGCCAAGAGAACCTCCTTCTACCTGCCCCTGGATGCAGTCAAGCAGCTCCACATCAGCAGCAGCACCACGGTGAGCGAGGTGATCCAGGGGCTCCTGAAGAAGTTCATGGTGGTGGACAATCCCCAGAAGTTTGCACTTTTCAAGGAGATGCGGAAGGATGGGCAAGGTGAGCTCAGGGCCCTCAGACCCGCCAGCTTTGATGTGGTTGGATAGTTTTGCTTTTATATTGTGTGGCAGAAATGCACCCGATGTCTTGTAGGAATCAGTGGGGTGTCAGGCAGGCCCGGTCTAAATTCAGGTGAATTAATGGCTGAACTCCCACAGGAGGTGAAGCTGCTTAAGTTAATGGAGAATTATGATTTTAGAATTATGATTTTAGAATTATGATTTTAGAATTATGATTTTAGAATTATGATTTTAGAAGGAGCTGAAACCACCTGACACCTTACAGAGATCCTTATGGACCTGTGTCAGGGACTCAGCCCCTTCCCCCACGATCCTGAGCAGCACAGAACCCTTTCCCACGCCCCAGCTGAGCTGAGCTGTGCCCTGGCAGGCAGGATCTCACTGGGGCTGTTTGGTGTCCCCTCTCAGTGCTCTTCCAGAAGCTCCCTCTCACTGAGTACCCGCTGTACCTCCGGCTGCTGGCGGGCCCTGACACCGACGTGCTGAGCTTCGTGCTGAAGGAAAATGAAACAGGGGAAGTCGAGGTACGTGGGGGACTCTTTGCCTTGGGTTTCCCATGAACATGCCCTGTGGCAGAGGCAGCACGGGTGAAGTGGAGCCATGCAAGAAGGGCTGTTTCCTTTTTCTGGGGCTGGGCTGGCCATTTATTACTCCTAAATTATCAGGACTTTAAAAACATTTAAACTGGAGCTGTGAAAATGCTGAGGCCAGTTTTGATGGCCACCCCATCATCTGTTTAATGGAACCCAGCAGTGTCACCCCAAAGTTAATCCTCACTAATCAGGTTAGCTGGACACTGTTATAAATAATCCACTCATTTAAGTGGGTGCTCATGTAATAAATTCAGTCAGGTTTGGGTTGCAATCTTGCTCCCCACCACAGTGAAGGGAAATATTGGGAGCTGCTGCATCCTGCAGGATTCTGCTGTGCTGACAGAGGAGCAGGACTGGGGGTGGGAAGGATGCCATAGGAATGCTGGATTCCTGTGGCAGTGCTGAACAGTATTTATTAAGTGATCAGTCATCAGTTTGTGTCCTGCCTGTCCTCTCTGTCAGCCCAGGTGACACCCAGAGCAGCCTGTGTGTACCAAGGACTTTACTGAGGCTCAAACAGTTTTGATAACTGCAATAAAATCAAGAGAATTGGCTCCTCTGGGCAGAGTTGCCACTGGGATCTCACTCCCCTTGTAACAAGAGGTGTGGGTGGATGGTACATCCACTACTCCCATATGTATTTCAGTTCCTTAGGGAATTGTGGCTTCTCTTGCAGTGGGAGCTTTAATTCACCTGAGTAAAGATGATTGTTATTGGTTCTACAGAGCCTGGGATGGTCCTTCATGCTGTAGCCCTTTATCCTGTCTCTCACTCTATGACATTAAGCTCCCTGGAGATCAGATATGGTTAAATGTCTTTTTTGTTCCTCTTCACAGACTGAGGGGGAAAAACAACCCCCAAAGCCCATAAAGTGAACAGTGTGTGCTCACTTTCCCTCTCTGCTGGTTTTGCAGTGGGATGCCTTCTCCATCCCAGAGCTTCAGAACTTCCTGATGATCCTGGACAAAGAAGAAAAGGACAAAATCCAGCAAGTGCACAGGAAGTATGAGAGGTTCAAACAGAGACTGCAACAGACCTTGAAAGAAGCCAGAGGCAAACCTGGATAACCTTCAGGAGGCATCAGACTAAGCTAGATACTGTTTTTAAATGAAAAGACACTTCTCAGGACACCTTAGTCACTCTCCCTCTTCATCCTTCCATTAAGGACTGGCTCCCAGCATCCATACAATGATCCTATTGCATTTTCTTCCTCTGAAACCTCTTATCCCAGGACCAGAGCCAGTCCAAGACCGGGAAGCCTGTTTTAAAACAGGTCAACAAACCAAACACAGCTGCTGGTTGGCTTTTCAGCTGTACCATCCGATGGAGAAGGCCCCGTGCAAAATTCTCAGCGTTAAACTCAACAGGAACATCTCCTGGCTAAATGTTTTGAGCAGGGCAACCCTTGCTGTTCGTGCCTCTCCCAACAACTTGCTTGTTCCTGTTCAGAGGTGCTGCAGCCCACGTGGCCCAGTTCTGGTTTTGCAAGGAGAGCACAGGAAGCAGCAGATAAAGGGGAGGAGGTTGTTGCACCAAACCACGTGGGTGTTGCAGCTGTACCCGGTGCTGGATGGGCTTGGTCAGGGCTAAGGTAGCCAGGGCAATGTCAGGTTGTGACACCAAGGCAGCTGCAACACCCAAACAGTGTGTTAGTAAGTATTATTGAAACTTGGTAATGCATATTTCAGGAAAAATTATTCATTTTGATTCTACTTTTGAAAGCAGATGTGAATTAAAGCAAATACCCCTGTTGCTTAGCTAAGTTAGCCAGTGTTTTGAGTTTCCTACTCTGTAGGAATTTGGACCTGTGTTTTAAGAAATTCTGTTTGACAAGGGTAATGATAATGGCTGGGGCATAGGCTGATGGTTCAGTATGGAATGTTTAGCAATACATCTCCACCAGACTAACCCAGGAAAGCTCAAAACCCCTTCACAAATCAGACTGATTCTGAGCTGTGGCACCGAGGGAGAGGAGCTCCAGCCAGGGCTGGGGGTGGAGGTGGCACCAAGAGAAAGCCTTAACACCAGGAGTGAGGGAACTGCTGGCCTCAGACGCTTTCTGCTCCCCTCCCATCCTGCCCTGCCTCCTGCTCACCCTCCTCTCACCATCCCTGTGCTGCTCTGGGTCGTGCCCTCTCCCTGCTCTCAGTCGGTGCTCACCCAGGAAGGTTCCCAGGCTTTGCTCCCTCTGTGCAGTTAGGAGAGGACAGCAGGTCTCTCTCCCTATCTCAGGGCTCCCACTGGATGCACACCCCGAGCATCCCTCAGAAACCTCCTTGAGCTCAGCTCAGCCCCAGCCCTGGCTCTGAGCAGAGTGGTGCTGGTGCTGGGCAGGGAAGGCTGCAGGGATGGCAGTGGGAGAGGATGGGCCCCTTGTTTACTCTGTGCTTCATACCAAGCACGTTGCACACAGCCAGGGCCAGCCCTCCCTCTTGTTTACACAGGACACCACAGCAAGGCGTAGGGAAAAGGGAATGGCGATGCTGCTGGATTGGGATGAGCAGGGGAAAGGGTTTCCTGTTGACTTGATGAGCAAGTGTCCCTTTGAGCTCGCTGTGATCCCACCTGCCTCAAGCAGGAGGGGAGGCAACAGGTTATTGGGTAATGTGGAGGAGTCTAAAATTTACCTCAGTGCCTTTTTTTTCCCCCCTTAAGTGTGAAAACTTTGCATTTGGGCTAAGGAGGAACTTGGAAGGGGCTTTTGTCAAGAGGCCTCGTCACTCCTGCCCACCCCGATACCCCAAGTGCTGGTGTGATGAGGCTGCTTTTGTGTAGAGGGATGTGGAATTGTTTCCTTTCTGGAAGGTGATTGCTTGGGATTTTGATTTTTTTTTTCCAGATTTAGAGAGTATGTTTGTTTGTAAACCATAGGAGAGTAACTGCATCTCTTAAAGCCCTTGGTTGGTATGAAAGCCACTTTCTGCAGCTCCTGTTTTGGTCAGTAGTGAGAGGGTTTGCTCCCAGGGCAGGAAGAGCCTCCAGCTGTACTGTACTCTACACCCAATGACCTTTAACAACGTGGTGGCAGCCACAGAGCAGCAGTTTCCATGCTCTGGGGCTGTTTGTCCAGGTACAAGACTTATTACTTCACTAGTCACTTGTGAAGCAATTTAAATGACATTTATCTAGTGCTTTGAGTCTTGAAAGCACCATATAAATACTTCTGTTCCATCAAGGGGAAAAAACACTGTAAAAACTGCCATTGGTTCTGAGAAGTAAGATCTACATGCTTGGTTTTAAATCCCTTTTCTTTCTGGCTAAAAGTTGTGCAGATTTCTTTTTTTGTTGTTGTTTTTCTACTGGTTTTGGTGACTGTCCCCCTCTCCCTCCCTGGCCCCCAGCATGTCTTTGACAGTTTGTAGAAGGCATGGCTTCTTATGCAATCACTGTGGATGCTGCTGAAAACCTCCTGCCAAAAGAGGAGGGCTCTTTCTTTCTGTTTCTTTTCAAGACAAGGGGCATTTGAAGAATGGTTAGGTCTTGAAACTCAAATTCTCATAGGTCAGTTGAGGGTTTCTAGAAGAATCTGCCCCTTCCTTAAGCGCAAAATACTGTTGGCAGTGCCTTTGGTTAGTAATTGTCTTGCCTAGGTCGTGTGAGTTTATTTTCATGTCTACTGTAAAACATGTAAAATACTGTGTATAGGATGGAATAGTAAAGCTTCTATGGCAAAGTGAAATGCATTTTTGCAATGCTGTAATTTATTTTTACTATTCCCTGGTAATTCTATGGCATTTTTAAAAAATGTCTCACTTTCAGCTTTTTTTGAAGGTTCTGAAACTACTTGTTCATATGCAGACAGTGTAAGAGACAAATGGTAATAAAACTGCCAGTAATTACAGAAATCTCTTTACCTTCTTTTTCTGGCGCCCTCCTCTGGAGCTTCCATGTATGAAGTCTAAAGGGGGAAACATGAATCCTTCCTAGAAGTGAATTTAAACTTCCTAACCCATGTTTAAAAGAATAAAATCTAAACCCAAATGGGTTTTTCTTCTGACAAACACAATCTGTGGCAGAACACACTGGACTGTCCCAGGACGATGTGTTGGAATGTATTTTGCTCACATTTCAGTGGAGGTTTGTTACATGCTCTTGAGTAAAGAGGCAAAGCAAGAATGTTAAACTACCATCAGCAGGAACTCCCAGAAAATATCACCAAAGGATAATATCAGGGGTTTTATTCAGCTTTTTATTTTTATGAAAAATGAACAGCTGGAGCACTATTATTATTTCAGTGAATTCCTGACCTTTTAAACAGCCAGGACTCATTTTTGAATGAACAGGGCCTGTACATGATCCTTGATTTGTTGGCAGAAAACACTTCTATAAATAAGGAGATCTGGGTAATCCTCAGAGTAGATTTTCCTCCTACTTCTTCCTGCCCAGCTTTGGAGCCTTCTCAAGGCCTCGGATGTATTTCCGAGGTAGCTGATATTGTTCTGCAACACAACCAAGAGTTCCCTTCAGGTAAACAGGCACAGCTCAAGAATCCAAACCTCACCCTTGCTGCAACCAGCCCCAGCCCAGCTCAAGAATCCACTCACCCAGCAGCATCTTGGCCAGATGATGGATTTGGTTGCCTTGGATCTGGACCTGAACTCTGTCTTTTGCTCCTGGTGCTGGGGTGATGGTGGCACTGGCTTGGACTTTCTGCTGCAGGGTGTTGGCCACACACTGGGGGTCCAGACCATACAGCTCAAGGTTCTTGATAATTGTCACCTGTGGGTTTAATAATGAGTGCAAACACCACTGCTGGAGGTACCAGCAAATCATGGCTCCTGCATCCCAAAGCTGCTCTTGGAATCTGGGCTTCTCAAAGCCCCTGGTTTTAGCTCTCTTTTTACCTTCTTATTTGATGATCTCTGTTCAATATTTAAGTCGATGGGGTCAATGTTGCCTTTCCTCACAACAGGTTCTTTTCCAAAAAATGTCACCTGGTGGAAGGGCTGCAGTCGCTCAAGGCACCTGAACAAAGGTGAGACACTCAATTAGTCAGTACAGCAAGGCTGAAGTTAATTGTGCTTTTCCACTGCAGCCTCTCAGAGGATTCTGAAACTACATGAAAGCCAAGATTGTACATGAGAGAATTTCTATCTCAGGAACTGTTTGTTTAGGAAGTTTTCCTTGATAAGTGGTTACCAGGTAAACAAAAAAGCCCTACAACAGTAGTTACTTGTAGCTACTCATTAAATAAAGAATGGGATCCTGCAAGTAAAGGTCTCTGGCTACTTTTGTTGTATTACCAGTAGGAAGTTAAAACTCAGACAGCTCCTAACATGGCTTTGAGTTGCATGCCATAAACCTGTGTAACTCTGAAAAGGAACACTGGAAAAACACTCACCTGCTCAAGAGGTCATCCCATTTCAGGTGTGAGATCTCATCTTGTTCTGATTTATCTAACAGGCAGTCACACAGAATGGCATTCACCTTCACTAAGCTACAGAACAAAAACATGCATTAGAAGTGAATCAGTTCACTTTATCCTCCAATTTCAGCATCTCCTGTGGCAACAGGGCAGGAGAACTCACTTTTTGTTTGTTTCATCAACCAACTCGTTAGTCTTCACGTAGTTAATGATGATGTTTCTCACCTCACTGCTTGAGAGGACGCTGCCTTTTCTAAAGACAAAGAACATTTTTAACTTGAATAATTACAGAGACTCTCAGCCCTCTGTTCTGGGAGCCTGGTTTGGGGGGGATGACCCTCATGGCACCCCTGACCTCAGGGGAGCTGGGGAGACCTTGTACAACAATGCTCAGCTGAAGAAAGGCTGAATGCCACCAAAATACAGCAAAACAGGCAGGGTAAGGGCACAAGGAGGCAAGTGAGTCCTTCAAATTATCTGAGCATCCTCTTTCAAGGTTTGTTAGTCCCTCTCCTCATGTAACCATGGTTTTGTTGTACTTCACTAATGCTTACCCATGTCCAGATTCCTGAAAGAGTGGCATCATTTTGGCTGAGACCCCATAAAGAGGAATGATTTCAGGAGCATGGTACACTTGTTCCCTCTCTTCATTCTTGCTGTCTTGGGCAGCAGAGGCTGAAGAAAATCCTTCAGGTACTGCAAATGCTTTAATCCTGAAACAAGGGTTGTTTGGTGTGAGTGAAAGGGATTGAAACTTCTCACTTCCACTGCACTGGGAGTATTGTTAACCTGTACAGAAACAGGGTATAAAAACCCCTCTAAAGCATATTAAGATTAGGAAATGAGGGCTCCACAGCTATTCAGGAATTCAAGCAGAGTATAGAAAATGGAGCTGGAATGAGCAGATTCCACTCCCTTATTTCAGAGATGACCAACTTGTTGAAAGACTGTGATATTCTACATACTCTGGGTGTTTCCAGTCCACTTCCACAATGCTCTCCACACCTTTGTTCAGCTCTTTCACTTGTAAGATCTTCTGCTGCTGCATACATTGCAGGAATTTAGAGAACTGAAGGAAGCAAGCATCAGAAATGTGGAGTCAAGCATTTTAAACCATTGTTCACATGTTTCTGACTACACTAATTTGCTAAATCAGAAAAACACCTTTTAAAGAAAAGAACCACACACCCCCCACCTTTGCTTCTCTAAATACAGTAATTGCTGAGGAGCAGTGAGTGCCTCTATAAGCAGGGTAAAAGCAAGTGTTCCTTTGGTAGGTCTCAGTATACAGTGGCAGAGAGCATCAGCTGCATTCCAAACACATCCATGCTCAGGCTTTAAGGACAATTGCTTTTCCCCCTTGGATCCCACAGGAAGAGAGAACTGAGAAAAAGAACCTTGGCTTTTAGGAACAGCTTCTAGGTTTTTTGGTTTGTGTGTTTTTCTAACACTTGAGCAATTCTGACTTCAAACTTTTCCCCTCCTGTTTCTTATTTAATTATTAAAAATACCCCCAGAACAACAGAAAAATCTCACCTTCTTATAACTTGATTTCTTTATGTCCAGTTGTTGTCCAGCAGGGCTAGAAATGGATTTTTAAAAAGTTCTTTAGTTATAAGTCACCCTTCATTTCTTCTTAAATCTTGCTATTTAGGCTAGAAGTTTCTTAACAGTGGAAATACAAATCACACAGAGAAAGAATTACTTCAAAGAAGCTAATAAATAGAATATTATGGGTGAAACTACTGCTGATGTTCTTGTGGGCAGAAAAACAGCCATTCATGTGACTAAACCATATTGAAACAAATGTCAGCCAGCTCAAGTTGGTTACCAAGTGCACACCCAGGTCTGGACAACCCTTACATCCAAGTATTTGATGTGAGGATTATATTTGATCAAAGTATTTGATGTCAGAATGAGCATAATCTTGGATGACCTTAGATAAGAACTGGATTTTACTTTTGAGTCAAAAACTTCATCCTAAATATCACACTCAATCTCCATGTTTTAAAGCCCAAACCTCAGCATGCCGATCCCAAGACAACCACCCTTGTACCACGTACCAGCAGGAGAACATGTGGCTTCCTAGAAACGTGCTGGTGAGCAGAGGGAGGTCTGACTTCTTTACTTTGCATTTTAAGGCATGAAAAAAGCACTGATTAAATAAAGCATCCATTTGCTCTGCAGGGAAAAAGAGGACAAGTAGGCCATGACATGTCTGTGGGCTTCAGCAAACCAAAGGGGCATTTGTGGTTTCATTTGTGTGCAATAATACCTTGTGGAGTCCTGCTGTCTTCAGGGTCCTGCTGGTCCTCTGTGCTGGCAGTTTCAGCTGGTTCTGCAGCTCTGTCCTCATGGAGTTCCTCCTTGCCCTGCAGTTCTGCACAACTGTCTCCTTCCTTCAGGCTCAAATCCCCAATGTTCACGTGCTGCACTGGCTCAGGGGGGGAGTTGTTGGCAGGCTCTTTGCCCTCCTGCTCTTCCTCATGTCCAGCACAGTCTGGGACCAAGGGAGCTATGGTGGGAGGATAAGATTTGTCACCATATTCCCTATAAAAGGAAGAAAAAGCATAACATAGCTTTCTGTTGGCTGCTTTGAACCCCACAGGACAACAAACAAATGTCACCCTGAGAAAGGCACTGGCAGATGCACAGATCTGCATTCTCAAAACTATAAAATTTAATTTTAACTCATCTTCCTCCATAAACTCCATGTTCCCCCACCAATCTTAATTTAAAACTGGACAGACCAGTTGAATCTACATGCAGAGCAACTTGTTGATTCAGGTGAGATTGGCACAGTTCACTACTGATAAGCAAAATTATTCAAAGTTCAACCACAGAAGGATTTGGGTTGGAAAGAACCTTTGATTTTAGTGAACAGTGAGACTTGTGACACATTTTCCCCAAGGCCTGGCAATGTACCCACCAGAGGTGATCCAGGTAAGTGTGCAGCACAGCAAAGCCCTTCCCTTTCATGCCAGCAGCCAGCATTTCTGCAGTGGACATGGTGGCAACTGCAACTGCCACTGGAGCTCTGGGAAAAGAAGGGACAATTAGAGCAGGACCACAGACATGCTGTGCCACTGTGATGCACTGAATTTCTTTCACAACATCCTTGCTCTTTAGAACCTGTTTTTTTTTTCTAAACATCTATGTATTTTATGGTTATCTTTCTGGTATGTAAAGTCTTCCAAAGAATCCCAAGGATATGTGCAGCTGGGATGAAGTGAAGGTTGTGCAATGACAGATTCTTGCTTTCAATAAATTACCAGAAGTATATGCATGGCCAAAAGAGAGTGGCAGTGGGGGAAAACAACCCAGCTTTAGCACTGCTTTTTCACTCAGAATGTCCTCACAGACAAAAAGACAATTGTGCAGAATACAATCTTTTGTTAAAAAAATTGCTCTGTTTCAAAAGAAATCTACCAGTCATGCCCACACAGGTCCCAAAGAACCTATTTACAAAGCTGTCCACCTCAGCCCAAACGTATCCTAACCCAGAAAATTAAGTGGATTTTTTTCCTGCTGTATTTTCCATTTTTTTAAGTCCATAGTGCACCAAATGCATGGGATCAATAATGCTTTGATTCCCTGAAAACCCCCGAGTCTTCCTGTTAAAAAAAATGGCTTAATTTCATTTTTAGTTTCTGAAAAGGATATGAATTAAAGAACCCTCTGTACCTGTTTCCCAGGAGGGTGACAGCACAGAGGGTGCCCCGCTGCACTTGAGGGAAGCCACCAGATGGCACCACAACTCCTGGCAGCATCAGATCTGAGGGAAGAAGGAAGCGCATCCATTTCTCAATGAAAGACTCGGCCACCGCCTCCTCCACCCCCATCCCTCCTGTTACTCAGCAGAAACACGAGCCTGCTCAGAGCTGAGCACATGCCACATAAACCCTGATTCTCTATTTCTCCTTGTAAGGCAGCACTTCTTTCCTGGGGACTAAGGGATCCAATTCAAAAGAGTGCTGGGCACATCCCAAAAACTGCAGAACAGCTGAGCTTGCTCAGGCCTGGGGGACTGTTTGTAACAGAAAGGCACAAGCTCCCAGCCTGGAGAGCATCACTCCTCATTAATGACATGGAAAGAGAAAGGAACAGGGAGATGTGTCTGACACTACCCACTTAGTCTCCCCTGTCCAAGGGCAGGTTATCCCAGCAGCTCTCTCCCTGGAGAGAGGACTATCTAAGGGTTGCCACTGGTGCCCCAACCCTCCTGGATCTGACTCAACAGCTGCACTCAGCTGTGATTCTCAGGAAGATGCCTTCATCACCTCCTTGCTAATCTGGACAGAAACTGTACACCTGCTTCCTTCAGCTTTCCATACCTGGGATGAATAGGCTGGCATGTGAGTCAAGAACAGTTTCCACGCTGCAGGTATGGCAAGATGCCATCACCAAATTATGTAAAGAGCACCTCAGAGCAACTATTTGCTGTCTCCTGGTCTGACCTGTGTTCCAGGCAACTCACTCATTTTTCCTCAGCATCCCACATTTAATGTGTATGCTGAAGAAGACAACAACATTTTCCCCCCCATTCACTGTCACAAATACATTCAGCAAGCCTAGAATGAACTCTGCAACTGCAACCAAAGCTCCACATTGCCAAGGACAGAAATCACATCAAGTGTGACCAGGTAAGTAGCATTGAATTATGTAAAGAGCCAGGGCAGATGACAGATATTTGAATCCATGGAAGAGATACCACAGAAAGCACTAATATGCTGCTCTTTATAACTGAATGCTCCTTAAATCTGCTCCCCCCACAAGACTGCTCATGCCTTTCCTCTCCCTTCTGAGAAGTGGCTCTACCTCTCCCCCTGCCTTTGTGGCCATTGTCTCCTGGCCAGCTTCTTATCTTTGGGTCCTACCCAGAGGTAGCCTGGTTGCCATGGGCGATGAATGATCCACAGCCCTTTCATCAATGTCCTTCCCCCATTAGCAAGGCTTTTTTTTATCCCCAGAAACTGGGTCATTACAAGTCAGCAGCGAGGCTTGCTCAGATGTCTATCACAGCTACACATTCAAGCACTTTATTTTCCCAAAAGCAAACAAAGGGACCCGAATTCTACTTTAGATACAGTGTAATGGAAAAAGACATCTCTTCCTATGTGAGCATTTCCAGGTAGAGACCAAGGCTGCAGCAGCTGCAATTTAATCTTTTTGTGCTTGAGCCATTCAGCAATTTAAAGTTTATAATGACCTGATTCTCCTGAGTCTGAACTGTATCCAAAGCAGGTCCCAGAAAACAGACTCCTTTCTTGTTATTCTTGATCCATAATGAGGTGGTAGAGCCAGTAACCCAGGAATTCAACTCAAACCTCACCTGCACAATCCACAGTTTACCTGACAGTGATTGCACCTGCAGGTTCCAATACACACTCACTTCTTATCCAGAGCATAAGTTAGTTCAGCTCGGGACTGAGAGGAAGCAGGGTGGGAGCAAAGGAACTCAGCTGCTCCAGGGAAGTTGTAAAAGAGACAGACCAATGGCACAGGCAGGTCTGTGTCCCAGTTCAGAGCTGCCCATCACCCTGAGAAGGTATTTCCAAATCTGAGCCTCCCACACGGAACAGGTTGCTGCACATAAACAGCTTCCCCTACTTTGTTTCATTCACATACTTTTTTTACAGCTGATTTATTTTCCTTTCCAGGACACCACCACGAATTACTTTTGAGTACTTATTCTTTACACTTCTTTCACACACGTTTTTGCCACTGAGAAAGATAACACCAAAAAACCTTCTTTTTGCAGTGCAAAGTGACAAAGTTCTGGTCCTCTTACCTGCTCCTCCTGCAAGTTTCTGTAGCACAGGGGGCCATGTTGAAAAGGCAGGGAGAAGATCTGGGTAGACCCACAGAGAGTAAACTGTTCCAAAACAGAACCAAATTTAAAAATTCATCATTAGAAAATGTCTCCAGCTGTTGCTTCTTCCCATCTTTGTGACTAAACTCTCCTGTTATTTGGATAACCAAGAAATCTGAAGTTAGAATGATCCCACACTAATTAATAGATGTGATGGAGGAAAACAAGCTGCTAGTTAATTCAAGCTCCTGTGAGTTGTAAATGTTATAGGTAAATATTTTCAGTGTTTTCCTTAAATCACAGACAGTTTGAGCTAAAATGTTAATGCAACAGGTAAGACTGGGTATGGGAAAAATAAAAACATAGAATATATTAGAGCAACTTATAACCCAATTCCAGGGCTGCCTGAGAGTGGATATCATGCTGCTTGGAATTATGCCTTCCAGAGGACAAGGGAGAAAGGGGGCTAAGAATCTAAATTATGTTGCTTCATGGTTTCTAATCTCAGAGCACATCCATTTCCTTTTTTAGAAAGAACACAGAAACACCACAGATTTTACAAGGATGTTGGCAGAATAAATGCACTAAAGACTATGAAGTGTACAGATACAATAGTGATAAGTGCTTAAGAGAGACACAAGGGAATATTTTGGGGAAAGGTAAGCAGTGAGGTAGGATTATTCCAGTCCTCTCCTCATACCTGTTGGATACAGAACCTTCTCAGCTTCAAACAGGATTGGGTTCCTGTGATTCATGTAAACAGTGATGGCCTCCCCTTTGTGAGAGTATATTTTGATGACATTGAGTTCTTCCTTGTTTGGAATAAACTCAGCCAGCTGTTCAGCACTAAGGTTGGGAAAAGCTGCTGCAACATCACTTCGGAGCTTTCTCCTGTAATAAAATCAGAAATGAGTTACAAAGCTGTCCAGATCACCCATTCCTAGATCAGTAGTTACTATTTTGTTGGCTATTCATGAGATTCCCTCCTTTTTGACAGACAATATTGAAGCATTTGTGTCCAGGTTTACCAATGAGGTATCTGCATGCTGGAAGAATACTGGGAAAAGGCCCAACATACTTGCCCTGCTCATATCTTCCTCAAACATCTGCTTACAGCTCGTTTATTGTCTCTGTTTTGTGCTTTCATTACCTCTCTGAACTTCTGAACACAGTAAACTGAGTGTCCCACTTGTTCAACTGATCATCCTCAGCCAGAGGGGGAGCAAGGGACACCCAGATTTCCCTGTCCCCCAGTTCAAACAGGTGTTTACTTGGATTTTAAGGCTACATGAGCAGCACAAGGGTGGGTTTGTGTGGTCATTCAGGGAAGCAACAAGTGAATCTGAATGAGTAGTGAGCCAGCCCAGCATCGCTGCTCAGGAACATAATGCAGAATTATAGGATCCCAGAATGGTTTGGGGTGGAATAGACCTTAAAGATCATCCCGTTCCACTCCCTGCCATGGGCAGGGACACCTTCCACTATTCCAGGTTGCTCCAAGCCCCATCCTACCTGGCCTTGGGCAATTGCAGGGCTGAGGCAGCCACTGCTTCTCTGGGCACCCTGTGCCAGGGCCTGCCCACCCTCACAGGGAGCAATTCCTTCCCAAAATCCCATCTAAACCTCCTCTCCTTCAGCTTACAGCCATTCCCCCTTGCCCGGTCTCTTCATGCCCTTACCCAAACCCCTTTTCCAGCTCCCTTGCAGCCACTTTATGTACAAGAATCCACCATAAACAACCACAGAAGGCACATCAACTCAGTCATATCTTATTTCCAGCACCACCCTCAATGCCAAACGCACACTCCGAGCTCAGGCCGCGAGTTTCCCACAGGCAGAAGGCGAACGCAGAGACCCCCCCGACCCCGACCCCTGTCCCTGCGGTCCCCCCGGGGTTCTGTGGGCGGCACTGACCGGTCGGAGCCCTTGATGGCGGTGTTGGCCCTGACGCGGAAGGGCCTGGCGAACATGGCGGGCCGAGCCCTCAGCGCGGCGCGGCCCCCCGGCCCGGCCCGGCCGCCATGGCGGCGTGTGCGCCACAAGCGTCCGGCTGGAAACGCGGCCCGCGCCGAGCCGGGCCCGGCGGGATACCGGGATATACCGGGGATTGGGGGATACCGGGATACAGGGGGTGGGGGGATACAGGGATATACCGAGGATGGGGGGGGATACCGGGATATATAGGGGATGGGGGGATACCGGGTCTATGAGGGAATACCGGGGCCGTGAGGCGATCCCGGGCTCAACTGAGCCCCTGTGAGGGGATCCTGGGCCCTGTCAGGGGATCCCGGGGCCATGAGGGGATCCCTAATGGGATCCCTGGACCGGGAGGGGATCCCGGGCCCAGCCGAGCCCCCCATCCCAGCCCAGAGCACTGAGTGTCACGGCCAGGCCTTCCTTGGACACCTCCAGGATGGGGACACCGAACCTCGCTGGGCAGCCCCTTCTGGGGGGTTCAGGGTGTGTGTGTGTGTATGGGGGGATAGAACCACGAGGTCTGTGTGTGTGTGTGAGGGGACACAACCGCAAGGTCCATGCGTGTGTCTGTGTGTCTGTCTGTCTCTGTGTGTGAAGGGACGGAACTGCGAGCTCTGTGTGTGTGTGTGTGTGTGTGAGGGGCAGAACCGTGAGCTCTATGTGTCTGTGTGTCTTTCTGTGTGCGTGTGTCTGTCTGTCCGTGTGTCTGTGTGTCTGTCCGTGTGTCAGTCAGTCTACATGTCCGTGTGTCTGTGTGTCAGTCAGTCTGTCTGGCTGTCTGTCAGTGTGTCAGTCAGTGTACCTGTCTGTGTGTCATTCTGTCTGTCTGGCTGTCTATCAGTGTGTCAGGCTGTCTGCCTGTCCGTGTGTCTGTGTGCCAGTCTGTCCGTCTGTCCGTGTGTCTGGCAGTCTGTCCGTCTGTCCATGTGTCTGTGTGCCAGTCTGTCCGTCTGTCCGTGTGTCTGGCAGTCTGTCCGTCTGTCCATGTGTCTGTGTGCCAGTCTGTCCGTCTGTCCGTGTGTCTGGCAGTCTGTCCGTCTGTCCATGTGTCTGTGTGCCAGTCTGTCCGTCTGTCCGTGTGTCTGGCAGTCTGTCCGTCTGTCCATGTGTCTGTGTGCCAGTCTGTCCGTCTGTCCGTGTGTCTGGCAGTCTGTCCGTCTGTCCANGGGCAACGGGCGTGTGCGGGGCCGGCTCCGGCTCGGGGTGCGGAGCGCGGGGTGCGGGGTGCGGGCCCAGCCGGGGATGGCGCCGGGCCCGAGCCGCCCCACACACCATGCTGCTCGGCAGGAAGCCCGACGGGCCCCTCGCACCGGGTGAGCCGCCCATCTGCGCTGCGGTGAGGGTGGGGTGGGGTGGGGGGTCCCCCCGCGTGGTTCTGCCCCCAGCCTGTCGCGATAGACGTCGCGATTTTAACACCCCCGACCCCCTTAAAGGATAACCCGCTTTAAGGGATAGTCGCCTGTCGAGTGGTTTTAAGTGGTTTTGCTCGTTTTGCGCTCGTTTGGGATTATCCTGCTTAACATGTGTCTGTCTGTCCGTGTGTCTCCTTGGGGGAGAGTGGTGGGTGATGTTTCTAAAGGCATTAGGGTGGGCAGTGTTTCTTAAGGTTCTATTTGCACTGCTGGACTTGATTTATAAAAGAGCAGCTCTAAATTAGAAGTATTGCAAATTAGGGTTTCCCAAGAGCTTCATGCTCTGTGGTGGTATTAAAATATAGTTAAATTTCAGAGATCGTGTAATGACTGAATGGGAATCGATGATTTCAGGGCTTAAAATGTGCTAAGGGAGGTAAATTCCAGCGTTTGGCTCAGTCTCTGGCAGTGTGAGTTGTTGTGACTAACTGGTTTGCATGGGGGACCTTTCCAGGCAGGTTTGGAGATGGATTATATGACTCCTATATGAGGATAGATGAGTTTAGATACCAAGAGCCTGCAAATGAAGAACGCAGCCCCTCTGCACTTCCTTCCCTTGCAAGACCTCATGTGAGTATTTTAAAGTCATCTGTGTCTTCACCTTGTGTTGTGTGGCAGTGAGAACTATCCAGGAGCGAGAGATCTCCCTACAGAGGAGAAAAAAGTGGGATTTTGCAGCTCTGTAGTTGCTTATTAACATTTTTGTTTTCACTAAGCATAAAAATCATGTGCTGTGTTCACTGTAGAACTTGCTGGCAGCCTCAGGAATCCCATCTTAGTGTCCTCAGCTCGTGTTTTAATCAAAAAACTTCACACGGGGTGAAGTGTTCTGCCATGTCACCTTGTATGCTGATAAGTAAATCCACACACACTTTGCTTTACCTCCTGCACGTTTCCATTTTAGTTTCCCTCATGAAAATTCCAAGGGATAAGTACTTAGGAACAGCAGAAGGAGCAGTGTGGATTTGCATGGCTGCCAAACATCTCACAAAAGTATCTTTCCCCTCGGAAAACTTGGACATTATCTGTCACTTTGCTTGCTCCCAAAGTAGCTCTTCATGGAGTGAGGGTGTTAACAGTTTTCTTCACAAGGGCTGTGTTCCCTCACCAGTTGTGGAGCTGGGAGATCTTTCCTTAAATTGATTCAACTGAGCAGTAGTGGACGTGTTTAGCTGTACTTTTGTACACTGATCTGTCTTTTAGATGGGTTCATAATGTGTTTTGGCTCTTGTTCAGTTCTGGCAGAAGGGAAGGAGCTTGAGCTTAAAAAAAAAAATCTCACTCTCTAGAAGTGAAAATAGACATTTCCCTGACTAAGATGCATTTGAAAATCATCATCATGGGGGATTTTATTGTAACTAATTTTTGTTATTTAGTAATTAATTTGGTCTGTGCAAACTCAGGGGCATGGGTCTGTGTTTTCCATTTTTGGCAGTGTTGAGGGAGAGAAGAAGGAATTTAGAGTTTTGTTGAGCAGGAAAGTTTGAAGAGTAGTATGGAACTATCCAGTTAAATACAAATATGAATCCATGACTATTTTGTTTGACTGGGGTATCTTATCTTCATCTGTATTTTGTCCCTGAAGCCTGTTATGTTCTTAAGGCAGGATTAAGGATTATAACATGCCTGGTTTTGCATGATGATACATCAGGAAAATGCAACCTCAGTGGTATCATGCAAGCAGAAACTGAGGCACAGCACGCAATGACAATGCTCAGTTTAAATGGGAAAGTATCTGGATTTAAGTGATATTTAGATTCCTTGCAGGATTTTTCTATTAGGATGTAGTGTTACATGAGAATTGAGGAGTCCTGGGGGCTGCCCATTCTTTCATCTGAGCTCCCTTCTTTGAGGATACATGGGTTGAATTCAGCCAGTTTAATTCAGTATTCAGCAAATACTTTTGCAAAGCCAGTTGTGTAGGAATTGGACTGTTTCCTTGTCAATTAAAATGAAGTTTTGTAAGTGAGAGCTTGAGTTGCTGTCAGCCTAATTTCTTGCCTGCTGATAGCACTTTACCAATAAAACAAAACCTGTGGTTTGTAAAATAAAACTATTGAGAGAAAGCTGAAGTCAAAGTCATCTGACTTTGAGTGCAGCTCTTCTGAGTTCACGTGAAGATGGATCTATATTTGTGTCTCACCATCATGTGGCAAATGATTTTGGGAGTCCTCTAAGAATGAAAATTGAGACCTTACTACTGTTGAGTCAGGTTTGAAATCCAAAGCCACAGTTCCTTCATTAAGACATCGTTCCAGGATAAATGGAATAATGAATTCCATGCTTATTTAGGGATTGAAAGGTACAAAATGTTTGCTATGAACAGCAGCAGGAGCTGAGTTGCTGTTGCTCCTGAACAGGGAGTATTTAAACAAGTGGGAACCTAGTTCTGTGTTTATATTCTCAGTTTATTTGTAAACTTACTGTTTGGGTCTGCTGGACTGGATAGTCTTTTAGCCAGCTCTGAAAAAAATGTCATTCTTATCTTGGAGGTTCAGCCAGGCTCCAAGAAAAAGGCGTTTATTCTGAGTTAGAGGGCTGGGCTGTGTTGTTTTTGCTTCAGACTCTCTGCAAAGGCGTGTCTCTCCCAGAACACTGCATTTTTGGGTTGATAGGGCACAGAGGAGTGGAACTTAGCAGGAAATATCTCATGGCCCCTCATCACCATTCATAAGTATGACTTCTGGAGAAAATACCCATTTTGGGGGGCTTGTGAGCAAGTATTAACATTTCAAGGCATGTGTGTAGTTGTTTTTGGCGAGAACATTCACTTCCCTTATTTACTGACCCAGCCAAGCTGTTGGACTGGATGTAACTAAAAAGGCATTTGGTTTTATTGCTGTGGGTCCACAGGTTTATTTATATTTTTTGTTTGATTCCTGTATAGTTATTTTGGTTTTCAGGGCTTCGGTTTGGCATGTGTCTGAAATCTTTATTTTTAGATTAAAGGACCAAATGGAAAACAGATGTTGCTACTCCAGTCAGGGCTTCCTCAGTGCTGCCTGGGATGAGACAACACCTCTGTGCTGTCCATCAGCATGGGGTGTCAGTGAGCAGCAAAGGGAATAACTGCTGTGCTAGGAGGGAACTGACCTCTGGGGAGTTCAGCATTTACTAAACTGTAAAAATGACAAGCTTGAAAAATTTCACAGTGTTTTTCTCACCTTCTATGTGCTTGTTTCAGATGTAAATATTTTAGCACGTGGCGGTAAGAGGCAGTGGTTATGGACTGCTGTCAGCTGAGTGGGAGTAGGAGTTATTCTCGATTATTCAAAGCTTCTAAGACTGTCTTAAGATAGTTGTGTAGCTCTCTCTTCTCTTTGGTGACCAGTGACAGGACCTGAGGGAATGGCTGGAGCTGTGTCAGGGAGGGTTAAGTTGGATATCAGGAGAAGGTTCTTCCCCCAGAGGGTGGTGGGCACTGAACAGGCTCCCCAGGGCAGTGGGCACAGCCCCAAGGCTGCCAGAGCTCCAGGAAGGTTGGGACAACACTCTGAGGGACAGGGTGGGATTGTTGGGGTGTCTGTGCAGGGTCAGGAGTTGGACTAGATGATCCTTGTGGGTCCTTTCCAGCTCAGGATATTCTATGATTGTACCATGATGTCAAAGGCAGTTGTGGATAGGATGATATTTTTCCCCTTGAAAGAAAAAACTATTTTTTTTTTCTAAGGGATGGTTTACCTTGTCTTGCCCTGTCATCCTTCTGCTCCTCACACAGCTGGGTGACACCAGCCATATGTCACCTGCTGGTGTTGCTTTGTCTTCCTTTGGCAACTCGTCTGTGCAATATTTGTGCCACTTCTCTGCACATTCACGTTACGTTGTGTGTTCCAGACAGGTGCAGGTTGCATCTGTCGCTGGTTGTGTTGCTGCCCCCACGTTGAAAGCTAAACATAGCTGTTCCCTGGCAGTTTGCTGACTAGGGATAGGTATTGTGTCCTTTGGGAGAGTTTGGCTGTCTAGGGTTTCCCTTTATGGATTTAAAAGCACGTTACATCTGTGCAAGTGCTGTTTCAGTGAGTTGCTTTCTCTTTGTGTACCTTTTCATAACTTTGCTTGTAACTTAATTTAATCCAGCATTTTATCTTCGGTCCTAATAAATGCAAACCCCATTGGTGTTAGTGACTTTATGTTGGTATTGCTTTTATTCTTAGTCTATGCTTTAAAAGATAAAGTCCTTGTTTTTTTCTCTCTCTGTAGGTTTCCATCAACAAACTCATGATGAAGGATCACCCTCTGACTGGAAATCAGGTCAAAGTGGAGCAGTTATTTGAGGACTCTGGCAACAAGAGGAGCAGTAGTCTGCAATCTGCAGGAGTTGCTGGTTCAGAAAGACCTCTCCCTTCCTTGGCAAAAGATAAAATCCTAGAGAGCATAAGCTCCTCTAAACCTGGTGGCAGTTCCTGCAAAGCACTGAAATGTCTCTCCCAAGCCCCGGAGCAAGCTGTCAAACAGTACAAACACCAGTTATCTGCTTACGAGCAGCAAGAGATCTTTAATTTTTCTGAGATTTACTTTGTGGGTCCAGCTGCAAAAAAGAGACAAGGAGTCGTCGGCGGCCCCAACAACGGCGGCTACGATGACGACCAAGGCAGCTACATTCATGTGCCCCATGACCATCTTGCCTACAGGTATGAAGTGCTCAAAATCATTGGCAAGGGCAGTTTTGGGCAGGTTGCCAAAGTCTACGATCACAAACTCCACCAACACTTGGCCTTAAAGATGGTTCGCAATGAGAAGAGGTTCCATCGCCAAGCGGCAGAGGAAATCCGGATCCTGGAGCACCTGAAGAAGCAGGATAAAACAGGCAGCATGAATGTCATTCACATGCTGGAAAGCTTCACCTTTAGGAACCACATCTGTATGACCTTTGAGCTCTTGAGTATGAACCTGTATGAGCTGATTAAGAGGAATAAGTTTCAGGGCTTCAGTCTCCAGCTGGTGCGGAAGTTTGCTCACTCGATCCTGCAGTGTTTGGACGCCCTTTATAGAAACAAAATCATCCACTGTGACTTGAAACCAGAAAACATCCTCCTCAAACAGCAAGGCAGGAGTGGAATCAAGGTTATAGATTTTGGGTCCAGCTGTTTTGAGCACCAAAGAGTCTACACGTACATCCAGTCTCGATTCTATCGGGCGCCAGAGGTAATCCTGGGAAGTCGCTATGGGATGGCCATAGACATGTGGAGTTTTGGTTGTATCCTGGTGGAGCTTTTGACTGGGTACCCTCTTTTTCCTGGAGAGGATGAGGGAGACCAGCTGGCTTGTATGATGGAACTTCTGGGAATGCCACCCCAGAAGCTTTTGGATCAGTCCAAGCGAGCCAAGAACTTCATCAACTCCAAGGGTCACCCTCGTTACTGCACCGTAACGACACAGGCAGACGGCAAAGTGACCCTCAACGGGACCCGCTCGCGCCGGGGGAAAATCCGGGGAGCTCCAGGGAACAAGGACTGGGTGACAGCACTGAAGGGCTGTGATGACCCCCTGTTTATTGACTTCCTGAAGGAATGCCTCAGCTGGGATCCTGCCACACGCATGACTCCCAGTCAAGCCCTAAGGCACCCTTGGATTTGTAAACGAATGCCCAAACCACCCCCTGCGGATAAACCCACCAGCAGAAGGATTTCTAGCTATACCAGCTCTTTCCAAGGGATGGGTTCCAAGCTGCCTCCTGTGGTTGGAGGAGCCAGCAAGCTGAGGGCTAATTTGGGATCTGACCCTGGTAGCAATATTGCTCTGTGTTCTGTGCTCCCCAAACTGGTCAGCTAGTGGGGAACGGTGGATTTCCACAATACATCCCTTGTGTTTTAACTGCCTGTTCACGATGTGTAAGGAAATTAAATGCAGAGGTTTTTAATGGAGTTACTTTTTATTAGAGGCTAAATCTTGAATACTCAAAGATCAGTCAAAATGTTCACATTTAAGGGCTAACTTTTATCCAGTTGCTTCACTCACTCTGTGGTGGGTATTCCATTACTGGGGAGGTCAGCTCAGCTGGGGGGTACAAGGACAGTGTGGCAGATGTGCTGTTTAAAAATGTTGGTTTAGAAATCAAACTATTTCTTATCATGGTTTTACAGATTCTTTTGTTTCAGACAGAAAGGGAACTTGGTTTAAAACATATTTTTAGTTATCTCCAATTGTTTTTCTTCTGGGGAAAGTTTTTACATCCCTTGTCAAAAGCACAAGTGCATTAACATAATGCATTAGGAACTTGCAAATTGCTTAAGTTTTAAGACTTTTCTTTCTCTGCACTGCTTTTCCCTTATCTATCCAGAGATTTTAAAAAATGCCATGGGATGTAGATACCAAAAAAGGAATTTGTTGTTGGAAAAGAAAATATTTAAATGATAAAATTTCAAAGGAGCATAGAGATGCCACGAAACACAGGATGCAGCTAAATGAAATAATGGATTTCTGTAACACTTTGCTATTTCCCATAAAAGTCTGTGGAAAGCTTGTAGGGGAATTTGAGAGCAGGCCTGGTCCATCACAAGAATTCCAGATCAGGCCTGGTCCATAACAAGTGTGAGTCAGTTTGTTCAGGACTAATAATTCAATTATGTTTCTTTGGAGCTCAAATTGCAGTCATCAGTTCTGCCAGGTGTGTGTCTTTGTTTTCCCTGTGTTGTTCCTAAACCAAAAATGTTGAGCTTTAAGAGCTGGTTTATATAGAAGTTTGAGAATTTGGTCATTTAAAAAAATTCTCTTTTTGTGTAGAGTGAATTCCATTGAATTACATGAAGCTCTTTTAATAAAATGCAAACATGCCACTCCTGTCAGACAAGTAAAACTTTTTAAGGCCAAGGATTGTGACTAGAAAATGAGGAAGGGGGAAACACACATCCAATAATTCGAAGTGTGCTCTAAAACCTAACCAAAATCTGTGAAAACATAACCAGGAAAGACTGATAAACTACAAGAACTGGTGGATCCAAGTGAAAATATTATGGGAAGAGTTGCTTTATTTCTGATTATATTCCTTCAGGCCTCTGGGTACCTACATTTTCTCATTCTTGAAATCCATGAGCTTGTATTTCTTCTTCCCTTATTTTCCAAGAACATGGCAAGGTGGTGTGACCTGTCATGACAACAGCACAACTTGTTGGGGTTGTTAATTCTTGCAGCCTCATGGCCCGAGTCCATTTCCAAAATCATCTGATCCCTTGCCAGGTGTTTGAACACAATTTTAAATACAATTCAGAGCTTTTATGAACAGAAGTCTTTAAATTTAATGACTTTCTCTGTAGGAGGTTTTGAATGTTAAAGCAAGGAGACTGAGTATGCAGACACAGGAGTTACCAGGGTGGTTTTTAGGATAAGGTGAGCACATGTTCAGGAGGAGACCCTCCCTCTGAGGAGATGGGGCTGCACTCTGTCCTCTCTCTGGTTCATTAAACCCTTGGGAATTGGTGGGTGCAGGCTGTGGAAAAAGGCTAAAAGACAGACCCAAAGCTCCAGACTTTCCAGGGCTTTAAAACTGAGGTTCCCCAGAGTTTAAATTGAGGTTCTCATGTATGCAGCTTCTCCGAGTTTTGTTTTACAAGTGTCAGTTCAATAAGCTTAGTAATAATATTAAAATAACCGTCTAGCTTTTATCCATGCAGCTCCCAGTGTGTATGGCATGTTCATGGGTCACTTCAGAATAACACATGGCTGGTATTTTTTATTTAGCTTGGCTGAGTGAAGTTTTATTTGAATGGAGAAGCAGGAAAGTGGATTTTTTTTGGGAAGTGGCAGAGGACACCAATTTAAGTAGAATCTCTAACAGATTTGGCACATTTTCAGGAGCCAGAAATCATCTTCTTCCTCCTTTGAAATGAACCTTTCAGGAGCAATAGCTTGGTAGGAAAAATGCTGGAAAAACACTTTATATGGAGACCACAAAGTGATGGTGGTGATGGGGCCTGGCAGAAGGAGCAGTGTTGGTGTCCTGGGGGCTCCACAGGCAGGTCTCTTAGGAACACACAGCAGTGTCCTGGTTCTAAACCATTCTGTCTATGAAATACCACATGCAGAATATTTCTCCTGTGACTCCTGGGGAAAAGTGACTCTGAGGTAACTTCTCAGTGCACACACAGTAATCTTGCTTAAGGCTGCTGCTGTAAAGCTGCAGATAAAGTAATTAGCTGGGAAAAACATGGCTCTTTATCTAGCAAATGTGTTTAGCATGCCCTGACTGCACGAGGTGCCTGTTAGGGGTTGTGTTTGTTTAAGACTGGATCTTACTTACTTGGGACTACTATATTTGAAAAAACAGGCCCATGGTTAAGTGTCTTGGTAACTTGGGGCTCATATCTATGCAGGGGAGAAGGAAAAGGAAGCAGCCTCAGCAGATACTGTATTGGAAAGGACTTCTTTCTAACCCAAGGAGCATAACTGGGAATATTGAAGTCTTGTTTCCAGTTACTAATCCCCACTTTCTTTATACAGCATTTGCTTTCACTGAACTGTGTGACACAGTATTCCCAAACTGGGAGAGCCCTCCAGGTGAGCTAGTAAGTCTCCTCTCTGGAGGAGAGGTGAGGAATTGTCCCTGCAAACACTGGACTTGTTGAGATCCCTGTGAACTGGTGCAGGAGTTGCCCACAGCCATGAGGACAGGGTTGGACCACAGGCTGTGTCACTGGACTGTCATTTATCAAGGGTGGTCATGGTCACAGTGTCTGTGTTCACCAGATATGGTCAAACCTCAAAGTCACTCTTGTTTTTTGGAGAGCTGACCATTAGTGAGGTCTAAAATCACCAGTGTCCATCATTTTCATCAGTTGTGATACTGCTAAGAGTGTTCAAAGTAGTCTAAAATTAAACTTGTCTAAATAGATTAAGAGAACAACTATTGTTTCTGTGGTAACTTTGCCTTGCAAGTTTGTTGGTCTGCCAGCACTGGAATTTCAGTCATGTTCTCCTTGGAAGTTAGCACAGAACATTCAAACTGCTTGAGTTTACATCAAAACAGGTATTGCATTTCTAAAAGTCACCCACATTTGTTTTCAGATGTTCCTTACAATGTTTTGCTGCCCTGTGAGCCTCTGTGGTGTAAATAACACATTCTTTGTTGTCTGCAGTTTTAGCTGTTTGGCTTAGCAATATTTGTATATAACTGAAGGACAGGGCATGAGCATCACATCTGACAGATACACAGGGGCCCACAGTACCTGCATGTTCATGTGGCAGGGAAAGGCCTGTTTTTATTGGAATTTTTACTGGAATTCAGTGGGACAGTGAGGAATTCTGCTATGGAACACCTACCCTGGGGTTTGGTTCCTTGAGGGCTTTGTTTGACAGCAGTGACCCGATTCTAGAGATCTGCCTGCAGCAGACACTCTTCACTAGTGGTTTTTGTCCTTCCAGACAGCTGGAATGGCAATCCTAGTTGTCCAGGGGCTTAAAATTCACAGCAGACTAATTGGAAAGATTTGATGTGACTTTTGGGGAAGAGCTGAGTGTGTTGCATACAGTCTTTTTTACCTGTTAGGGTTTAATGCAGCTGGAAATTTTAAAGCAGCAATTTATCAGTTGAGGTTCTTTGCAGTGATCATCCTCTTTAAAACTACCTCTGAAACAAACCCAGGATCCTTTTTAAAGGGTTGTTCACTGCAGGCTGCAGCTCCTCTTGGGTTTTTTTCTTGTTTAATGCTAATAGCTGTTCTGGCTGTGAAACCTATACATGATGATCTCAGCAATGTCTTGCTAATCCCGGGCACACAAGCAAAAGGCTGATGCTGCACCCAGAGATCTCTGCTGAAATGATTGATACAAATCCCCTGCCTGCTGAAGTTTAATGCTGTTGTGGAAGTGGAGAGCCAAAATACCATGGAAAGATCAGTGGAACTGGTGTGCAGCACCCAGCTGAGGTTCCAAACAAACTGGGCTCAGAGACTTTGATGAAAAAACCTGGGGCTTTTGCATGTGTTGAGCACTCAGAGCTGTGGGTCTCTGGCAGCTTTGGAAATTGGACATTGTGTTTTTATACTTGGTGCTTCACAGACTCACAGAATCACTGAGGTTGGAAAAGACCTCTAAGGTTGAGCCCACCCTGTGCCCAATGCCCACCTTGTTCCCCATCCCAGAGCTCTGAGTGCCATGTCCATTCCTTGGACACCTCCAGGCTGGGCACTCCAAACCTCCCTGGGCAGCCCCTGCCAATGTCTGACCACCCTTTCCATGAGGAAATTCCTTCTGATGTCCAAGATGTCCAGAGCTGTTCCCTCTCCTCCTGTGCCTGTTCCCTGGAAGAAGAGCCCAATCCCCCAGGTCCCCCCTCCTGTCAGGGAGAGCCAGAAGGTCACAAACACTACCTGATTAACATTTTTTTATTAATTTAACAGAGCTTTTGGGAAATGTATACACTTCCTCCATCCCATAAGAGCCCTGATGTTCTGCAATGCCACTGGTACCTTCCAGGTCTGTAACTCCCAGTGTCCCATGTGAAATCTGTGTCTGCTCAGAGCAGCCCTGGGTAGGTGAGCATTGTCCTGGACTCGCAGGGAGCAGTGAGTTTAATCCAAATAAATCCTGCAGAGGGGCTCACTGGGTCAGGCAGTTGGTGCTGCTCAAAGCCCCCATGTTGCCTACACACAGCACTGTGCCTTAGGATTTTACCAGCCAACATCTGTCTCGCTGCAATCAAACCACTACCCAGGGTTTCTTACACACTGCAGATGTTCATACTAAATGTCAATGTCTACAGAAGTTACAGGTTAGCCTTTGTATTCTGAATATTGTGCTGAGGTGTCATATGGTGGGGAATGTGGAAAACATTGAAGGTGCATGTGAATATAACTCGCTGGGAAGGAGCATTTTGGAAATCAGTGGGTCTCAAACTGTGTATCTAAATGTAACGAGCAGAGATTTCCTAAAGTTGTATTTCGGGTCATTTTTAAAAGAAAATAAATACATAATTTTCTTTAGCAATAGAGTGTGCAAATTCCTAAAAGTCCTTGATTAAAAACAGAAAAAAAAAATATTGTTTCCAGCTGGTGGAACTTACCTTGTGCTGCCAGACACCACCCCCTGTGGCATCTGCCTAGAGAGGAGAGACAATTTTCACTCTGTGAGTAGCTGGTTTCAGTGTGTCTGTGCTAAACGTGATGAATGCTCTGCTCTGACAAATGTTCCTCTCGTTAACAGGGCTGTAATTAGAACACACCACGGTATTGCCATGACATTCTTCAGTTGTCACTTTCTTATTCAGCCCACTAGAGATCTTTTTAAAGCCCAGAATCCTGCTTATCCCCAGGCTGAAAGGAGAAATCCAGTAATAGCCACTTAGGGAAGATTTGCTTTTATTAGAAACCTATAAATGGGTAACCTACTGTACACAAGTGGATATTGGGATGGTTTGAAGATGAAATCATGCTGCAATAAAAGGTCTGTAGCTACGACCTGGGTGATTAAATGATGTGTGTTACACACACAGAGTCTGAAGGCAGCACCAAGTGATAGTTTTTTTTCCTTGTTTTAGTGTGGGTGAATGGAAAACATTTGATTTTTGAAAAGTTTGCAACCTGAAAACAGTAAATATATATATATGTAGAGATTTAGATGTCTTTGTTTATGGTATGTGTGTATATATATATGTATATATGTAGCTCTGTGTTCAGTGTGCCCTTGCTGCTGAGTCCATGGGTCAGTCAGTGAAGGGTTTTACATGACTGAGTGGCATTTTCTCAGGCACAGCATCTCAGCTTAAAAATATAAGCTTATCTCCCCTGCTGTAATGCTTGTTGATGTAACATGATAAGGTATTGTATCACAAATTCTGCTGTCTGAGCTGCACAGTGCACTGTGAGGGGAAACACTGCTTGGTGCCAGCTGAGGAGCTGGGAATGCGATCCCAAAGCTGTGTTCACATCTTTCTGCCTGGCTAAACTGTGCTGAGGGGTGTTGATATAAAAACATCCAGCACAAAGATTCAGAGTGTGGGGCAGAAGCCTGGAATTTGGCCTGTGTATTCCAACTATTATTACAGTGACAGGACAAGGGGTGATGGCTTCAAACTGAAAGGGGGCAGAGATAGATGGGATATTGGGAAGGAATTCCCCTCTGGGAGGGTGGGCAGGCCCTGGCACAGGTTGGGCAGAGAAACTGTGGCTGCCCCAGCCCTGGAAGTGTCCAAGGCCAGGTTGGATGGAGCTTGGAGCAACCTGGGCTGGTGGAGGTTGTCCCTGCCCATGGCAGAGGGTGGCACTGGATGCTCCTTAAGATCCTTTCCAACCCAAACCATTCCATGATTCTATGGTTAATTAATGTGATTTCTTGACAGAAATATTAATCAGGAGACTCTTGTATCATTTTGACAGGCAGAAGAAGAGATTGACTTGCATTTAGCAATATTCCTGTGTGTCACTGTGTTTAACTTCTGCCTGCTGAGAGGCTGATGCCATACCAGGTTAATTTTGCACAAAGTTCTTTAAAAAGCAGCTGCATCAGTTCAGCAAGTGACTTGTTACATAGCACAAATTTGCCCCATTTGATTTTTGCCTACTGACACTTTAAAGACACGGGCTGAGGGCTTTTTTTAAAGCTGCTTACCTAGTTTGTACCTTCATGCCAAGACTCTTGAGTGGTATCTTGTTTGTGAGCTTCACATTTGGGTCTTCTACTTTATATGTTTCAAAGGGACCTGATTTTTCTGAAGATAAGAGTTCCCAGGGCCATTCCAAAGGGCCTCAAAAGTACCAGACTGAAAACTTTGCATGTATTTTCTAGTAACTAATGGTATAAATGACTGGTGGTGCCTGGACTCCCCATGTGTAGTGTATTGCTGTGCTCTCCCTGCCAGAGGAGACCTTGGCATGGGTCAGTGTGTGGTTCAAGGCTGTGTGAACCAAATTGTTGAATTTTGCCAATAATTCAGTGTTCTTTAAGCATCAGCAAGCAAACTAGTAGTGCTAGTCTTGGTATGATTCATCTCCTCCTTTTTATAAACCCAGTTCTTTGTGGCACAGGCGATGAGTGAGTGGTAGGCAGCTTTGGGTTTGTTTTCTTTCCTCTTGTCAAATTAGCCTAATGGGCTTTCCAAACATTGGGACAGCCACATGCACAGATGCTCAGAAATGCCTTTTCCTCTCTTCCCTTGAATTTGGGAGGTGAAATCTTTGAACAAGGCACATGTGGCATGCACTGGATTTTTTCCTGTGGTCCCAGTGTTTCCAGAGGCACGATGGATGTGCAGGGAGCTGCTGGGTGCAGATGCAGCCAGCTGTGCTCTGAGGAATCTCTGAGCTCTGGACTTAAAAGGAGCTGTTTGTAAGGAGGGTTTGGGATCTCAGGAGTGGCAGGGAGATGGGATTGTTGGCAGGAGCACTCCACAGCTTTCCCCTCGACTCCTGCGAGGAGGGTTCAAATAATTGTCCCTTAAGTGTGCTCCAGCTCCTTCCCTTTGTCTGGGTGGATGGAAGAGTTGCCTGAATTAAATCTGTGCATTCTGAACCGCTGAGAGGAGCTTCCCAAAGCTGAGCAGAGGCAGCCCCAGCCCCTGAGGAGCAGAGCCATGGAAGGCTTTGCATTCCTCCCGCTAGCTGGAAGCTCTGGAATTTGGCTTTACAAGCAGAGAGGCCTATCGGAGAGGATTGTTTTCCTAGGCAAGTGGGTTGTAGGTAGGAAGGCAGAGACCATGATTACTATAATTAAGTGTAATTAAGCATAGCTGAGAAGGGATTGAACGCTATAAACCACATGGTTGATTAGCCCACAGAATGCACTGTTGGAGGCTGTTGTACAGACCAGTGACATAAACCAGGCTGGATTTAATATGAATTTCTTCACAGGTTTGATTGCATTGTGAGAACACACTGGATGTGGGGCTGTGAGCAAGGGGATCTTCAGAGGAGAAATAATATAGCCAGATCTTGCCCTGAGTGGGTTTTTGGCTGCTGTGGACATGGAAATGAAAGATGTCATAACCAAGAAGTTGCTGGGAGAGTGGAGTTCAGCTGGTGACCTTCAAGGGCTGCCTGGTGGGCGGCCACGTGGAGGGAGATCTTGTAGGGTAGGAAAAAGAATTGGGAAAAATTCTTTTCACCCTGCCACGCTCAGCAGGAGCCTCAGAGCTTGTTCTGATGTGGGTGAAGGATGAGAAGGGCAGGACAAAAGCAGGATTTTTTCTTTGTCACAGGTCTGACCAACAATGCCCAAGGTCCTCATCCTGTGAGTGCAGAGATATCCCCCCAGCCCACGTGTGTGCCCGTGCCCTGTCCTGCCAGTGCCACAGCCCTGGGTGACAGCAGCACCAGTAACGTCACCAGAGGAGCTGCCAGTCTCCCCAGCAGGTGTTAATGATGGATGGCATAAATGAAATTATCTTTGAGGTGGGTGCAGCCAGCTGTAAAGTCATCACACAGGAAAGGTCGTGCGAGTCATTTACACCAGATCTCTGCTCTCAAAGCCAAACCACAGAATAAATGTGTGCAGGCAAGCAGGGAGGGATGATTTTTTTTGTCTGAGGCTGAGTCTGAGATACGAGCTGTAGATCCCCTGGATATCCCCTGCACAATTCCCTTCATTGCTGTTTCCTGGGCAGAGCTCAGCCTTTGGCACAGTTTGGCCTTGATGCTTTTGTCTGGCCTGGGACAGAAGGGACCTGGTGATGGGCACCCCTGGGGCTCCTGCAGCTCCTTGGCCTTCTGAAGGTGTCCAAATAAATGTGCTGCCCACCTTTTTATGCTTCACTTCTTCTTTAGATGGAGATAAATGTGGAAACCACGGGGGTGGTTTAAGATGGTTTGGCCTCTTTGCTGGAGATGTCTCACAGCACCCCCAGAGCCTCCACACAGGACCCCGGGCACTGGGAGGGCACAGCTGGGTTTTCCAACATTTTCCAGACATTTAGACCCTGCTAATCTTCAAAAATGCCTCTTTAATCTGGTCCCTTGCAGGGGCACAGAGAGCGTGAGGGTGGACATGGCCATGGCTCTTGATGGTCACTGATTGCTGGGGAAGGTTTGTGGTGGGAGGGTGAGTATAGGGAAGCTGCTGGTTATTTTGGGAGGTGCAGGAGGGGAACAAACAGCCCAGCTTTCATTTTCCAGGCAGCTGGTGCTGATTCAGGATGTTTTTGCAGGGACAGTTGTGTGGAGCTGTGACACTCTGGCTGCAGCATTTTCCCTCCCTCATCATCTCATTTCTCACTCCTGGGGCACTGGTGGTGTTTTTAGGAGAAGCAATAAGGTGGCAGGAGGGTAAGAGAAAGGCAGGATCTCCAAGCTGGATTTTCTTCTTCTTTGCCCTGGTCTAGTGGATCACATGCTTTGCTATAACTATTTCCAGACCCCTCTTTAGCACTTGCAGGACTAAGCGTGATCCTTTGACACATCCCCATGTGATGGGAAATGCACAGGAATGACACAAACCTTTATAAATACTCTTCCATGACTTTTTATTTTCCTATTAAACTAAACCCAGAGCTCTGTGCATCATCCACACCATTGGGTTCAGTCACACTTGGTGGAAAGTTGGTCTCTATGAGCTGCTTTCTCAGGTTCTGGTCTCATTCCATGGCCCTTTCCTTGAACTGGCAGTCCAGAAAGATGTTTTGCCTTCCCAAAGGGCTACAACAAATGCAGCTTTGGGTGGGCCCCATTTCAGGGATGTTCTCCCCATCCTTTCCATATCTGTATCCTCCCTGATGGCATTTGCAGAGTTCTTCCTCCATGGCACTGCTGAGGGATGAAGCACTGCCAGCAGCAGGGAGGGCAGGCGGGGCAGGTGGGAGGTTTGTCCCTGCTCTGTCACAGCCACGGGGTGACCTTGTGCTTTCCTGTGTTCTTATTTTGTATGTAACTGGTTTGGACACATTTACCAGGCTGTCTTATTTCCTGTCCTCCAGCCCTGGAGCTTTCCCCATCCACCTGGATCCTGCCACTGCAGGGATGTGTTGGCACAGTGATGGATCCTGAGCCTGAGTCCATGTGAAGAACCCCCAGTCATTTCTAAGTCCCTTTCCCTGTCCATAACAGGGAATAACAGCTGGAAAGGGGCTAGAATGGAGCAGTGTAGGTGATGTCCTCTGAATATTGGGATACACCTGGTTCAAACCTGTACCTGCACCCTGCTATCTCCATGTGGTGTTGCAGCCAGCATTTCTCCGTGCATCCAAAATTCTGTGGTGCATGAAAGGGCAACAAAGGTGTTGCTGGTGCCAACCCAGACCTGCATGGAAACATCCTGCTGCCACTTGCATCCTGGGGAGCTCACATCCCAAGCAAAAAGCCCTTTAAAATGGAAACAGATCTCTCCCTACAAAATAAATAAATATTTCTGACCTCCCAAAAAACCCCAACCAAACAACACCCCCCCAAAAAAGAAGAAACCCCCCCCAAAAAATACCCCAAAAACCCCCAAACCAAAAAAGAGAACTACATCTCACCTAGCTGCCGTTGCTGTGTTTTCAGTTGCTACACAAACAGTTTTATTTCTGGCTCTGTGCACATGCCAGGGCCCAGCCTGGTGCAATGTAATCCCGTGTTGTTGGTTCGAGCACGTCGGGGTGGATGTGGCAGGTTCAGGGCACGGTGCTCCCGGCACGGCCCCGCAGCTGCTCACCCTGACCCCCCCAGGCCACTTTTAGCCTCTTGCTCCATGGCCCAATTTTTCCACCACGCTCAGCAGCCCTGATAAAGCCCTGCGGGCACCTGGGTGGGGTGGTGAGGGCTGTGCCCCTGGGGTGGGAGGCTCTGGGGGTGTCGCTGCCCCCCAGTCCCTGACCCCGAGCAGAGGCTCTGGGGGTCCCTGTGCCCCAGCTGTGGCTCTTCACACCAGTGCTGACCCTCAGCCTGACCAGCCCTTGGGTCATGCTGTGACTTACACTGAGACATCAGCGATAGGATGAGTGGGAATGGATTTAAACTGAAAGAGAGAAGGTTTAGATGGGATACTGGGAAGAAATTCCCCGCTCTGAGGATGGGAAGGCCCTGGCACAGGTTGGGCAGAGAAGCTGTGGCTGCCCAGCCCTGGAAGTGTCCAAGGCCAGGTTGGACAGGGCTTGGAGCAACCTGGGCTAGTGGGAGGTGTCCCTGCCCATGGCAGGGGGTGGACCAAGATGAGCTTTAAAGTCATGGCTAAGTTGGGCTCCCAACAATAAACCCTCTGTGGGTGAAAGTCAAGCAGTGGGATGTGTAAAGCTGTTCCATTTGGGATGTGTAACTGCCCAGGTTTGCATGGAGACCTGCAGAGAGCAGTCACTGCCATGTATGGGGGTGTTTTTAGGTTATAACTCACTGGCACTGCCTCTGTGTGCTGTACAGAACACCTGGAAAGGCTGTCTCAAGAAAATACAGAGGGCAAACTGTGCCCTGAGGAACCTGTGCTTGTGTCAGCTGCCTCTCAGCCCAGTGACTGCTCAGAGGGAGCAGAAAGAGCCATCCCAGTGTGGCCATCCTGTTAGCAGGGACTGAGCTGGAAGGATTTATGGTGTCCCTGCTGGCACTGGGTGCCCACCCTGACATAGAGACACTGGTGAAAATCATCTCCTCCAGCTCACTTGGGTCCTTCAGGACAGCCAGGGAGGCAGCAGAGCGTGGGCTGCATATGTCCCTCTGGATTAGGGCCAGTCCAGGAGCTGCTTATGCTAAGGGAGCTAATCTCCATAATCTTGTCACACAAATGCCTCCTCTCTGCTGGCAGAGCAGCAGGGATTTGGGCTATATGTGGATGCCAGCAGACATAAGTGCTCTGGGAGGTGGCACAGAGAGGAGGCATATCTGGGGCTCCTGGGGGCACTGCCAGGTTGGGTTCAGCTGGGGCTGGTGTGAAATCCCCCTCCTGTGTCCTGCTCTGGGGTGAGCTGCTGTCCGCGGTGTGTCTCAGGGTTTAAAAGCAAGTCCCTTTGCCCCAGCCTGGTGCCTGTAACCCCTGGGGGCTCCTTTGCCAGTTTATGCCCTGTTTTTCACCCTTCCTGCTGGACCTCCAAGGTATTGCCAAGTCTCCGTGTGACCCTGCAGTGCTTCCTCCTGTGGCTCACCCACCCCTGGCTGATGGGCTGGGACTGTCTGTCAGTCTCTGGCTCTGGTTGAGCTTATTTCCTTGTGCTGGGCTATGACAACCTTTTCAGGTGACCATTATCTCTGCCTGGGCCCCTCTGAAGGTCCCTTCTGCCCTCAGAATCCTGATCCAGTGCAATGCCACCTCTTGCTGCCAAGGCGCTGAGTCTGTTCAAATCCATCTGAGTTATTTTGCACTCAGAGAAAAGCCTCTGGGCTCCCCCTCTCTGCTCCAGAGCTGCCCATTGAATCCCACGAAGTGATGAGTGTTGGGGAAGCAGGAGACAGGACCTGTCACCCCCTCCTGTCATCGAGGTGTCCTGCAGGGAATTGACAGCTCCATCCCAAAAAATATGCTTGGCTGGAGACCCCCTGGGACCACGGTGGCAGAGGGGGGACCCAGGAGCTGTGGGGCACTGGCTGCCTCTCCAACACCATCCCTGGGCACGAAGGACACATTTTTATTCAAAAGATTGGAGGCTCTTTGATTCCTGAGCTGAAATCTTGTCCCCTCTCTGCAGTGACATTGCTGTGGATTTTTCTTTTTATAAAATGCATAAAATGAACCTGCATTCAGGACAGAGGGATGTGAGGGCTGGCCATGAGGTGCTGATCACCCCTTGTGCTGAGGCAATGGGGCTGCTTTGCTGCTCAGGTGTGCCTTGGCTTATCCTGGCTGTGGGATCTGGGGTTTTGCTTGTCAGCTGGACTCCATCCCTTCCAAAGCAAATTATTTTGGATTTATTTCTGTATTTCTGAGTAGTGGTTTGTGTGACTGCGAGTTAGGGAAGTACATTTGACATCATCTTGTGGGCAATGAATCAGGATCCAGTTTCCAGGTGGAAAAATCACCCTGTTGAGAAAAACAGAGTAACGGGTCAGTGCTGGGGTGTTTTTTGCGCTTTCAGGGTTCCCTTTCCTTGTACTGGATGCTCCCTGATGTGGGGGGGGACAGTGCCTGGGGTGGACACAGGTAGGATGCACCCAGAATATGATGGTTTGTCCTTTAGGTCCCGCTGAGTCCAGTGAGCCGGGCGGTCAGAAAAGGGGGAGGAAAATCCTCATCCCCATCAGCCAGACAGATTTAATCCCGGGCCAGTATTTCCTGACGTGTCCTGCAATTACGGGCTCTGTGTGTCAGCCAGAGTATGTCCAGCGGGAAGGGTTTGGGGAGCCGTCCCGCTCGGGTATGCGAGCAACGCCGGGGCCCTGCGGGTGCTAATCTGCCGACGGCAAGCCCAGCCCCGGAGCTGCTGCCTCTTCCCACCATGTGCCAAGGGGCATTGCTCCATCTCCTCCTGCCGCAGAAGGGTGCTGCCAGTGGTAAATGCCCCTGGCAAGGGGCTGGTATTGCCGGTGAGGGAAATTCCGTGCTCCAGCAGGGTTGGGAAGAGAGGGTCTCCGTAAAAATGCTATTGCTCACGCTTGTCTTTGAGAGGGTGACGTGGGGAAAATCTGTGGTTACATTTTTGGGGAATGAATCCAAGCTAGACTAGCTCCTTTCATCCTAAAGGATCCCACAGTGCTTTATAAATAGATTTGCAAACCATGCACAAGGATCACTTCCAAGCCCTGAGACGCAGCCGCTTCCTGGGCGAGCGGAGCAGCTGGTGAGAGCAGAGCTGGAGCTCCCAGAGCAGTGGAAAAAAACTCCGTGCGAGACTTCCAGGGCTATTTCCTGTCCTTATTCCAACCCTCCCATTGCTTTTCAAATGGCCCTAATAGCTGTAATGGTGATTAACAACATCTCTTCAGTCCTATTACCCTTCTTCTAAAAGCACGCGGGATTATTTAAAGGTATTATCATTTTTTTTAATGCGGGATAGCTTTTCACCAGCCTTGTGTTCCCGCAAATCCACGGCGGGAGAAGAACAGGATGCACACAGCCCTAATGATCATTACCCTAATCTTCATAGTCTATTTTTCCCTGATAACTCTGCTATAATCAAATAACAATCTGGTTTATTACTTGCTATGGAAGAGCGCGTTCGCAGATCAGCCGCTTGTGTCACGTAGATGCAAAGGCTGAGTTTCCTGCCACCCTTAATGGAAATGGGAGTGGAAGGAGGGAGAAATCAGTTCCCATTCACACCCGGATGAATTGTCTCCCGGCTGAGCAGTGAAGGTTGCACAGAACAGCCCCAAAATCCCACCCTGCGTCCGAGAGAGTTGTCCAAACCCTCCTGGAGCTCTGGCAGCCTTGGGGCCGTGCCCACTGCCCTCGGGAGCCTGGGCAGTGCCCACCACCCTCTGGGGGAACAACCTTTCCCCAAAATCCGACTTAAACCTTTGATGCATCTTCTTTCCATTCCCTCGGGAACGCGTGATGTGGGGAAAGCCACCCGCCAGGGGGATGGGCAATGGGGGTGCTGAGGAGGTGGGCGGCTCAGGGGCACATCGGGATTGGGGAGGGATGGGGACCCCAAAGCCGCCGTCGGGGCTGGTCCCGCAGGCTCGGGCGGTGCGGGGCTCGGCGGTCCCGCGGGGCCACCTCGTGGCGGCTCCAGGGGATGAGCCCTGAGCCGGGAGGGGACCCGACACCCCCGGGATCGGCGACCCGACCCCGCTCTGGGGCACTTTTAGGGTAGATTGGATCATTTTGGAGAAATCGCTACAACCTTGTGCTTCTGCCCCGCTGAGGCTCCCCGAGCTTTGAGTGTTCAGGTTTGCTGGAAGAAGCAGAGCAATCTAAATCAAGTATTTGCAGTCATAGTGGGCCACCTCTTGCCTTCCCCTCCCTGGTTATTTCCCTAATAAATTTTTTTATTTCTTAATAAATTCCCACCGAAGGGCCCATTGCTTCCTAAGGATTTCAGGTGGAAGATTCTGTTGTTGCACTTAGCTGGAAAAGGGTGTAATGATGTTACTTGGAGAGAAGTCTGCATAACCTGGATTTTCTAAAGAAGGCTCTTTATCAACAAGCAAGACATAGATTAGTGCAAGTAGAACTGCCTACCAGAAACAGTTTTATCTCAGAAATAGTTAAAAGGTGCTAAGAGGCTTGATGATAGGACATGGGGGAATGGGTTTAAACCGAGAAAATTGTTCTCTGTGAGGGTGGGCAGGCCCTGGCACAGGTTGCCCAGAGAAGCTGTGGCTGCCCCATCCCTGGGAGTGTCCAAGGCCAGCTTGGACAGGATTTGGGCTGGTGGGAGGTGTCCCTGCCCATGGCAGGGGGTGAACAGGATGAGCTTTAAGGTCCCTTTCAACTCAAACCATTCCATGATAAACTCACGGTCGACATGCTGAGTACATTAAGAAATCCCTGTCCCTGAGTCACCCCCCCAGGTTTGAAGGCAGAGGGAAGTGGGGGCTCTGGTGTCCCAGCTCGGGGGGGCCCAGGCTCTCCTTGCCTGTGCTGGAGGAGCCAGCACAGCCCTTGTCTCGGGTGAGTAACCAAGGAGGATTCCTTGGGAAACCCAGGACCTGAGGCTCCCAAACTGTGCCTCCTCTGTGCTGGTGTTTATCTTTGAAATAGCTGAAGGGTCGGGTTACAAAGCAAATATGAATGAAATGAAAGGAAACACAGCAACAAAGTGGGTCAATCATTTTCCTTTGACCAGATTCCTCTGTGGAGAAAAACTTGGCTTAAAGGCTCCTTTCCCCAGACGAGCTGAGACGAGCCCAAATTGGGGGAAGCCAATGCTGGGAAAACCCCACAGAGGAGCAGCTTTGGAGCATCTTTGATCTGTTGTTACAGGGTACATTGGGTCTAACTCTGACCTCCAAAACACCTTGTTAAGTGGGGTGGAGGATGCAGGATCAGATTCTGGGAGATGCTGCAAGTCCCAGAATGAATCCACTGTCCCAGTAGGAAATTTTCTTACACTGCAGTGTGCTGGGAGCAGGGAAAGGCCTCCACTGCTCTCTGGGTTTCACAGGGAAACTCAGGACTCGTGGTGGGAGGCACTGGGAGCTCGACAAGAGTTTTATTTATAACGCTGCCAGTGCCTGGTGTAGCTTTACTCACTCTCCCATCTGGTGACTGTCACTGCCACCTCCTGACAGACGCTCCGTCTCTTGCTGCTGCTAATGACGTGCTTTGATTAGCTGGATCCGCTGCTTCCCCCAGCTATTGATCAGTCATGGGTTAATAACTGGCTGTGTAAACGTGGGAGCAGCTTTATTGGTCTGATTAAAAAAATAATGAGAAGGTCTTATTGATCACAGAAGGTGCTGGGGTGGCAGAGGTGGAGCAGCTGCTTCCTACTCCAAGGTGGCCTTGCCTGTGTGGAGGGACACGGAGGTCACAGCTTGCCCTTCACTGTCCTGTCCCTTTGAGATCCAGGATTCTCCACTCTTCTGGTGGCAGCTGCTTGTTGAGGGCTTGGTGTGGGTTTTGTGCACCATGAGCTTGGTGTTCCCTCTCCTGAACGCTGCAGTCATTTTATTTTGCTGTTGCTCTCCTTTGTTTGAAATAGAAGAGGAGCCACTTCCATGGCTCGCTCTGTCCTTGTGGCACCAGTGAAATTGCTGACACCAGTGCAGATGGAGAGGGAGGTTTCTGACCAGGACCTTCCATCAGTGCATCTCTGAGGGGTTTCCAGAGCCCCTCATGGTTTACAGTGAGACTGGGGCTGCTTGTCACATCCCAGCCCTGCTGACACACTGTCAGATCTGCAGGGCCTGGTGGCATGTCAGTCCCTTGGCTGAGCCACACAGGGGGGCTTCTGTCTGTGGCTGCCCAAAAGCAGTGGCTGGGCCTTGGGAGATTGCTCCAGGCTCTGCTGGTGGCTCTTGGAATGGCTCTGGGCATGTTGTTTCATCTCTTCCCCAGGGCACACTCCTTGCTTGTTGTGGGGCAGCTGCATAAGAGGGATGGATGTCAAAAGAAACGTGTTCTTTATGTAGAAAACAGGGATTATCAATGATGAGCAGGATGCGCTTTTTATGTCCACGAATTAAATGCCTTGATTTCCCACTGTGCTCCAGCTGGAGGAATGTTCATTGAATTTTGCTGGATGTTGGGCAGCTCCAGGGTGGGTGCCTTCTCTGTGCCAGGGCCTCCCCACCTTCACAGGGAACAATTTCTTCCTAAAATCCAATCTAAACTTATTCTCTTTCAATCTGAGGCAATTCTCCCTCATCACTACATGCCCTTGTAAATAGCCTTGCCCCATCTGTCCTCACCTTGAATATTGTGGCAGTTTTGGTCACCACAATATAAGGAAGATATTAATCCATTTGAGAGTGTCCAAAGGAGGACAGTGAAGATGGGGAAGGGCCTGGAGGGGAAGTGTGTGAGGAGCACTGGGGGCACTTGGGGTGTTCAGCTGGAGGAGACTGACAGGANACTGATCTCTTCTCTGTGGTGACCAGAGACAGGACCTGAGGGAATGGCCTGAAGTTGTGTCAGGAGAGGTTTAGGTTAGAAATTAGAAAAAGGTTCTTCTCTGAGTGTGGTCGGGCACTGGAAGAGACTCCAGGGCAGTGGTCACAGCACCAAACCTGACAGATTTCAAGGAGTTTTTGGACAATGCTTTCAGGCACACGGTGTGACTCCTGGGGGTGGTCCTGTGCAGGGTCAGGATCTGGACTCGATGATCCTTGTGGGTCCCTTCCAACGCAGTATATCCTGTGATTCCTGTTCCCACTGCTTGGCAGGCCAGGGGGACACTGAGAACGCCGTGACCTGTTGCCATCCCACCTCGGGCTTTGGGGGACCAGGGCGGGGAGGGGGTTCCCTGTAACCCCGCAGGGAAAACCCCCCCAAAGGCAGAAGCCCCCAAAGGCAAATCTCCTCAAACGCAGCCCCCAAAGGCAACCCCCCCAAAGACAAAATCCCAAAGGCAAACCCCCCGAAGGCAAAATCCCAAA